>CM069905.1:28101100-28290625 GCA_036172215.1 Camellia granthamiana | reverse complement strand
GGTGGAGTTGTGGCGGATGGAGGAGACTGACTTTTCTTCTTCTTTGGAACGTCGGGAAGAACCGACTTGTAAGTGGGAATGAAGTTGAGTACCAAAGGGGCTCTTCGCTTATGGACTGGCAAATCCAATAGCTTCTTCAAACCCTTGCTGGGGAAAAAAGACTTGCGGAAGCCTTTTTCTGATTGGGGAAGAGCTGCAAGAAAAACAGACATTAGAACAAACGAGGTATTGAAGACTTTAAAAACAAGTAAGTACAAACACAGGGCTCTTACCATTACCCTCTACAAAAACTGTTTGAGGAAGAGGGTAGAGGTGGAGGTCCTCATCTGGAGCGAACTCCCAGTTCCCCGAGATAATGAAGTAATCATCCCCGGCTCCCTTGTTGGAGTCTAGGAGGTCGGTAATGATTTTATACTCTGTGGACCTCGGCTTGAGGTAGTAAATATAGCCTTTCTCTAATTTGAGGCCACACATAGTGTAGCAGTATTGGATGTCAGCTAAGGTAACCCTAGCATTCTCTTGTTTGGCTAAGGCTATTATACCATTGATGACTCAGTAGGAATTGATGGCGAGCTGTATTGGGTTCAATTTATAGTAATGGAGTATCTCACGGAAGAGGATGTTGAGTGGGAGCCTAAGTCCGCACTCGATAAAACCAACAACAGGGAAGGGCATAGAATCAGTTGTGGACATGATGGAGTCGTCCTCCCCAGCCAACCTAAGGTGAACATCGGTTGGAATGGAAAACTCCCGCTTAAAGTATTCTAATTTGGTTGGGGTGTCTACCCTATGCTTCCACATACCCATGACGTCGGCTTAGGGGAAAGGTGTATAAATTGGAAATAAAGTGTTCTGTAAAAAAAGACCTCGGCAAAACCTAAGTTCACGCTGGGGTAAGAATTTGTGAAGATCAGAGGGGGGATTCGTTGCATTTTTCCCTAAGATTCGTGTGTTCTATGGCAAAACTCAAACCTAAGTCTAAGCAAACGGAGATTGAAGGCAAGAATCTGGAGAAAAATACAGAAAACACAAACAAGAGCAATGATTCAGAATCAAGAATAGTGGTGAATTATCAAGAACACTGTGACAGAGTGTGTGCAAAGGTGCAAGGTGCAAGGCAAGAACAGAGACAGAATGAACAAGTATATGGGTATTGTGTGTATATTAAAGAACGGTTTGGGCAAAAAGCAAAATCATGAGATAAATATGCTCAGAATACATGGTTGGATTCAAAACACAAATGTGAATGACGTTGCAATTGCAGTATACAGATGTAACAGTTTGAGGAAAAACAAAAATTGAAACGAAGGAACAGTGACTTACAGGGGAAGATTAGGGTCGCCGAGATCAGACGGTGGCAGCAACCGGAGAAGCACAGCAAAATCCTCGTCGGAGGGGAAGAGCGAAGCTGGTTGCAGAAAGCCTCGCAAAGAGCGACAATGGCAGATTTAGGAGAAAAAGTTAGAGAGGAAAAAAGCTGGGTGCTTCAGAAACAATGGTGTAAAGTGAAAAGACAGAGAAAGGGAGAAATTTTGTTGAAACACAAAACGACAGCAGAAAGGCAATTAATGTGCCTAAAATGACGTACGTGTCAGACGGCGCACATGAGAGCAATTCGACTTAGTGGCGCGTGTCCGGTACGGCCTAAAGAGAAAGAGACACATGGCAAGAACGGTTGAGTAGTCATGCGTGACAGCTCATACGCATGTTGAAGCTCTTAGAAATTCTCGATTTAACAAAGTAGAACCTCGGCTTGGAGAATGATCTCAGCTGAGAAAATTGAACAGACTAGGTTATTGGTTCTAAAAGCCTTGATGAGACAGACTACAGGACCTGGTCGTGTGAAGTAGATGTATGCTGACTTCGGTGAATGGATGATAGAGCAAGATAGCCGACATGCTATATGATATGACGATATAGGTTCCATCACCTCAGGATGCCGAGGTAATAGAACCTAGGGGGCAATTGTGGGGACATATTTTCTGAGTGCCAACACGTGGCCAAGGTGACGCCGAAGTGTCAGCCGAGGTGCCACGTGTCCTGGTCGTGACGCCGAGGTGATCTCGGATAGGCCAAGGTTATCTCCGAAGATATCGGAGTCCGAGATAAGCGGATAAGGGACAAGAGTCCTAGAATGAGGAAGGACCTCAGCCTAGATAAGGATAAAGCTCTTAGGGAGTTTATCTTTATCTGTTGGAGAGTCCAAGATAAGCACTGAGCTGAAGTCCATTGAAGCTAGGCTTCTATTGGGACTAGGATTGAGTTGGCTATAAAAGAGAGGCACCCCCAATGGGTCTAAGGTACGCAATTTATATTCTAAATAGTGAGTTAAGCATTTGTGCTATCTTTGAGAGATAACTGACTTGATCGTCGGAGTGCTCCCGGGTGGACGAACCACCGCCGGAATCTTTTCTTTCTTGTTGCAGGTCGTTCAGGCTTAATTTATTCTGCCAGTGCTCTCCAGCTAAGTACTAATTTGGCAGTGTGGTCGGAAATTGACACACACAAAAACTTTCCAAAATCATATTTTCTTCAATCAACAAAGATCAAAACCCATAAGATCATTTTAAAAGAACAAGAGACAAACCCACTTTCAAAATCGCTCAACTTCTTAAATCAACAATCAATTTTCAAAGCAATCGAAAGATGATTTCAAAAATCATATAGATCTTGCAAAAACATATATATAACTTTAAGAAAATCCCTACCTCAAGTTTTGAAGAAGAAATGAGATGAAACCCCCAAAATCAACGGTGTCGAAACTCGATCTTGACCGCACACAACGAAACCCTTAAGATGATAACCAACTTTGGTAAAGAACTTAGGTCTAAATCCCAATGGATTTGGAGAAATCAAAGAGAGAAGATGACTTCTAGAGAGAGAAGCTCTCGATTTGGAATTCTTGAGAGTTTTAGAGAGAGAGAGGACTAAAAAAGTGATCTGAAATATCAGATTCACGAACTGATATAACATGGTCCACTCGAGCATGGAAAGCCCCGCTCAAGCGTCAAATACACTAACCCAGTACTTTTGCAGACAAGTCAAACTTCTGAAACCAAACATTCTCCGCTCGAGCGCATAAACGGCTGCTCGAGGGGACAAGCAACTTCAAATGCATTTTGCATTTTTGCTTCGGGGGCGCTGTCCCTCAACCCTGCCAGGGCGCTGCCCCGTGGACCCCCGCGAGCTGACCGGGCAGCTCGATCCCCGACCGGCCCAGTCGAAGTGGCAAAACATAAAAGAAGGATCAAAACCGAGATCGCTACATTTATTGCAATCTGTTAGCTCACACATTTTTTTTTTTTTGTATATACGTCTCTCTCTCTCTCTCTCTCTCTTTCTTCTCATTTCTCTCCATCGACATCTAGCAGAGGAATAATAAAGAGAGGAACAAGTTATGCCTTTTTAACTCATAATTGAGGTATGTATGTATGCATGGATTCTGTTCTGGAAGCTCTAAAATAATGAGAGCATGAATGCAATAATGCAAAGCATCATCCAATCAAATAGGGCTTTTAAGAATATTGGTATTGATAAAAAAAAAAGAAAAAAGCAAAAAGAAAAAAGAAAGAAAGACTCAATCCATTGTTGTCTTCCTTGTAACTTCCTCAAACGTTGTAGTCATGACTTGGAAATGGACCTGTTACGTTTGCATGGACTGTGACTTGTCACAAGAAAGAATGGAAGAAAAAAAAGTGCATAATTATTAGAAGGGTAATTACACTGGATTTCTTTAAGATTTTTTTTTATTTATATAACATTTTGCCTCATTTTCATCAAAAATTCGTTAGTCGTATGAATGAAAAAAAAAATATTGTCATATCTTTTATTGTGTCTTCATACCATTTATATTAATTTTGGTCTTTTTAACTTTACTAAAATAGAAGTCTATGTAATTATATCAAAATTATGGGACTTAATATATTTTCTCTTAACCTCAAGGGAGGTGAGTGTAATTTGCCCTTTTTAAAATTATGCACTAAATTTACTTTCAAAAATTAAGAGATGAAAATTTAATTGTAAGAACTAAAAAAATGATCTTCTTGCTTTATGATTTACAAAAAAAAAAAAAAAAAAAAAAAAAAAAAAAAAAAAAACTAGATTACCAAAAATATACATATAAATTTGCCAATATGTAAAAAAATAAAAATAAAAAATCATAAATTTAGCAAGTTAATGTTGACCCTTTTCCGACATGAACTTGAATATGATGCGATCTGATAACATGTATATTTAAATACACATTTACATATTGTTTTCACTAAGGTTATCATGATATTTTCTAATCTTTTATGTAACTCCATCTATTCGAATAAAAAATTCATGTAAAATAAGAATGGGACTAGATTGTATCTCTAGTTTGTAATCGTTCAGTCCGGCCTAATGGGCCCACTTTTGAATCCCGTTTCGATAATCCAAACCATCCACATTTTATAATTCATCGAGTACATTGTTCTTGCATAAAATCAAGTTGATCAGATAATGGAAACCACGTGTTCGAATCAATTTTGTATGAACCATTTATTTTCTCACTATCCGTTTTTTTCATACAAAATTGAACCAAACATATGGTTGTCGTTATCCAATCGACTTAATTTTTTACAGGAATGATATTCTCGACGAACCTTAAAATGTGAATAGTTCGAATTATCAAAACGAAACTCAAAAATAAGCCCACAAGACCTAACGGTACCTCTCCAATCTGATGAAAGACTGGGGAGAAGCCATGGCCAATAAGAATTTAAGGGTATCATTTATTTATTTATTTAATATGTGTACTTTTTATTATCTATTTTAGAGTCAACTTAGTAAAAATAATAATAACAATAGGGTAATAATTTCTTAAATTAGGAAAATACAATTAACGTTAAATTTAAAAATAAAATATTTTATGAATAATTTTATTTAGTATAGATTTATTTCACAAAATTTAACTTGTGAGAAAAGATTTAACTTAATATTTTTAACTAAGGCCTCATTTGGGGAGTAATTATTTTAGTTAAAAAGTCAAAAAGTCATTATAAGTTATCATATCACTTTCTCTTTACTTTTCTATACATTTTTTTTGTAAAAAGTTAAAAAATTACTAAAATAACTTGTTCTCAAATGAGGTCTAAGAGTTAGTTTTTGTGGTCATGACTTGGAACACGGGACTTTTGCAATTGCATTGATTTGGAACTATGGACTTTTACATTTGCATTGATTTGGACTTTTTTTAAGAGTGAGTTTTTGTGGTCTTGGCTTGAACTACGGGCTTTCACATTTGCATTGATTTGGGCTGTTTTTTTTTTTTTTTTTTGGATATATATAAGGTATCTTGGATCAATTTGTACGTATCAGATTAAATCCCTATAGCCAGGCCCGGCCCTGAGGGCAGGCCAAAGAGACCTGCGCCTTGGGCCCCCAGATTTGGGCTGAAAATAGGGCCCCAAAATATTACCTTTTGTTTTAGATATTAAAAAAAAAATCCAAATATAATAAGCCCAATTGAATGTAGGGCCAAAAAAAAAAAAAAAAACACATATCATAATAGAGGCCCAATGAACATAGGCCCCCAAAACATGAAACACATCAGGGCATACCCACCTGAGCAGAATGAATTCACATGGGTCTTTGCATATTTGATGATCTAAAACAAAAAATCCAAATATAATAAGCCCAATTGAATGTAGGCAAAAAAAAAAAGAAAAAAAACATATCATAATAGAGGCCCAATGAACATGGGCCCCAAAAACGTGAAACACATGATGATATACATACCCACCTGAGCAGAATGAATTCACATGGGTCTTTTCATATTTGATGAAACACATCTTTGAGAAGAATGAAACACAGCACCTGGACTGCTCTCTCTTTTCTTGCATTGGACTGATGAAGATGAAACCGTGAGTCTTCAGTCTTCTCCTCTCCACCATATTTGACGAAAGCTTAGCATTAACGATTTTGGGCATCAAAACCGTGAGTCTCTCTCTCTCTCTCTCTCTCTCTCTCTCTCTCTCTCTCTCTCTCTCTATATATATATATATATATCACATTTAAATAGAGGAAGTTTTTGCCCTAATTTTTTCCCTAATTTGTTGCCCTAATTTTTCCCCTAATTTTCCTCTTAATTTCTTGCCCTATATAATTTGTTCTTTAAATTAGAAAATTACCTAATTTATGTGCTTTAGTGAAAGTCTATAATTTTTGTTGTGCTCTAATTCTGAAAGTATATTATTTGCAGAGATCAGTGATTGTGAATTTGTGTGGATTTGTGATTATATAGAGTAGTCATGCCTCCTAGGAAGTATATTTCTGGATGTGAAAAAAGGAAAAGGAAGCAGAAATTAGAAAATTTTATTCAATCTCAATCGGGAGCGCTTGATAAATTTTTTGGTAGCAAGAAACAAATAGAAAGTTCATTTACCCATCAACTTTTTTTTTTTTTTTCAATGTGAGAAAGGCCCCATTTCCGAAGGTCGCCTTGGGCCCCCTAAATCTCAGGGCCGGCCCTGCCTATAGCCCTAACAAACCTTAATCCTTATGACCCATGTCCCCAAGAGTTTGCTGGCGAGAGAGTCGAATCCAAGATCTTGGCGAGAGAGTCGAATCCAAGACTTTAATGGGAGCAAACCCCCAAGCTCAGGCCTCATCCACCAGGTTTGAAGAAAAAAAACAGTGCACAATGCGTGTTATGGGTGATTGATATGACCCTCTTCTTGACCAAGTCTCCATTCTATTTTATTCTATTCTCGCTGCCAACCCTAACTTATTTTTCACTTTTAAGTCTCTTGAAATTGAGCCCTTATACATAATCACAAAAAAAAAAAAAAAATTTGCATACTTATTAAAATTATACACTAAACTTACAAAAATCCATTAAAACCTTAAAGGAGTTTAACATAATTATGTCAAATTTGTAGGACATACTACATTCTCTCTTAACCTTAGGAGATGTCAGTGCAATTTAACCAAATAAAAAATAAAACATGAGATGGAATGATTTCAAGGATATTTCTAGTAATAATTATTGCTGCTCGGAGAGAGAGAGAGCTTCTCTCTCTAGAGATTTTTAGTGGTGCTCCGGCGACACTCCGGCGACCTCCTTTACACTTCTAAAATGTAGATCTACACTCCTAAAGTATAGATCTGCACTTCTAGATTATAGATCCAGGCTTTTTATGTCTGAAATAGAGGTTTTGAGTTTTTCTTTCTAGATTTCGACATAGATTTTTTTGGATTTTTGATACCCACAATAATTCTCTCTTCTCTCAAGCCTTCTCTCATACCACTGTGGGTGTTCTTCCTCTCCAACTCTAGTTTCTGGTGGTGTCCAAAGTTCGGCGGCAGTGGCGATGCTAGACAACAAAGACAAGGACAAGGACAACGGTAGGTGTTGATGCAGATCTTACTTTGTTTAATGCAAATCTTACTTTCTAAATCACATCTATAAGAAGATCGATGATTTTCCAAGAATCGTAACTGATTTTTTGACGAATTTATTTTTGTTGTTTGTAACTTGTTGTTTGTTTGGCCCTTTAGAGTCTTATTGTTTTTGTTATAATCTTGTATGTTGTTTGTTTTATTTTAATATAATTCTTTTTTTTTTCAAAAAAAAAAAATAAGAAAGAAAGAAAGAAAGAAAGATATTTCTAAGAATACACTTTGCAACAAAGCAATATAGTTGCAAATATGTGTTTATCAAATCTGCTAAAATAAGTAATACAACCATCAATCTCTTATAACCCTCTAGCTATTGAGACTCAGTTATAGCTATAAATAGCTCTATGTTGGCTTGTTTGAAAAATTGTTATTTTAGTTAATTTTTTAATTTTTTACGAAAAAATGTATAGAAAAATAGAGGGAGTGATCTAACAACTTGTATTAACAAATGAAAAAAATTTGAGACTTCTCCAAAACTCACACACTTCTATCCACATTGATATGTCCGGATAGGTGTCAATTTTTGATTGGTTGCACACCTAATAATCGAGGGTCTAATTCTCTTGTCACATCATTGTGAGTGAATTTGTGGATCAAATGTGTGAATCCCTAGTATTACTCTTAACAAACAAGGACTTGTAGCTACAGAAGAATGACTTGACTACATAAAAACACAAACAGTGGTGCTAGAGACCACTAATTTAGTGGCTCTAAACCCACCACTAATGAGGTGGCAAAGCAAAAAAAAAAGAAAAGAAAAAGAGACACAACACAAACTGTGACAGTGGGTGGGACCTACTGCCACATCACTAGTGGTAGCTCTAATTAGAGCTCCCACTCATTTTCCAAACACAAATTCGAGGGTAGCAAATTGAAAGAGGTAATTGTAATATGATAAGCATGAGACTCAAACCATTATCGCCTTCCTCAAATGTAGTAGTCATGACTTGGGACAGTGGACTTTACATTTTGCATTGGCTTTAATTTCGATTTGGACTTGTCACAAGAAAGAAAAGAAAAATAAATGCATAACGTGCTGTTCATGGCATGAGATCCAATCCATTGTTGCCTTCCTCAAACGTAATAGTCATGACTTAGGACGGTGAACTTTTACATTTGCATTGGCTTTATCATGCCGGCGACCCGTTATCCTGAGATTTAGGTTTACGGATGCAGTAATGACATCTCAAAGCATCTTTTTTTCTCGATTTAGGTCTACGGATGCAGTAATGACACCTCAGTACATCTTTTTTTCTCGTTAAAAATATATATAAAAAAAAAATTCGATTTAAACTTGTCACAAGAAAAAAAGGAAAAATAAGTGCATAATGCGAAATTCAGTCCTATTCTATTCTATACTGACTTCACTATGATTAGGGCTTCTCTTGAAATTGAAACCGTCATATATAATCACAAAAAAATAATAATAATAAATTTGCATATATAATTTTTAAAATTATACATTGAGTGTATTTACAAAAATCAAGACATGAAAAATCATTACATGAACTAAAAATAAATAAAAATATGGCCTTCTTGCTTTATGATTTACACACACACACAAAAGAAAAAACCTAGATTACCCAAAAATAAAAAGTAAAAAATAAAATCAGCCAATGTAAAATAAATAAATAAATAAATAAAAATTAGTAAGTTAAGGTTGACCGTTTTTGGACACGAACCTAAATATGACATGAGTTGATAGCATGAATGAATAATTAATTATACATTTTAATATTATTTTGAGAAAATTGGTAAAAAAAATCCACTCTAACAATTGTCCAAGACATTAGGTCCAAAAGATATTTTTCATTGATGATAGGTCACGCTTTGTAAAATAATTTGGTGAAAAACCCACTATTTTTAAACTTTGTCTCTTCACCTCTCTTTCTCTCTCTATTTGTTTCTCTTTCTTTTCTTTTCTCTCTTAATCTGTTGATTTTTTTTGATTCTATCTGTTAAATTTACTAAGGTTATATTTAATCTATCAATTCAAATTTTGATCCTATCTATTCAATTTTTTTTTGATTTTATTTGTTTAAATTTTGATAATATATTTTTATCTATTCAATTTTTGACCTATTTGTCCAATTTTTGTATCAAACACAACATTTTCTATCCAAAACACAACAGATAGACACACATACACACAACTAGAGAGATAACTGCAAGCACTATAAACTCCCTACCAATTTCAATTCTCTAGTTCCTAATTATGACAAAATTCAATCAAATTCAACACAAATACATAAGGAATATAGATAAATTCAACACAAATACAGATTTGGAAAAGATGGCAGTGGAGTCAACAGCTCATGAACTGAAAAAGAATCTAGATCTGGAATCAATGAGATCTAGATATGGATTTGCAGTTTCCGAGGAACCAAGGATCATCTCTGATGGAGTCAATAACTCAAAAACTGAAGAATCATAGATTCCTTTAGATCTGCGCAAACTCACGAACTAGGTTGGGTTGCCATTATGGTGACTCGAAATTAATAGGCTCTAATCACATTCCCTTCGATGAACTTTTTCTCATTTGCTCTCTACTCAAACCTTTTGTTTTGCGACCGCTATTTTACATTTGACCTTCTCAAATATATATATCATTGAGTAGTTAGTGGATCCACTATATTATCCTTAGACAATATTCACAATTGAAAGCAAATGTCCCATGGTATTAAGTCTTTAATTACATCGAGACTTACCATTACTCTACGTCACTCCCATTTTTCATATTTAAATAATAAACATAGAGGTGTTCTGTGATAACCCTGTCCCGTGTTATATTAATTAATCTTAATTATGATTGCGATTATGTGCTTAATATGATTTTGAGTGCCACTTATATGATTATACGTGTTTTTGAATTTCTATCTGTTCACCGTAGGAAAATCTGTTTGATTCTCTGCTATAAAATTTAATTAAAGACCGTAGAGGCATCAAAAAGTGAAATTGACTGTATTTTTGTGCTTAGCATGATTTTTAGAGCCTATGGTGAAATTTGATTAAAATTTGATTCGGATCAAAATAATTAGATTAAATTGATTAATTTAAGCTTGATTAACTAGCCCTAATCAAAATTGATTAGGCAAACATATATAAGTGACCTATTTACACTTATACTCACTTTTGGAGCTCATTTTCCTCTATTTGGCTGAAATCAAACTCTAGAGAGAGAGAGGGCCGGTTCTAGAGAGAGAGGAAGAGGAAAAATTGTAGAATTGTCCCAAACCTTGAAGATTTAGAAGGCGAGGTTCAAGAACTAGCTAGAATTTGGGAGATTGGGGCTCCTAGGTAAGTAATTGAACTCAACTTTATGAGTTTAAGTTCATAATTGAGTGAATTCAAGCAAGATATGTAATCAAGAGCAAGAATTGAGTTGATTCTAATGAATTTGAAATCAATATAACCATGCATGTAGAGAATTGTCATGAATTTGTGTAATCAAGGATGCAACATGTTAAATATGGAGAATTGAGCACCAAATCACACATGCATGTATAGTCTTGTTGAGTTTCATGACTTTGAGCATTATTTATACCATTTGAAGTAGAATTAAAGTCCATAATTCACATGCATGAATGGTCCATGAAGGTTTGAAGTTTGAGTGCATGAGTTGTGAAATGGATAGTTTTGGAAATGGACCATGATTTTGGACAATTGGTCTTAACTTATCCAAGTTCTTATGATATACAATGTTTCTCTATGAATTGGCATTGATTTGCAAACTTTGGAGCCTTTGAAACATGTTTTGAGCTTCAAACAGAATTCTAGAAAACCTAGAATTCGACTTGTCTGCTCGAACGAGAAAAGCCTCGCTCGAGGGTGAAAATGTAACTCCCAGAAGTTTTGCAGAGATTATACAGTGGCTCGAGCGGCCGAATCTACGCTCAAGCGTGCCTTGCTTTACATGACTCCTCGCTCAAGTGTCAAGAGTCTCGCTCGAGCATAAATTGCAAGCAACCAGCACTTTTGCAAACCAAAGGGGTCCACTCAAGCGACCAAATCTGCACTCGAGCAAAGAGCCCTGTTTTAGCAATTTTGAAAAGTTGTTCTATGGTTCGTTTTCCGTTCTCTTTCATTTCTGAGCACTCTTAGGCATGCATTGAACATTGTAAAGGAACTAAAAGGATAAGAAAGAAGCCTAAGAGAAATAAATAAATTAAGGACAGATTGAATCGTTTGTAACCTAATATGTTATGTATTGTATAGGGTCAAACGCAAGGGCAAATCCATCGGCAGAATACTGCAAGTAATATCTTAGTAAAGATATGTTCAAGTACGTAATTTTCCAAACGTTACTTCTGTATAAGCCTTATGGATTTGTATGGTTGAATTATGAATGAGTTTTAAGTGTCAGTCTTTTGCATAAGACTAATTGAACACAAATATGATCATGATCATGAGTATGAGACACACATAAATACGAATGTGAAAATGAATTGGGCCTAAGGCCGTTTGAATATTATGATGGGCCAAAGGCCGTTTGATACGAATGATTGGGCCAAAGGCCGTTTGACATGAATGATTGGGCCAAAGGCCGTTTGACATGAATGATTGGGCCAAAGGCCGTTTGACATGAATGATTGGGCCAAAGGCCATTTGATATGAATGATTGGGCCAAAGGCCGTTTGACATGAATGATTAGGCCAAAGGCCGTTTGACATGAGTGATTGGACCAAAGGCCATTTAACATGAATGATTGGGCCAAAAGCCATTTGACACGAATGAATTGGGCCCGAGGCCTTTCGATAAGAATCAATTGAGTCCGAGACTGTTTGATATGTTTGGGCCTGAGGCCGTTTGATGTTTTCTGAATGAGCCTAAGGCCGTTTGATATGTCTGATACGAATTTCATTCATGTAACTTCTTTATTATGATATTATTCATTAGGCTATCGCTCACTCTCATTTATATGTGTGTAGATGACCAAAGAGATGCCCAAACCCAGCCTCAGTGAAAGATATGAGAGGAAGTCAAGTTTTGTAAAGTTAGCCCGAATGTCTTACGCACGAGACTTCATTTCGTTTCTTTTGTTTATCTTTTGTTATCTTGGTGAATACGTTGAGTCACCCATGTATATAAGCTTTTTGTTTGGCTAACTGTATGTCTGAAAACTCCTGGATGTATAAGATGATAATCCTACCTATATGTGTGAGTTATGATGAAATACTTTGGATAATTCTACTTTACCATGTAAGCACAGCTCATTGGACAAAATTTATAAGTCTGCTTCCGTTTTGGCCCCTTAATTCTGTTGAAATATGTTTAATCAGTTTTGAGGCCATAGGTAATCTCATGATTACTGGCTAGTTATGACCTTAATTCATAGGGGCAGGTTCAGGTCATGACATGTTCCTTAGGAGTTAATGAAACCATATTTGCTTTTACTCCAACTTTGTCTTATAGAAAGAATTGAGATTCTTTATGGACCTATTATCGGAACCGTTACTTTGGTAAAATCCTCCAAGCACCTTCACATTTTAAGTACCTTAAGAAAAATTAATTTTCTTATTAAGATATTACCATAATGAAAATATCAATACACCCCCACAATTCTGATATAAATCAGTATATAACATCCATCATTTATTGATTATGGTGTGCTTGAATCATAAAATTCCAAATCAAATTTATGAAATAGAAAAATCTAGAATAATTATAATTACACAAGTCAGAATTAATGTTTTTACAAAATCACATCCTCATAAAGATTTTGTCTATAAGAATCAAACAATTCAAAAACCTCATTTGATTGTATAAATTATTGCAACTCATTCGAGTTTTTGTGGGTAACTTATCATAAAACAAGATTAGCAAACAACTATGCTTCTCTCCTCCACATTTGTGGTAATACAAAAATTACCACAAACAATATGACTTATTTATGAATAAGTGTCACTGTCACAATAATAACTCATTTTTGATAAATTCATACATTATTTATTCAAAAATATTTGTAACAAAAGAAAATTAAATTTTCTCTTCAAATTCAAGAGATAAACTCCCACATGAGTAACATATTTACTCTTTCTTTTATGATTAATGCTTAGTGTAACAAATATCTATGTGACCCTGACATAATTGAATATTCACTAAACCCATAAACCAACTTCACTTCAGAAGTGTCATAATAATTGATGACAATTTATGTCACAATACTTAAAGTTACTTTAAAAATAACTTTCAACTTGATTATTAACAAAATAATAATCAACACAAATGATTCTTCAATCTATTTCCAATTAAATGGAATGACACCACTAGTGTTAATGATTGTTTTGATATTGCAAGAGTATTACCACCATAATCAAATTACATATATAAAACTCCAAAAGAGATCCATTGGTAGTAGTATGGATGTCATAAACACCACCACAATTTATTTAAAAGTTCACAAACTTTTAAATAAACTCTAATTAAATCCCATACATAGCACTGAAAAAACAGAATGTAAAATCTGAAAACAAAACCAAATGTTCTGTTCCATGCAAAGGCAAAAATGTTCTTATAACGAATTTGATTTTATACAAGATCATCACAACCATTGCAAAGAAGCAAAAATAATCATCTAAAAATTTGAAAGATGATGACAAACCCATGACGAATTGACATAATCATACTCTTACACATTCACAATATGGATGAGAAGTTATATCTAATCTCTTAGAGTCATGGTTATGGGAAACAAAAAAAATTGGCTATTATTCATACAAAATTAACTCTAAATACGCATCGATTTTACATATTGAGTAAATAAAAAGATTTGACAGAGTCAAAATCTTGAAAGAAAATATGTTAACAATGTACAAATTTAAACCCACTAACAATAAAGTAATGTCCTTACTCATCATGCAAGTCACAATGCAACCTTTCAAAAATAAAGTCAGTTAATGTCTTTAGGATAGATGTTCTTCATACTACATCATCATCATCATGACAGACACCAAGTGCCATTGTGTGAAAACCAATGAATGATATGATAAAGCAATTAAACACATCGTTACAGTCTTACAAAAATGATGACAAAATTTAAACACAGTATTCATAGCATTCAATGATCACAAATTACTAATCATTTCAAATATCTGAAAAAACAAAAATGATTCAAATCGAAATCAAACTAACATGCATATAAAATTTGTTATATTATTCTAATTAATTTATCCACAATTAAACAGAAAAAACATAGAGAACTGATATGAAAATTTCAAATTATCTGAATCCAATTTCCTAAACAAAATAGAAAATTCAGTACCAAACTTTGTATCGAACACCGGAAGAATTTTTCCGTACAAATAGAACTAATAAATTACCATACCAACATGGATTTTCAACTTACTCACAATTGCCACAGGAACAAATATATATATATATATATTGATATATATTTTAACAAATTTGTCTTAAGATTGTTGAAAGAAATCTTATGTGTACAGTTGTAACGTGCAATAATTGCACCAAATATATTACCAAATTATATAATAAAAAAAAATAAGTTGAATATAACGAAAACTGTTTGGGTTAAACTAAACCAAACCATATACCAAGAACCAAAACTACTTATAGAGAGGTAGAAAACTCACAAACAAATTGTAAAAATCTAGAAACGAAAAACAATTTGATTAAGATGGGACTTTAGTGTGTTGCATTCTGCTTAAAATGCACGAGCGGGGTGAGGTGCGGGAGAAGGGCACCACACGTGTGGGGATGAAGGCCGCACGTGCGGGGGAGGTGCTCCGCACGTGCGGGGAGGTGCGCCGCACGTGCGGCAGACGGGCAGTCTGAGGCCCTATTTTTCTTTCTCTTTTAGGGCTATTTGTATCTCATTTTTTACACATTTCTCTCTCTCTCTCAAAACACATTTTTCTCCTCCTTCTGTCTAGAAAACATGCCCAAACATTAAAACTCCTTGATTCTTGCAATCCATTGGGTTTAGATCATCATCCTCACTCTCTAATCTTGAAGATTAATTTAGGGCTCTTCTTGGTGTGGTGGAAATCAAAGCTCCTTCTCATCCTTGAAGTTAGGGTTTCACTTCTCCTTCTTCATCAATCTTTGAGGTAGGGTTGCCTTTGAATTATATATATATTTATGTGAGTTTTGGGTTGGTTTTGTGAGCTCCTTTTGGTCAATTTGAAAATGGGTTTGGGTTTCAAGAAGTTGATGATTTTGTAGGATAAAACTCTATCTTATATTTGTTTTTAAAAGATTTCCTTAAAGATTTGGGTAATAGGGGTTGAGATTTAAGTATATGATGGGATTTTATAAAAGAGATAATTAATGTTTGGGTTTTGTGAAAAACCCTAGAAATTGGGGGATTTTTGAAATGTAGGGAGATGCCTAGAGCAATGTTATTCTTCTTGTGGTATGAGAATGATTATGTGTAGATTTCATGTTATTGTTTTACAAAATGATATATATATATATATATATGAGATGAAGAATGTATGTTGGAAACATTGTAAATTATATGAGGACATATGGATGTAAGATGGCAAATTGTGTACAATATGGATTGTGAAAATTATGAACATTTGAGAATTTATGGTTTGAAAACACCACATGTAGTCTTAAGGTGACTAAATTGTGAAGGCTTGTGAAATGAGAAATAGTAATTGGGTATTGATGACATATGGTTACCTTGTGGGAAATATTGAAAAGAGGAAATGGAGAAATGTCATGTGCTTTAGAAAGATCATTGCATTGCATACCCTTAAATTATTTATCATGCATTGTGAATTCTTGATTAAAGTTGTTTACTTCATGAAAGAGAAATGGTATTGAAATAACAACTATGGAAATGCTTGAGGGGTAAATACGTTGGTAAGTCTGGTTAGGGGGTGTAGATGAATCTAATAAGCTGGCCTAAGTGTTCATGGTGAAAGACCAAAAAACCGCGCAGATAGGTGTCGAGCCTTCCGGCTAATACCGATAAAAATGACAATTTTGTAGCACTTGTATAGTCTACTTGCAGACACCAGCCTAGGGATTACCAGTGTCGTATTTACCGCCCCTATTGATTGAAATTGGAAGTTGGAAATTTATGAATTTACGAAATGATATTGAAACATGGAGATTTTCATGAAAGGCATGGCTTGAGGTTGTTTTTTTTTTTTAATGGCATTGCATGACAAGTGCTTTTACATTTGCATTTATTATCGGACATCTTACATAAATGTATATACTTTGTTAAGGTTTCTCTACTGGGCTTTATACTCACCCTTATGGGATTTTGGTGCGGGTAAAGATGTTGTGATCCCGCCGAACTGAGGGCTCAGATATTTTTTGTGAAGAGTAAATAGCTCTCTTATTTTTGTTGTAAATTTTGTAAAGCCAAGGGCTAAACGTGTATGGGTCCGAGAGACCATTTTGTGTAACCGGGCTATTGCCTTGGAAGATGTAAGCCCTTAAGGGCATTTTATTGTTTTGAGATTAGGTGCTTCACATGCTATAGATTCGCGCGTAATTTTTATCATTGAATGTATATCCGCATGTGAAACTTTTGTATACACTCTCTTATTAACTATGTAAAGATGGGAGATTTATTGTCTTAGCTTAGTGAATGTTAATTAATGTGGGTAGTTCATATTGAATTATTTCGGGACGTTACAAAAAGAGAGTCAAGAAGCAGAATCTGATAAGTAAGCATGAGTGTTCTCTCAGCAGAATCTGCTAAGTAAGCATGAGTGTTCCCTCTATCTTTCTTGTAATCTCTATAATTTTTAGTTATTCAACAAAAAGTTTTTCATTTTCATAATGTCTTTGTCTATTGTCTTTAATTTTTTGGAAGTCTCAGAGTAGTAATACAAGTAAGGTAATCTTCACTGAGTGTGAGATTTATGCTTACAGTCTACTCATTAAAAGGCTTGAAAAATATTTACAACAGGCAAGGTAAGGTGTATATGGAAAACGCAAAAAAGAATCTCAATGTAAGTATGTTTTAATTTTTAAGTCATAATTTATAAATAATATAAAGTTAATTTTGTTTTATAGTGTTTAATCATTGATAAGTTGTAACCTACTACTTATGAGTGCATCACACACAATAAAAATACCAAAAATTCGGTTACGATCATTGATAAGTTGTAACCTACTACTAGTCTAGGACTCACAAGACAGAAAGGAAGAAACTGAGTGCATAATACCCTATTTGATTTAATTTGTATTGATTTATATTAGGGCTGGGCATATGTTAGAATAGTGTAGAGAGAGAATAATATGTATTGTATTGAATGATTGTAGAGTTGAATGTATTCTATACAATAGAAGGCCTGTATATATAGGCTGAGAAA
Source organism: Camellia granthamiana (assembly GCA_036172215.1). NCBI lineage: Eukaryota > Viridiplantae > Streptophyta > Magnoliopsida > Ericales > Theaceae > Camellia > Camellia granthamiana. The sequence goes on along the minus strand of CM069905.1, from coordinate 28,272,905 downwards.
GAGTATCCTACTAGAAACCTAACTATGGCTATTCCTAAATATATCTAGGAAATCAATACCTAATATATTTAGGAATACCACATATACATTAACATCCCCCCTCAAACTCAAGGAGGATAAACTCTTGAGTTTGGAGAGAGAAACTCAAACATGAAATAAAACTAAATAAAATAAAAGGCAAATAGATTGCAAAGTCTGAGCAGGAGCGCAAGGGTGCTTGAGATATATCAGAGGTCGGAGCTAATGCCGAAAGACAGTTTAAGGTCATGCCAGACCGTTGTAGGAGCTAGCCGGAACTAATGTCAGGACAGTTTAAGGTCATGCTGGACCATTGTAGAAGCTAATCAGAATCAATGTCGGGACAGTTTAAAGAGGTCATGTCGGACCGATGTAGGAGCTAACCGAAATCAATGTCGGGACAGTTTAAAGAGGGTCGTGTCGGACCGATGTAGGAGCTAACCGGAATCATTATCGGGACAATTTAAAGGGGTCATGCCGGACCGATGTAGAAGCTAACTGGAATGTTAAACCAACAAGCGTGGCACACACATAACTTATGACGTGGTGCTGAACGATTATGGCAATAGAAAACTGAGTACGCTAGGGGGCGGCTTGAATTGTGCGCCAAATGGGGCGGCTTGGATTGTGCTCCAAAGGGGGGCAGCTTGGATTGTGCACCAGAGGGGGCGGCTTGGATTGTGCACCAGAGGGGGCGACTTGGGTTGTGCGCCAGAGAGAGCAGCTTGGATTGTGCTCCAGAGGGGGCGACTTGGATGGTGCGCCAAAGGGGCAGCTTGGGTGGTTCGCATGGTATATAACCATACTCACCATAATATAGGTATAATACCCCCCCTCAAACTCAAATAGGTTTGAAGATAGAAACCAATTTGAGGTTGAAATAGAGGGAAAGATAGAATGGAGGAAAAAAAAAATCACGAGTAAAAAAATATATATATGATAGAGATATTTGGGTAAGGAATAAACAGCGGACAAAAGGAAGAGATCACCACGAAGCGATACTAATAGAAAAATATGACAACGGAATAGGTTGAGGTCCGGCGGGCGGCCAAGGCGAGGCTGCCGCCCGCTGGTGAAGCGAAATTACTAGGTTCTTAACCTAGCTCTGATACCATGTTAGAATTGTAAAGAGAGAATAATATGCATTGTATTGAATGATTGTAGAGTTAAATGTATTCTATACAATAGAAGGCCTGTATATATAGGCTGAGAAAGAGTATCCTACTAGAAACCTAACTATGGCTATTCCTAAATATATCTAGGAAATCAATACCTAATATATTTAGGAATACCACATATACATTAACAGGGTTATTCGGACCGCCTAACCTGCTCAATCTGAACTGATTTGCATACAAATGGGTGGTTTCGCAGACACAATGCGGGCGAATGCGGTTTGAAATTGGTATGATTGCGGGTTGCGGGTTTGACTCGCATCCGTAAGAAACCGCCCAACACTTAGACCTTTTTTTTAATTTTATTTTTAACCTAGACCGTTGTTATTTTATTATTGCATTTTGAATGATAATGAATGAGATTGGATCTAGTTTAGGATTTTGAAATATGTGCTTGTGTTAGTTTATGATTTGATTTAAACGTTTAGGATTTTGAATGATTTGTTTGTGTTAGGAATTGATTTTGTTGTGTTTTTAATTTTTTACGTTTTAATTCATTATTTATTAATGTTGGAGCATTTTAGAAATGGGGGGAAAATGGCCCAAAATAAATATTTACAAAATGGGGGGAAAATGCTCCAAAATAAATTTTTAAAGAAAAAAGTCCAATCCGCAAACTGCCCGCAACTGCCCGCACATCCGCGAACCCTATTTGCACAAACTGCAACCCACATTGCGGGCAGTTGCGGGTTGAATTTTTTCCAAACCGTATACATGTGGGCGGATCCAAACTGATCCGCAAACCGTCCAAAACCAAACCGCAACCACCCCTAATTTATATTAATAATAGTTTGCTCTTTATTTATGTTATGTTTAAATATTAAAAATTTGTTTATTTTAAAAGGGTATATATCATATATAAGTTATGATATTTATGAGTTTGATTACAATAAATATCATAACTCAATTCTATAAAAGTCATAACTAAAAATAAATAAATTATAACCAAATATCATTTACGTTGTGTTTGGTTAGAAAATTTGAAAAGGGATAATAGTTTGTTCTTTATTTATGTTATGTTTAAATATTAAAATTTTGTTTATTTTAAAAGGGTATATATCATATATAAGTTATGATATTTATGAGTTTGATTACAATAAATATCATAATTCAATTCTATAAAAGTCATAACTAAAATTAAATAAATTATAACCAAATATCATTTCTGTTGTGTTTGGTTAGGAAATTTGAAAAAGGATTTGCAAATAGAAAGGAAAAAAGTATGTGAAATTAGGTAAAATATATATATATATATATATTTTATTCGCATTTAATCTACCTTTTTCCTTTCTCTTTTCAAATCTCTCAACCAACCACAACATTATGGTATATCAAAGAACTTTTCAATCATAATCAAAATAATGATATAACCAACAATCAAATATGTATATGGTACACATCTCAAAAACCATAAAATTTCCCTTATTATTAATTGATTCACTTATTTTTAATATAGTAAAATCCTGATTCCAACTTGAATCAACCCGAGCTATATTGGGTTGGATTTGATTTGATTGGATTGGTTATAATACATGATTGATTTGATTCTAAATCCAAAAACTTAAAACCAATCCTACTTAAGTTGGTTCTAAATTTAGTGATAAATCCAACCAAATTGACTCATAAATGCCCCTAATAACATGTGTTATGGATGATTCCCTCATTAACTAGTCTCCATTATATCCTATTCTATTCTTACTCATCATAATTTTATTCTACTCTAGATTCAATATGATAAGGGTCGGTCCTGACTTATTTGGAATGTTAAATTCTCTTTAATTGAAATTTTCATGTGTAATCACAAAAAGAATAAAAAAATAATTTAAATTTTTATATATAATTATTAAAATTATACACTAAGTTTACTTTAAAAAATCAAGACATGAAAAATGTTACAAGAACTAAAAAAATAAACATATAATATGGTATAACATAAAAATTATCACCATAAAAATTATCACCCCAAAAAAAAAACTGAAATTAGCAGATTAACTATGTTTAACATGAACCTGAATGTGATATAATATGGTATAACATAAATAGCTAGTTACACATTTTAATATTACTTTCAGTAAGGATTGTCATGATATTTCTAATCTTATATTTAACTCTATCTAGTCGAACAAAAAATTTATGTAAAATAAGAATTTAAGGCTATTATTTTATTTATTTATTTAAGATCTGTGCTTTTTGTTATCTATTTTAGAGCCAATCTAGTAAATTAATAATAAAAAAAATAATAATAGGGGTTTTAATAATTTATTAATAATTTCATTTAGTAAAGATCAATTTCACGAAATTTAATTAGTGAGAAAAATTTAGGATAAATCACACTAACACGCCTTTTGTTATTTTGAAATCACATTGACACCCCTTTATTTTTTGAAATCACACTGACCTCCCTTATTAGTTAACACTGTTAATTAAATATTGAAATTATTATGTTACCCTTATTTGTAAAAAAATAAAAATCTTTCAATTTTTCTTTTTCTTCCGTCTTTCCCTCATTCCCATCTCTATGTTCTCTGTAATGTAATCCAACCATTGCAATTTCTTATTTCATCTGTTCAAAAAAAAAAAAAAAACCCAGTGCAATTTATTTCATCTCTATGTTCTCTATGTTTGGATTTGCTTTCATCTCTTTATTTATTTTATTTTTTTTCACTTCTTTGTTGTAGTCTATTTGCTTCTGCATCAGAAATAGATGAAGATTATCACGGTCAATAAAATATTTTCTATGCATATCATTGTTGTTCTACTTTGTAGAGCTTACTGATCACAGGATTTGGTTTGGGAAAAATACATGATGAATGCTGTTGTGAACATGATTTATCTATTTCACTATTGAAATTTATAATTGATTAGGTATGTTAATGTAAACTGCTATGTTATCATTTCTTTTTATGTGGGAAAATGAAAGAAGATCAAGGTCCTTTGAGCATCTCTGTTCCTTGTTGTAGAGAAAGTTGGTGAAACTCAACAAATGTTGACATGATTTTATTTTATTTTTTGCAAGCAAAAATAAATTTTTTTGAACACTCCAACTAATATATGAACTGGAGGGTAATTTTGGCATTTTAAGTTTTATTTTTGCTGATCTCATCATTTTCTATTTGATCAATTGATAGTCAACTAACAGATGGTTTAAATTGTTACATATTTTCTTAAAGTAAAGGAGTTCGGTGTGATTTCAAATAATAAAGGGTGTGTCAGTATGATTTCAAAAGGACAGTAAGGTGTCAGTGTAATTTACCCAAAAAATTAATCTCACCATACACTAATGCTATGTTTGGTTGGGAGATTTGGGGAGGGATTTGGAAAGGAAAAGGGAAAAGATGTGTGAAACTAGGTGAAATATAGGCATGTTTTATTCACATTTCACCTACCTTTTCCATTTCCCTTTCCAAATCCCTCTCCAAATCCCCCAACCAAACACAGCATAAGTGTTTTTAACTAAGAGTGAGTTTTGTCACATTAACACGACACAAATTGCAAAAGACATAACACGATAACATGAAAAATAAATTGATTGAATTAATGTTGAGGTGATTATAACACGAACCCAATTAACACAACACAATGAACACTCCTAAGGGCCGAGGCAACTTGTCACCATTCCAGAGGGCCAACCCGACATAGCCATTCCTCATAACATGAATTTGCCTTTCTACTTGATGGAATAAAAGTGAGCGCACCATAATTATTCGGTGTGACTCACTACACCCAAACATTTTCCATAGGTGTCAATGGTGATTAGGCATGGACTATGAACCCAGCACTAAAAATTGATGTTGTTCACTTGAAATATAGTGAATTGAAGTCATCTGGAATATGTTGTCAGTGCGAGAACACATTCATATAAATGCGGTCAAATTGGTGGCAAAAACGTGCGCACGTATGGCCAAGTCACAATCAGACGTCGATCTATAAGGTAAAGTCATAGATGAAAGTTGGCATGAGGCAAAATATTGGTACCAAGGTAAACATGCTCAACTCAGGTTTGTCACCTCATAATGTTGTGATCAAGTGGGAGATAGATGGAATAAAAGTGATCTCACCATAATTCGGTGTGACTCACTACACCCAAACATTTTCCATAAGTGGTGATATACCTTCCCGCAAGAGACAGAGAGAATCTAGAAGTGGGTTTGAATTCAAAATCAAGAGACACAATGTTTTGTGAACCATTGTGACTCTATACTCTTGTCTAATATGTCAAGGGTTGTGATTTTTTGCAAAGTCCACATGATGCCTATAAATACTTGGCCAAAGCAGTGCATTATTCATTCATTGGATTTCCTAACTAATATTGCATTCTTCACTTCCGGATGCTCCATTTTCTTGCGTGATAAACACCCTCACGGGAACTAAGATCTATTTACCATTGTTAGGTTTATCTTACACTACTAACATCAACCCGAAGAAACTTCATCAGCTAAACTTAAAATAAGTAAATAAAAAAAAGATCACTTAAAAAAATCTGATTTACATCAATTTGTCTGTAATCATGAATGGAAACCAGCCAAAAAAATTTAAAAATAAAACAAGAGATGGATGGAGTTCAACAATATTTCTAAGAATACATTCTTCACGAAAGCAATCCAAAAGTGAACAAGAATGGGAAAGAGAATGGCTCTCTCAAAGGACAACCGAAAATTGCACTAGTAATAACGTAACTAGATTTTGAAAACACAAATTCTATCCCACTTGACGTGGACAATAATACGAAGGAGCAGGTTCTTCATCGTCACAGTGAGAGGATAGCTATCACATCTGCACTAATAAGCATGCCAGTAGGGAAGCCAATCATTGTGAAGAAAAATTTGAGGGTACGTATGGACTATCATTCTGCAATCCAGTTTATCTCCAAGGTTGTTGGTAGAAAGATAATTGTGAAGGACAATAGTAGGTTTCACCATTTTGAGAATGGATTGTGTTCTTATGGGGATTATTGGTAAGATTTTGTAGGTTTGTGGAGTATACAATGCTCAAAATCAGTGAACTACTCACTGTGATTGAGATCTTTAAGATCTTGAGATCTCTGAACTTTTTGCTCATGTGCTTCTGTAATTTGGTGCTTTTGGCAAGGAGTATTTGCTTAAATGATGAGCCAGAGTATAAGGAGGAAAATGACTTTCATGGTAACTCTTTTTTGTAGCCAATAAATCAAGGGGAAAATAAGATCAATGAATGACATTCACAACACAAAGGAATGCAATGCATCAAAGCTTGCTTTGCAGAAGATGTGTTAAAATAAGAACATTTTGACAATGTCAACTGGACATACACATTTTTATCCTGTAACTAGAATTGCAATCTTAAATTCCTAATGAATTTGAGCAAAGCATCATTGAAATTGATTCTAGTGCAAGACCTTTTTTTTTTTTTTTTGGACATCCTGGCCAGAGATCATGATCCAATCAATATATACCATCTCTAGCATAGACAAAATAGGTTTCAGAAACGATGTTTGCCACTTGGAATACAGATGGTGAAATTCAAATGTTCATGTATAGCAGCCTTCATACATATTAGTTGTAACAACCAAAGTCTTGGAAACAAAAAACAATGCACGACATTTCTAAACGTGGATTTTTTTTTCAACAGAAAACACAAGCATTGACTTCATTCATTTATTGGATGAAAATCTATTTTTGCATTCCTTGCTTGTAGTAGTGAAATTGCACAGAGAGGTGTAGCGAAAGTCTTCCTGCAAGACTGAAACTCTTGAGATATGCGCAACATTGTTGGACGAGACCTCGGCTCAGAGCACAAGCGTGCAATTGCCATTCTAGCAACAAGAACAATGTTCCCCACAACTATTGGATTAGTTGGAGGCGGAAGGCGTGGGTCTAAGACATCAGTTAGCATTATGTTTTGAGCAGACGATGATTCCAATGATGAGAGAAGTTCTCCAGGATGCCTTCCCATGCATGGTTTTCAGAACCGGACCGGCCCGGCCGGTCGGACCGGTAGAACCGGGAACCGGTCCCCTCTCCGGTCCGGAAAACCCTCAAGACCCGGACTTAGCCAAAAAACCGGTGTTTTTTGCAAAAACCGGAATAACCGGTGGTCCAACCGGGAGAACCGGTGCCGGTTCGGTGGACCAACCCGGTTGGTTTTCTTATTTTTTTTTTCCTTTTTTTCTTTTCTTTCTTTCTTTCTTATATTTATATATATATATATATATATTATATTATATATCAAAATTTTGACTAAAAATTCTTACTTCAAGAGTCTCCTCTCATGAGGAGGAGTCTCATTGGAAGCTTGAAGAAATAATGAAAGTCTATTCCTATTTATAGGAAAACAATTGTTCAAAGAGAACCTAAAAATTGAATGTGGGATTCAATCAAATTGTTTGAATCATATTTGATTGGAGGGAGAGTTGAAAATTTTATTTCCCTCCAAAATTAAATCTAGTATTCAATCAATTTGTTTGGAGGGAATGTTAAATTTTTTTAATTTCTTTAAAACTAGTGACTTTTTTTATCAATTATGACTTTATTAAATATTATTAATAAATATTATGCAACATTTTTTTTATTATTTCAGTAATTATATATATTTTTTTTTATTTATTTATAATTTTTAATTATATAATATTAATTATGACGTCACGGTTCGACCGCTTCGACCCGACGGTTGAACCAGTGACCCGTCCACCCGGTCCCTTTTCCGGTTCGCTCACCGGTCCGGTTTTCAAAACAATGTTCCCATGATTGTTTCCAGTGCCACCACCCCAAAGCTATAAGCATCACACTTTTCAGTCACAACCATTGTGTAAGCAAGTTCTGCACAAACAAAAGATCAATGAAAGAAACCATACACTTCACTTTATGTTTAAAGAAATTAATGGAAAGTATTTTAAGCTACCTGGAGCAATATATCCATAAGTGCCTGCGATAACAGTTTGATTTGATGAATCGGGATGTAGCAATCTGGCAGTGCCAAAGTCGGAAACAAAAGCCTCCAATTTAGAGTTCAATAGAATGTTGTTGCTCGATATATCCCGATGAACAATAGGTGGGCTGCAATCATGATGCAGGTAGGATAGAGCATGTGCTATTGCTTTAACAATGTTTACCCTCAGAGTCCATCCTAATTCAACAGCTTCCTCATCAATTCTCAAGGAACAAAACAAACTTCCCCTTTCCATGTACTCGTACACCAGGAACATGCATCTATTGTGCAATCAGAACCCATAAAGCTTTATTATGTTTCGGTGCCTCACATTAGTTAACATTTGCACCTCATTTCTGAAACTCTTGTCGAAAGTTGGCTCCTCTGCTTCCAAACGATGGAGTTTCTTCAATGCAACTACTTTGCTAGATGGCAACTGAGCTCTGTAGACGCTGCCATAACCACCGTTTCCAATGCAGTGTTTTATGTCAAAGTCGTCTGTTGCTTTGATGATGTCTTCGTATGCAATTCTTCCATCGTAATTCCATATCGAGCAAATATCCCCATTTTTCATTGCCCTTGCCTCAATTTTGTTTTTTTGGGCCTTATGGCAACGAAAACATGCAAATGCAAGAAAGGCAAGCCCAACTATGATAGGGAGAGAAATGATGATAGAAAACTTTACTATTTTTTTCTTGGACCAATTTCTTGCTTCACATAGGCGCGGACAATCATACCTAGATTGTGGGATTTGACCCTTGAGATGATTGTATGACAGGTCAACATCTTCTATGTAGCAAAGACTATACGGGACTTCGCCAGAGAGATTATTGTGGGAAAGATCTACGTGCATTACGTACAAATTCCCGAGTCCAGTGGGTATTGTTCCATTCAAGTAATTATCACTCAAATTTAAGTTCTGCAAAAATTCAAGTTGTCCTAGCTCTTTTGGGATATGTCCACTAAGCAAATTGTGAGAGAGGTCCAGATATTGAAGTTTGTAGAGAACTTTGATTGGTGATATCTGGCCTAAAAGTTGGTTCCATGACAAACAGAGATTACGAAGGTTGGATAAATGCCCCAGTTCAGTGGGTATGGTGTTGTTAATCTGATTTGCAGACATGTCAAGAAACCGCAATTTCGTCAATTGACCTATAGAAGTTGGGATCTTACCTTTAAGAAGGTTATCTTTGAGGTTCAAGTAAGTCAATTGTGTCAAATCTCCTATTTCTACAGGAATTAGACCATGAAGGCTGTTACCAGCTAAATGCATTTTAACCAAATTCTCTAGCTTTCCTATTTCTGGAGGAATGGAACCGTTGAAATGATTTGACGAGAGATCTAGAGTAGCCAAATTGGTCAATTGACCAATAGATGAAGGGATTGGACCACTAAGGATGTTACCATTAATATTCATTTCAACCAAATTCTTCAACTTCCCTATTTCTGGAGGAATGGAACTGCTGAAATTATTTAACGAGAGATCTAGAGTAGTCAAATTAGTCAATTGACCAATAGATGATGGGATTGGACCACTAAGGATGTTACTATTAATATTCATTTCAACCAAATTCTTCAACTTCCCTATTTCTGGAGGAATGGAACCGCTGAATTGATTTAACGAGAGATCCAGAGTAGACAAATTGGTCAATTGACCAATAGATGAAGGGATTGGACCACTGATATTAGTATTAGATATATTAAGTTGTACTAGTTGGGTGAGGTTTCCCAAGGTGAGAGGTAGCAAACCTTCAAGATGATTGTTGGCGGAGAGAGAAAGCCAGGTGAGCTTTGACAGAGAACCAATTTCCTCAGGGATGCTTCCAGTTAAGTTACACCCTTTGAGATCGAGATATTCAAGATTTGGCAAGGATGTCCAGTTCATGTTTTCAAGCTTTCCGGGGAGGTAAGTGTAATGATAAGAATAAGAACAATAGACAGAAAGGGCTATGCGAGTGACACTTCCGGCCCCATTGCAAGCAATGCCACTCAGGTTGCAGTGATATGTAGAAGAAAAGCTCCCCCACCAATTGCTATTGCGTAGAGCTTTCACTTCTATCATTGACGACGATGATGTCGTAGATGCTGAGGCTAACAAACTAGTATTAATAACTGTCATGGAGACTAGTGCTATGAGTATAGCAGAGGAATAACAAACAGAGGAACACGTTATGCTATTTTTACTCATAATTGATGTATGTCTGTATGTATGGATTCTGTTTTGGAAGCTCTAAAATAAGTTATGTCATTTTTACTCAAAGAGAGCTTTTATCCTTAAGAATAATATGGTGTTAGTGAAAAAGAAAAGACTCCAATTCATTTGCGTTGACTTGGACTGGTAGTACTCACAAGAAATAAAGAAAGAAGAGAAGTGCATAACACGGTATACTTTTGATCTAAGTAAAATTATGTTATTATATTAAAAATCATAAACCACAGTGACAAAATTACTAATAAGTTTTATTGTGTTTTGAAAATTACTATTCTGTTATATCAAATTTCAATATTAATAAATAATTTCATATTTTCTTTTTTATTTTATAAATTGTTGTAAAAAAAAGTTCAATTATTCATAATAGTATATTTTATTTTAATTTTATCTTTCTCATCAAAGTATAAACTAAAAATTTTATTAATAAGTTTAATTCATTAAAAATTTTATAATAAATTTTTTTTGATTGTTCAAATTAAATGAATTTTCATAAACAAAAACATAAGTATGAGATTAATCAATTATATCATCTATTGAGAAATATATAGATTTGTCATAATATTATTTGACTTTGTTCAATTATTTCATTCATTATTTGATTTTGTTCTAAAATTTTCTATTCACAAGGATAAGAAACAATGATGTTGATGATAATAGAGAGCTTTGGTGGGGTGGTTTGGAGTATTGGAGTGAGGGAGAAGAAGAAGAGAAAATAATTGAAAATTGAGGAAGAAGATGAAGAATCTATATATGTAATTAGGGTGTATCAAGGGAAAAAAAATAATATTTTATTTTAGAATTTAATATGTATTGTCCTTATTAATAAATTTACATTAGGGTATAATAAGAATTAAAACTACAAAATTTTAATTGAGCGTATTAAATATTTTTTTTAGATGTAAATAGAATATCCCAAAATTAAATTATCCATATTAAAATGTAATAGGATTTAATAGTAATATTGGAAATAAAATAGAACTTATTGGCTTCAATATGATAATAAAAGCCGAGACTGACTTATTTGGGATTTTAAAGTCTCTTGAAATTGAAAACTTCAAGCATAATGACAAAAAAATAAATAAATAAATTCTATATATAATTATTAAAATTATACGTTGAGTTTATTTACAAAAGTCAAGACATGATGAAAAATCATTGCAATAACTAAAATTAAATAAAAATGTGATCTTCTTGCTTTATGATCTAAAAAAAACTTAAATTACCGAAAAAATACTTGACATTAACAGATTAAGGTTAATCATTTTTTTGACATAAACCTAAATATGACATGACTTGATAGCATGATATAATTAGTTACACATTTTAATATTATTGTCATGATTTTTTTGTGGTGAAGCACTAATAAATCTCAAATAGTGATCTTATGAACTATTTGGTCCTCAATTTTTTCTTATGGCCTCAAAGATTCCATTTTAGTGTGAATTATATAAAAGGGCTAAGTATAAACGCGTGTATGTTGTAACGCCCTCAAAATAAACTCATAATATATAACAATAGCATGCATTGATAAAAGAAAACCAATCATTATCTCATTCATCAGAGTATCATTATTGAAGGATATCACATGTAACATCCAAATAAATGCCCTATGGGCTTACATCTTTCCAAGCTTAACACTTGGGCACAAAAAAATGTGAGTACTAACTCAACTACAAATTCAGCCCTTGGCTTGAGGTTACATGTAATTTCAAATAAACTGAAATAACAACTAATCTAAACAGAGTCTTCAACTCTACATCCTTCCAAGCTAATTCCTTGGAGGTAGCACATCACCTGGACCTGAAAATGATGTTCCCGTATAGGGTGAGCCACAACCCAGTAGAAATATACTAAACCAAATATAAGCACTGAATAAAGCAATAGCATTCAATAGATGGACTACACAAAATATCAGTTTCATCATCATACAGTTTCATGACACTAACGTCCATGACACGTTTCACTTTCCATTTATACAAATATGGCTCAGAACCTGGCCAAATAACGCAACAGAGATTGCATCTCTTATTAACAATATTTCCAATTCAATTGGAATAACAAATCAAGTTAAACATTTCTTATGTCATAATGGATACACATGTTGGTGTTGTATCAACCTCAACCAAAATTCCCTTCCTACTTCCCAATTGATACACATTTTAGTGATGTATCAATAACATGTAAAAACACTTCCATAAATCAATAAGCACACATATTAGTGGTGCTAATGGAGTCCATCCCCTATCTCCTCCCAAACAATATCCGCTTTAGGAGTCCATCCCCTATCTCCTCCCAAACCGTGGAGTACATCCCATATCTCCTCCTAACAATATGCATATACAATGTATTAAACACTTGCCATATACAATACTCAATCAATACACGTATTTTCTGTATTAATTCAACAGTCAAAATCAATGACTTAACCAATGTGATTAGTTTCAGTTTTCCCTAATCCACATGTAATGTCTACAACAATCACGACTATCCTCCACCGATAGCCCAAAACAATTATCTCTAAACAGGAAATAAATGTTACAACAAATATAAACTCAACAATTTCATGGGTGTGTTATTAAACTATCCAACTACACCATTTAAGCTTATAATTTCCCAATTCCATGAATTCAACTAAATTCCCCAATTTTCCTTAAATAAATTATACAAATTAATTTATTACAACAATTAGGGTTTTTCCCAAAATTACCAAACAACCCCCAACATATCAAAATACCAAAACTTAGAACAACACCTATAATATGGAGTAGGAAATCCCTACCTCGAAGTGAATAACCCGAATGGAGTAGATGGAGATGACGACCCAAAATCCAAAGTGCTCCAAACCGCTAAACGTTCAGATTAAAACGAAGCCCTCGACTCACTCTATCTTTTTAATAAATGACTAAGGTTAGATACTCACCCTAGGTAGATCAATTCTTGAAGAAAGGACAAGTCTAGAGAGAGAAAGAGTCGGCTCTAGGGTTTTAAAAGAGAAGAGAATCAAAAAAAATAGGTTTAAAACCGCTGCTGCGTATTTATATAAAACAGGCTCGCTCGAGCGAAGAAGTAGTCGCTCGAGCGACCAGACACAAAGAATACTCGCTCGAGCGAAGGAAAGCTCGCTCGAGCCAACAATACGATGCTTCAGGTCTGCAACCCAGAAGCACGCTCGAGCGACAGAATGCTCACTCGAGCGAAGAACTCAAAACTCGCTCGAGCGAAGGAAATCTCGCTCGAGCCAAGAAATACAGCTCTCAGGTCTATGCTAGACGCAATCGCTCACTCGAGCAAAGAAACCATGGCTCGAGCGACGGACCAAAAACAAAGAGCTCGCTCGAGCGAAGAACTTCTCGCTCAAGCGAAGGGTCAAAATTCTGGGCAGCAACACTTGGTTTCCAAACCCAACCAACCTGTAACAGACCTGCCCAACACATCCCATAACTCAGAAATAAGAAATTAAAGGACAACAACAAGAATTTTATAACAACAGGATCCACGGAACCTAAGTCCGGATACAACAACCAAATGGGAAAAGACCGGAGTCGCTATATATGTTATGTGTTGAAGGACAAATATGGATTTTCTCATAATGTTGAAATTGTTAAACATAAACTTTCAAAAAAAAAAAAATGCTTGGTGTATTTTTTCTAAACATAACACTCAAATATAACGCTCCAAAAATATAATACTCCAATGTAACACACTGAAAAACTCCTTAATAGTGTATCATTTTTCTTAAATGTAAGAATGTAACATTCCAAAAAAACTTATTCGCGTATTTTTTCTAAACGTAATACTCCAATCAATATAACACATAAAAACTCGTTAGTGTACTTTTTCCAAACGTAAAACTCCAATGTAACTCACTTGCTGGCTACATATTTTGTATAAGTCAATTACAGTTCGACACGTGGCAAGATAAGGGCAGCACGGGAAGGCAATTTAAGTCTTCAATCATGATCACACACGTGGCAGTTATTATTGGTTTTTGTAGATCTGCGTAGTACTAAATCAGCAAAGAGATGTAAAGTGATGTGGCTTCAACGGTTACTTACATTTAAATTCAAAATCAAGAGGGAAGCCTAATTGCAAGTATTGGCATAGTGGAGCTAACTATAAGGCAACATGATCAACGATCATGGAGGAGCGGTTCGACGGTTAAAAGTGCAGTTTGATGGTTATCCTTGAGGAGTATAAATAGTAAAGAAGGCCCCAGAAAAAGCCCCCAAACTCAGATCCAAAAAATCAGTTTTATCTACTTTATTTCCTTTCTAGTTTTTACATTTCCTGTTCTTTACATTTCTGTATTTCAAATTTCTACACTGCACTTCGTTCATAGGAGTAGATTCAAGTAGTTTTGTCGCTGTAAACTTCTACGAGGCTGAATTGGATCATTGTAAGTTTTTCATTTTTTTAATGAAATGCTTCAACTGTTCTTCATTTAATCATTGTTTGCTTAATTCTCCTAAATAAAGCCACCAGTAAAAGTCCTCTTCATTGAGGCTGAAAAAACTAAAACACAATCGTCTGATAATTGATTGGCAATTAACATTCTGTAAGGACTAATTGATCCTTGCTGGCACACTCATAATTACAAAAACAACCTTCGAAAGCCAAAAAAGCCAACAACACTAAAAAACTTTTTAGTGTACTTTTCTTAAACATAATAATATAACATTCCAAAATAACTCTTTAGTATACTTTTCTCAAACGTAGCATACTAAAAAACTCTTTAGTATATCTTTCTTAAATGTAACAACATAAAATTCTAAAAAAACTCCTTAGTGCATCTTTTCTAAACATAATACTCCAATCAATATATTCTAATGTAACACTCTAATGTAACACTAGAAAACCACACAAATAGAAATTAGATTTCTACACTCGACAACCAGCACTTCAGCCACCAATCCCTCCAAAAAGAATCTTTCACACCTCACATTTCCATTCACATCCCAAAAATGAATAGAAAATTGAAAAATAGATCACAAAAAAACATTCATTTAAACTCAAATGATACCAAATCAAAAAAATATAACTTTTCAAAACAAAAAAGACTAATTGGTTTCTTAGAATTAAATGAATCAACATTCCCCTATATGAGATTTATGGATAAATTTTTCTATTTTTTTAATATTTGATGGGACTCCAATCCATTGTTGTCTTCCTTGTAACTTCTGTAAAGTTGTAGTCATGACTTGGAATTCATTTGCATTGACTTGGACTCGAACTCGTAGTACTCACACGGTATACTTTTAATCTAAGTAAAATTATGTTATTATATTAAAAATCATAAACCGCGGTGAGAAAATTACTAATAAATTTTATTGTGTTTTGAAAATTACTATTCTGTTAATCAAATTTCAATATTAATAAATAATTCTTATTTTCTTTTTTATTTTATAAATTGTTGTAAAAAAAGTTCAATTATTCATAACAGTATATTTTATTTTAATTTTATCTTTCTCATTAAAATATAAACTAAAAATTTCATTAATAATTTTAATTTATTAAAAATTTTATAATAAAAAAATATTTTTAATTGTTGAAATTAAATGAATTTTCATAAACAAAAACATAAGTATGAGATTAATTGATTATCTCATTCATTGAGAAATATACAGATTTGTCATAATATTATTTGATTTTGTTCAATTATCTCATCCATTATTTGATTTTGTTCAAAAAATTTCTATTCACAAGGATTAAAAAAACAATGATGTTGATGATAATGGAGAGTTTTGGTGGGGTAGTTTGGAGTTTTGGAGTGAGGGAGAAGAAGAAGAAGAGAAAACAATTGAAAATTGAGGAAGAAGATGAAGAATCTATATATGTAATTAGGGTGTATCATGAAAAAAAAATATTTTATTTTAGAGTTTAATATGTATTGTCCTTATTAATAAATTTACATTAGGGTATAATAAGAATTAAAATTACAAAATTTTAATTGGGCATATTTAATAATTTTTTTAGATATAAATAGAATATCCCAAAATTTAATTATCCACATTAAAATGTGATAGGATTCAATAGTAATATTGGAAATAAAATAGAACTTATTGGCTTGAATATGATAATAAAAGCCGAGCCTGACTTATTTGGGATTTTAAAGTCACTTGAAATTGAAAACTTCAAACATAATCACAAAAAATAAAGAAATAAATAAATTCTATATATAATTATTAAAATTATGCGTTGAGTTTATTTACAAAAATAAGACATGTTGAAAAGTCATTGCAATAATTAAAATTAAATAAAAATATGATCTTCATGCTTTATGATCTAAAAAAAACTAAAATTATCAAAAAAATACTTGAAATTAACAGATTAAGGTTAATCATTTTTTTGAAGTTGTAACGCCCTCAAAATAAACCCATAATATACACAATATTAACATGCGTTAATTAAGAAAACAAAATATTATTTCATTCATCAGAGTAATCTTATTAAAAGACATTACATGTAATAGCCAAAGTAAATACCCTACAGGCTTACATCTTTCCAAGCCAACACTTGGACACAAAAATCTGGGAACTAACTCAATTACACATTAAGCCCTAGGCTTAAGTTTACATGTAACATCAAAATAAAACAAAATGACAACTAATCTAAACAGAGTCTTCAACTCCAAATCCATCCAAGCTAAGTCTTTGGAGGTAGCATATCACCTGAACCTGAAAATGATGTTCCCGTATAGGGTGAGCCACAGCCCAGTAGAAAAATACTAAACCAAATATAAGAATTGACTAAAGCAATAGCATTCGATAGATGGTTAACATAACATAATCAAATACATCACTATACAGTTTCATGACACTAATGTCCATGACAGGTTTCACTTTCCGTTATTATTCAACTTTCCAATTTTACATACATGGCTCAGAACCTAGCCAAACTACAATATGAGACTACATCTCACATTAACATTACTTCCAATATCAACTATTCAAATGAGGCCAAAGCTCATACTGAAACACTTCCATAAATCAATAAGTACACATATTTGTTGTACTAATAGAGTCCATCCCCTTTCTCCTCCTACACAGGTTTGAGAGTTCATCCCCTATCTTCCCTCAAACCATGGAGTACATCTCCTATCTCCTCCCAAACAATATGCATATACAATGTATTAAACACTTGTCATACACAATATTCAATCAATACACAAGTTCGTTGTGTTAATTCAACTGTCATATTCAATGACTCATTCAATGTGATTAGTTTCAGTTTTTCCTAATCAACATGCAATGTCTACAACAATCACGACTATCCTCCACCGATAGCCCAAAATAGTTATTTCTATACAGGAAAGAAATGTATCAACAAATGTAAAATCACATTCTCATGGTGAGTGATTAAATTATCCAACTACACCATTTAAGCTCATAATTCCCCAAGTTCATGAATTAGACTTAATTCCACAATTTTCCCAAAATTAATTATACAAATTAATTTTATTACAACAATTAGGATTTTTCCCCCTTTTTCTCAAAATCAACCCTAAGGTTCAATTATCTCAATTTAACACACAAACATATGTTGTTTAATAGACGAAAAACCCCCTTTTCAAATTATAATACAAACCCTAATTTCCCAAACTTTCCACATGACACCAACATATCAAAATACCAAAAACTTAGGACAAAACCTATAATATGGAGTAGGAAATCCCTACCTCGAAGTGACGAACCCAAATGGAGAAGATGGCGAAAACCCAATGTGCTCCAAATCCAAGATTGTTCAGATTAAAGTGAAGCCCTCGACCCACTCTATCTTTTTAACAAAGGACCTAGGGTAGAAATACACTCTAAGTAGATCAAACCTAAGAGAGAAGGTGAGTGGAGGGAGAGAAAACACGGACCTAGGGTTCTGAAATCAAAAAGAGGATGAAAAAGTGTTTTAAAAACCGCTGCTGCCTATTTAAATAAAACAGGCTCGCTCAAGCAAAGAAGTGGTCGCTCGAGCGACCAGACACAAAGAATACTCGCTCGAGCGAAGGAAAGCTCGCTCGAGCCAACAATACGATGCTTCAGGTCTGCAACCCAGAAGCACGCTCGAGCGACAGAACTCGAGCTCGAGCGAAGAACTCGAAACTCGCTCGAGCGAAGGAAAGCTCGCTCGAGCGACAGAATGCTCGCTCGAGCGAAGAACTCGAAACTCGCTCGAGCGAAGGAAAGCTTGCTCGAGCCAAGAAATACAGCTCTCAGGTCTATACTAGACGCAATCGCTCGCTCGAGCTAAGAAACCCTGGCTCGAGCGAAGGACCAAAAACAAATAGCTCGCTCGAGCGACAAAATACTCGCTCGAGCGAAGGACCAAAATTCTGGGCAGCAACCCTTTGCTCCCAAACACTCCCAACCTGTAACAAACCTGCCCAATACATCCTATAACTCAAAAATAAGGAATTAAAGGACGACAACAACAATTTTATAACAACAAGATCCACGGAACCTAAGTCCGGATACAACAACCAAATGGGAAAAAACCGGGGTTGCTATGACCTCCCCTCCTTAAAGAATTTCGTCCCCGAAATTAAGCAAAAGTTTTCAAAAACAGGTTTTTCTCAATTTCCAATGATATTACATTACAATAATAAATAACTTGACCCAATACCGGTCATTTCATCTCTTATCAAGAGGCATTTCACAACATATATTTCAACCTGCATTATCAACATGCAATTTCTTTTCAATATCAACAGTTTTCAATATACATGACTTCCATTTCCATATCATATTTAATTTCATGATATAACTCCAATTCTATAACGCATTCAACATATGCAATGTTACACTAAACTTCCATTATGAGGCAAGTTTCAAAATACTTCCATTAAACCAAAACATTCACAATGTTTTTCAACTTAAGACATATATATAATGTTCTTAAAGTTCATTAAAATTACAAAATCTCAATACATGATTACACATCAATAAATATGTCCGGATATTTCTCACGGACTTCCAACTCACGTTCCCAAGTGGCTTTCTCCACTCCGTGATGTTTCCACAAGACTTTGACCAAAGGAATGGTCTTGCCTCGCAAGACTTGATCCCGCCTATCCAAGACCCGAACCGGTCTCTCCTCATACGAGGCTTCCTCGTCAACCTCTAAGTCGGTCAAATCCAACACATGTGATGGATCTGGCTCATACTTCCGAAGCATACTCACATGAAACACGTCATGAACTCCGGATAACTGCGGTGGCAAAGCTAAACGATAGGCAGCCTCACCAATCCTCTCAAGGATCTCAAAAGGGCCGATAAACCGAGGGGACAACTTTCCATTCTTCCCAAACCTCATCAACCCCCACCTAGGTGATATCTTCAGAAAGACATGGTCACCCACCTCAAATACCAAAGGTCTCCTCCTACGGTCGGCATAAGATTTCTGACGACTCTGGGCTGTAACAAGCCTCCTACGGATAAGCTCAACCTTCTCCGTCGTTTCCCTCACCAACTCCAGACCCAATAAAGGTGCATCACCCACCTCGGCCCAACAAACTGGAGACCTACACGGTCGGCCATACAAGGCCTCAAACAGTGCCATACCGATACTAGACTGGAAACTGTTGTTGTAGGCAAACTCCACTAATGGCAAGTGCCTCTCCCACGACCCACTAAAGTCAAGAACACAACCCCGAAGCATATCCTCAAGGATTTGAATAGTACGCTCGGACTGCCCGTCAGTCTGAGGATGATAAGCCGTGCTAAAGGTCAACTTAGTGCCCAAGGCACTCTGCAAACTCTGCCATAACCTGGCAGTAAAACGAGGATCTCTGTCCGAGAGGATCGTCACTGGGACCCCGTGCAACCTCACTATGTCCCGAATATACAAGTCGGCAAGATGATCTACCGAATCTCTCACGCGCATAGGAATAAAATGCGCCGACTTAGTCAACCGGTCTACAACCACCCAAATGGCATCACTACCCCGCTGAGTCCTCAGAAGACCTACAACGAAGTCCATAGTGACATGTTCCCACTTCCACTTGGCAATAAGCAAGGGTTGCAACAAACCCGCTGGCCTCTGATGTTCGGCCTTCACTTGCTGACAAGTAAGGCACTTAGACACGAAAACTGCCACGTCTCTCTTCATACCCCGCCACCAAAACTGGCGACCCAAATCCTGATACATCTTAGTGCCTCCCGGATGTACCGCAAGATGTGAATGATGAAACTCTCGGAGTACCTCCTCTCGGCAAGACTCCGGCACAAACAAACGGTCTCGGTATCTCACACTCAAGTCGGGATAAACCGTCAAACCCTTCTCAACCTTCCCACTGGAGATCTTCTCTCGGAGGGAATCTACCTCAAGGTCACCTCTCTGTGCCTCTAACACTCGAGTCACAAGTGTAGGCTGTGCAACAACAGAAAACAAGGCCGCAGCCTCAACAGATTCGCCCAGAAGCAAATCAAACTCCCCAAGTGCACCCAACATCTCCCATTCTCGGATGGCTATACTAGCTATGTCACCCACAGATTTCCTGCTAAGGGCATCAGCCACCACATTGGCCTTCCCGGGATGATAATGCAACTCGAAGTCATAATCCTCAATGAACTCCATCCACCTCCTCTGCCTCAAGTTCAAGTCTTTCTGTGTAAACAGATACTTCAGACTCTTATGATCCGAGAATACCTCGAATTTCTCACCATACAGATAATGCCTCCAAATCTTCAAGGCAAAAATCACGGCTGCTAACTCTAGGTCATGTGTAGGGTAATTCTTCTCGTGTATTTTCAACTGACGTGAGCCATAGGCAACCACTTTCCCCTCTTGCATCAACACACAACCCAAACCCTCTCGTGAGGCATCACAATAGACTGCATAACCCAACCCTCTCTCCGGAATAAGCAAAACCGGAGCGGTGGTCAATCTGACTTTCAGCTCCTGGAACGACTTTTCACAAGTCTCACTCCATACAAATTTGACTCCCTTCCGAGTCAGTCTAGTCAACGGTGAAGCTAACCTGGAGAAATCCTTCACAAACCGTCGATAGTACCCAGCTAATCCCAGAAAACTGCGGATCTCGAAAACATTCTTAGGCTGTGCCCAATCTTGCACTGCCTCTATCTTGGATGTATCAACAGACACCCCTTCCCCGGAGACCACATGGCCTAGGAACTTGACTTCCCCTAGCCAGAACTCATACTTCCCAAAGTTAGCATAAAGCTTATGGGCTCTAAGCAACTCAAGCACCACTCTCAAGTGTTCCTCGTGCTCCTCCTCCGAAGGTGAATAAATCAGAATGTCGTCCACGAAGACGACTACGAAACGATCTAAGAATTCCCGGAATATCTGGTTCATCAAATCCATAAACACTGCCGGTGCATTGGTGAGCCCAAATGGCATCACCAGAAACTCACAGTGGCCATACCGCGTACGGAATGCCGTCTTCGGAATATCCTCCTCCCTGACTCTCAACTGGTGGTAACCCGATCTCAAGTCTATCTTAGAGAAACAACAGGAACCCTTCAACTGATCGAACAGATCATCTATACGAGGCATAGGGTACTTATTCTTGACCATAGCCCGATTCAACTTCCGGTAGTCGATACACAGTCTCAAAGCACCACCTTTCTTTTTAGCAAAGAGGGCCGGTGCTCCCACGACGAAACACTAGGACGAATATAGCCCTTATCTAACAACTCCTGGAGTTGAATCTTCAACTCCACCAACTCGGCTGGGGCAAAGCGATATGGTGCCATAGAAATCGACGCCGTGCCAGGCACTAGGTCAATAGAGAACTCAATCTCTCTGTGAGGTGGCAAACTAACAAGATCCTCAGGAAAGACGTCCGAGTACTCACAAACCACTCTCGGCAACACAGTCTGGGCCTCATCACACTCACTACTCAAAAGGCTAGCAAGGAGACCACTCAACTCACTCCGCCCTCGCGGATCATACATCGGTGGCAACACACTACCAACCCGATCCCCCAGAAAATGAAAACACTCCCCGCTCGAGGTACAAACTGTCACCCTCTGGCGGTAGCAGTCAATAACAGCTCGGTATGACGATAACCAGTCCATACCCAAAATAACATCAAATCCCGACATGGGCATAACTACAAAAGGAAACGGAAGCCGACGATCAGCGACCTTTATATCACAACCTCTACAACCGTGTTTCAAAATCAACTCACCCCCAACAGGCGATACTACACATATAGGAGATGCTAACTGTGCCAACTCCAATCCCAAAACAGATGCAAATGCAGCAGATATAAAAGAATAAGATGCTCCCGTATCTATCAATACACTAGCAACCGAGTTGCAAAACAAAAAGGTACCTCTCACGACAGATGGAGCAGGCACAAGATCCTGCGCGGTAACAGCATACACGCGCCCTGACGGTCTTTGATCTACCTGCTCACCCCTAGGAGCATAAGACTGCTGCACAGACTGGGATGATGAAGCCCCCTGATTGGCCCTCGAGGCCTGAACAGACTGAGCTGGCTGATGACTCTGAGTCTGCCTCAAACTAGATGCACCAGATGTGCCACTTAACTGCGGGCAAAACCTCTTCAGGTGCCCTGCCTGACCACACTGATAACACGAGAGCGGCTGGCCTCTACCCTGACTCTGGCTCTGAGATCGAGCCAAAGATGACGCTGCTCTCTGCCTTCCTCCCTTCTGCGGGCAAGCTGGAGACTTGTGGCCCAGCTGGCCACACTTGAAACAGGTAATGTCTCCCTGGCTGCCTTTCCCAGAAACTGCACTCGGCACTGGAAAAGTCGATCTAGTAAAGCTACCCTGAGACTGCTGAGGGTTAAAACCCCTCTGTCTTCTGCCATCACTCTGGCCATCCTGACTCTTCTTGGAGCCTTTCTGCCCTTCCTCCTCTTCCTGCATCATGATCTCCATATGGGCTGCAGCATCAACTAGACGCCCATAATCTCGAATCATAGTCCCGCCAACTCTCAACTTGAGGTCGCGCCTCAACTTCTTCTCAAACTCGATACAACGGCGTTCCTCAGACGCCACCAGTTCAGGTGCAAACCTGGATAAGCTAGTAAATGCGGCCTCAAACTCGGCCACTGAAGAACTCAGCTGCTTAAGCTGGCAGAACTGATCTCTCAACCTCTCCTTAACAGCTGGAGACAGGAACTTCTCCTGGAAAGCATCCACAAAAGCCTCCCACGTCCCTGCTACACGGCCCTTTGTGAACTTCCACCACTGACCCGCATCCCCCTTTAGCTGGAAAGATGCCAAGGTCACTTTCAACACCCCGTCTTCGATGCCAAGCATCTCAAACGTCTTCGTTGTCTGTTCGAGCCATTCATCTGCCTTAAGTGGCTCTTTAGGATCACCCAAAAATTCGTCCGGGTTAGACCGGAAGAACTCCCTCTTCAGAAAAGAAGGCCTTGCATCTGCAACATGAACCTGGGCCTGATTCTCAGCTCTGAGAATGCCTACCGACTCCCTGAATGCCCCGGCTATCTCTCGGGCTAAGGCACCCATAGCCTGCTGACCCGCTGGTTCGGCCACATTGGCCTGACCAATACCCTCCTGTTGCTCCGGAATCTCATCCGGTATAGGCATCTCCTGCCTACCCCGCCTACCACGCCTACCACGTCCTCGTCCTCGTCCTGACATCCTAATAAAGGTAACAAAGACGATTAATACGTTAGCACATTAATATATGTGCCGAAACTATAACATTCGCGTCCTAAGGCATTGGACAACAATAATTCACTCCACGTAAGCACATAATCACATAAGCACCTACGAATTTCATTCCTGGATAATGACAGTCCCGAGGCGTTGCTAGAGTTTCGGTTAGAAACAGCATTGATCAAGTGCCTTTCCAACAAGACTACTAGAAACTCAAGGATCTAATCAACATCCTAGAAATTACATTCCATACCCACATAGTCACATAAACATGTTATCATATAGCATATAACAGTACATCTAAGTCTCTATCAAACGAGACGAACCCATTGTGATACTAATCACTTCCCACGTACCCAAAGTATTCGAACCCGGTACGCTCTGATACCAAGTTGTAACGCCCTCAAAATAAACCCATAATATACACAATACTAACATGCGTTAATTAAGAAAACAAAACATTATTTCATTCATCAGAGTAATCTTATTAAAAGACATTACATGTAATAGCCAAAGTAAATGCCCTATGGGCTTACATCTTTCCAAGCCAACACTTGGACACAAAAATCTGAGAACTAACTCAATTACACATTAAGCCCTAGGCTTAAGTTTACATGTAACATCAAAATAAAACAAAATGACAACTAATCTAAAAAGAGTCTTCAACTCCAAATCCATCCAAGCTAAGTCCTTGGAGGTAGCATATCACCTGAACCTGAAAATAATATTCCCGTATAGGGTGAGCCACAGCCCAGTAGAAAAATACTAAACCAAATATAAGAATTGACTAAAGCAATAGCATTCGATAGATGGTTAACACAACACAATCAAATACATCACTATACAGTTTCATGACACTAATGTCCATGACAGGTTTCACTTTCCGTTATTATTCAACTTTCCAATTTTACATACATGGCTCAGAACCTGGCCAAACTACAATATGAGACTACATCTCACATTAACATTACTTCCAATATCAACTATTCAAATTAGGCCAAAGCTCATACTGAAACACTTCCATAAATCAATAAGTACACATATTTGTTGTACTAATGGAGTCCATCCCCTTTCTCCTCCTAAACAGGTTTGAAAGTCCATCCCCTATCTTCCCTCAAACCATGGAGTACATCCCCTATCTCCTCCCAAACAATATGCATATACAATGTATTAAACACTTGTCATATACAATATTCAATCAATACACAAGTTCATTGTGTTAATTCAACTGTCATATTCAATGACTCATTCAATGTGATTAGTTTCAGTTTTTCCTAATCAACATGCAATGTCTACAACAATCACGACTATCCTCCACCGATAGCCCAAAATAGTTATTTCTATACAGGAAAGAAATGTATCAACAAATGTAAAATCACATTCTCATGGTGAGTGATTAAACTATCCAACTACACCATTTAAGCTCATAATTCCCCAAGTTCATGAATTAGACTTAATTCCACAATTTTCCCAAAATTAATTATACAAATTAATTTTATTACAACAATTAGGGTTTTTCCCCCTTTTTCTCAAAATCAACCCTAAGGTTCAATTATCTCAATTTAACACACAAACATATGTTGTTGAATAGACGAAAAACCCCCTTTTCAAATTATAATACAAACCCTAATTTCCCAAACTTTCCACATGACACCAACATATCAAAATACCAAAAACTTAGGACAAAACCTATAATATGGAGTAGGAAATCCCTACCTCGAAGTGACGAACCCAAATGAAGAAGATGGCGAAAACCCAATGTGCTCCAAATCCGAGATTGTTCAGATCAAAGTGAAGCCCTCGACCCACTCTATCTTTTTAACAAAGGACCTAGGGTAGAAATACACTCTAAGTAGATCAAACCTAAGAGAGAAGGTGAGTGGAGGGAGAGAAAACACGGACCTAGGGTTCTGAAATCAAAAAGGGGATGAAAAAGTGTTTTAAAAACCGCTGCTGCCTATTTAAATAAAACAGGCTCGCTCAAGCAAAGAAGTGGTCGCTCGAGCGACCAGACACAAAGAATACTCGCTCGAGCGAAGGAAAGCTCGCTCGAGCCAACAATACGATGCTTCAGGTCTGCAACCCAGAAGCACGCTCGAGCGACAGAATGCTCGCTCGAGCGAAGAACTCGAAACTCGCTCGAGCGAAGGAAAGCTCGCTCGAGCCAAGAAATACAGCTCTCAGGTCTATACTAGACGCAATCGCTCGCTCGAGCTAAGAAACCCTGGCTCGAGCGAAGGACCAAAAACAAATAGCTCGCTCGAGCGAAGGACCAAAATTCTGGGCAGCAACC
This sequence comes from Camellia granthamiana, assembly GCA_036172215.1. Taxonomy (NCBI): domain Eukaryota; kingdom Viridiplantae; phylum Streptophyta; class Magnoliopsida; order Ericales; family Theaceae; genus Camellia; species Camellia granthamiana. The sequence goes on along the minus strand of CM069905.1, from coordinate 28,246,688 downwards.
CTTTGCTCCCAAACAATCTCAACCCGTAACAAACCTGCCCAATACATCCTATAACTCAAAAATAAGGAATTAAAGGACGACAACAACAATTTTATAACAACAAGATCCACGGAACCTAAGTCCGGATACAACAACCAAATGGGAAAAGACCGGGGTCCCTATAGACATAAACTTAAATATGACATGACTTGATAGCATGATATAATTAGTTACATATTTTAACATTATTGTCATGATTTGTTTAAGGTGAAGCACTAATGGATCTCAAATAGTGATCTTATGAACTGTTTGATCCTTTATTTTTTCTTATGGGCTCAAAGATTTCATTTTAGTGTGAATTCTATAAAGGGCTAAGTATAAACGCGCATGTGTTATGTATTGAAAGACAAATATGAATTTTCTCATAATGTTGAAATATGAGTGACACCTCCTGCCCTATTGCAAGTGATGCCCATCAACTCGCAGTGATTTGTGGAAGAAAACTTTCCCCACCAATTGCTATCGAGTAGAGCTTTCGCTTCTATAGTTGATGACGATGATTTTGCAGATGCCTACAAACTAGTATTAATAACTGTCATGCATACTGCTAATAAAATGAGGAACAAGTTGTGCCATTTTTACTCATAATTGAGGTATGTATGTATGTATGGATTCTGTTCTAGAAGCTCTAAAATAATGACAGCATGAATGCAATAATGCAAGGCATCCTCAGATCAAAGAGGGCTTTTAAGAATATTGGTATTGATAAAAAAAGAAAAGAAAAGATTCAATCCATTGTTGTCTTCCTTGTAACTTCCTCAAACGTTGTAGTCATGACTTGGAAATGGACTTTTACGTTTGCATAGACTTTGACTTGTCACAAGAAAGAATGGAAGAAAAAAAAGTGCATAATTATTAAAGGGTAATTACACTGGACTCCTTTAAGATTTTTTAGTTTATGTAACACTTTGTCTCATTTTCATCAAATATTTGTTAGTCATATAAATGAAAAAAATAATATTATTATATCTTTTATATTGAAATATACCTTTTAGATTGTGTCACTACAACAAACAGCACTTTCGGCGACCAAAAAACCATTTTTCGTCGCTGAAAGTAGGAGAATTGGCGACTAAAATGGAATTAGTCGCCAAAAGTGACCACTTTTGCCGACTAAAACAGTTTAGTCGCCAAATGCATAGTTATTGGCGACTAAAATCAATTTCGTAGCCAAAAGTAGGGGTTTTGGCGACTAAAATTCAGTTTAGTCGCCAAAAGTGGAGATTTTTGGCTACTAAAAAAAATTAGTAGCTAAAAGGAGGGGTTTTGCCGACTAAAACTCACTTTAGTCGCCAAAGTGGATGTTTTTGGCTACTAAAAAAAGTTAGTAGCTAAAAGGAGGGGTTTTGCCGACTAAAACTCACTTTAGTCGCCAAAAGTGCATGTTTTTGGCTACTAAAAAAAAAGTAGTAGCTAAAAGGAGGGGTTTTGCCGACTAAAACTCACTTTAGTCGCCAAAAGTGCATGTTTTTGGCTACTAAAAAAAAAGTAGTAGCTAAAAGGAGGGGTTTCTAAAGTGCATGTTTTTGGCTACTAAAAAAAAATAGTAGCTAAAAGGAGGGGTTTTGCCGACTAAAACTCACTTTAGTCGCCAAAAGTGGCCCAATTTTTTTTTTTAGTAAATAATTTATTTTTTACATAAATTATATTGAATTAAAATAATTATATTTATATATATTATTTTGTATTAATACCGGTTAATATACTATATAAATAATATATATTGCATATATATTCATGTGAAGTTGTAGTGGCATAGTGGAGGGACTGTGTTGCAAAAAGGCTTGGAATGTGGGACGGTTGGGGTTCGAAACTCAGGAAAAGCAAAAAAAAAAGTGCGGTTTTTTTTTTTTCGCCGGAAACACCTTTGGCGACTAAAAATTTAGTCGCCAAAACTCTTTATTTTGGCGACTAAACCGTTTAGTCGGCGATTGAGTGACTATTGGCGACTAAATTATTAGTCGCTAAAGACCTGATTTCCAAAAGTGTAAAACACTATTGGCGACTAAATTATTGGTCGCTAAATACCTGTCTTTTGGCGACTAAAACAAGTTTTAGTCGCCAATACCTACGCCGATGACGTATATGCGACAAATGTGGCGACTAAAGAATTTTGTCGGGGAAAGTCAAATTTCGACTTTCGGCGACTAAAAACAGACTTTTGGCGACTAAAAATTTAGTCGCCAAAAGTGATTTTTCTTGTAGTGTGTGTCATTGTGTTTTCATACCATTTGTATTAGTTTGGCCTTCTTAACCTTACTAAAAGAGAGATTTATGTAATTATATCAAAATTATAGGACGTAATATATTTTCTCTTAACCTCAAGGGAGGGGGAGTGTAATTTACCCTTTTTAAAATTATAAACTAAATTTACTTACAAAAATTAAGACATGAAAATTTAATTACAAGAACTAAAAAAATGATCTTTTTGCTTTATGATTTACAAAAATCTAGATTACCAAAAATATATATATATATAAATTAGCCAATATGTTAAGAAATAAAAATAAAAAATCATAAAATTAGCAAGTTAATTTTGATCCTTTTTCGACATGAACCTGAATATGATACGATCAAATAACCTTGATATTTAAGTACAAATTTTAATATTATTTTCACTAAGGTTATCATGATATTTTCTAATTTTTTTTATGTAACTCCATCTATTCGAATAAAAAATTCATGTAAAATAAAAATGAGATTAGACGGTTTCCAGTTTGTAATCAGACCGGACAGATTATCTGGCCCCATGGGCCCCTTTTGGATCCCGTTTTGATAATTTGAATCATTCACATTTTAGAGTTCGTCGAATACATTATCCTTGCAAAAAATTAAGTCGATCAGATAATGAAAATCATGTGTTCAATTCAATTTTGAATGAACCGTTTATTTTCTCACCGTCCATTTTTTTTTATTATATAAAATGATCCAAACACATGGTTGCTGTTATTCGATCGACTTGATTTTTTACAAGAATGATATACTCAACGAATCTTAAAATGTGAACAATTTAGATTATCAAAATGAGACCCAGAAATGGACCCACAAGGCCTAATAGCACACCTCCACCGATGGAGGACCGGAGAGAAGCCATGGCCAATAAGAATTTAAGGGTATTGTATATTTATTTATTTAAGATGTGTACTTTTTGTTATCTATTTTAGAGTCAACTTAGTAAAAATAATAATAATAATGGGGTATAATTTCTTAAATTAGGAAAATGCAATTAAGTTAAAAATAAAATATTTTATGAATAATTTTATTTAGTATAGATTTATTTCATAAAATTTAACTAGTCAGAAAATATTTAACTTAGTATTTTTAACTAAGAGTGAGTTTTTGTGGTCATGACTTGTAACTACGAACTTTTACATTTGCATTGATTCGGGACTTTTTTTAAGAGTGAGTTTTTGTGGTCAGGACTTGAAGCAGACTTTCACATTTGCATTGATTTGAACCTCTTTATACATATATATATATATATATATAGGGTATTTTGGATCAATTTATACGCATTAAATTAAGTTCTTATAGTCCAAACAAACCTTAATCCTTATAATCCGCGACTTTAAGAGTTTTGTTGGCGAAAAGAATCGAACCTAAGACCTTAAAAGAAATAAACCCAAAAAAAAAAACATGTGTGTTATGGATGATTGATATGACTCTCTTCTTGACCAAGTCTCCATTCTATTTTATTCTATTCTCGCTTCATTGGCCCCACCTAACTTATTTTGTACTTTTAAGTCTCTCGAAATTGAGCCCTTATATATAATCAATAAAAAATAAAAAATTTGCATAATTATTAATATTATACACTAAATTTACTTACAAAAATCCATTAAAACTTAAAAGGAGCCTAATACAATTATGTCAAATTTGTGGGACATACTATTTTTTTTCTAAACTTAAGGAGATGTCAGTATAATTTACCCAAATAAAAAATAAAACATGAGATGGAAGGAGTTCAAGGATATTTCTAGTAATAATTATGGTTGCCCGGAGAGAGAGAGAGGAGCGCGAGCAGGGCTTCTCTCTCTAGAGATTTTCGGTGGTGCTCCGGCGACCTCCTTTACATTTTGAAAATCTTGATTTACACCCCTTCAGTATAGATCTGCACTTTTAGATTGTAGATAAATTTTTTATGTCTGAAATAAGGATTTTGAATTTTTCTTCCTCGATTTCAATATAGATTTTTTGGATTTTCAACACCCCCAATAATTCCCTCTTCTCTCAAGCCTTCTCTTATACCATTGTGGGTATTCTTCCTCTTCAACTCTAGTTGCTGGCGGTGCCTGAAGTTCGATGGTGGCGGTGGCAAAGTTGGACAGCAGTGACGGGGACGACGACAATAGCAGGTGTTGATATAGGTCTTGTTTAGTTTGATGCAGATCTTGCTTTCCAAACCACATTTATGAGAAGATCGGTAATTTTTCCTGAATCGTAGCTGATTTTTTGACAAATTTATTTTTGTTGTTTGTAGCTTGTTGTTTGTTTGACCCCTTTAAAATCTTCTTGTTTTTATTATAATCTTATATGTTGTCTGTTTTATTTTAATATAACTCTTTTTCCTGGTCCTCAAAAAAGAAGAAGAAAAAAAGAGGATATTTCTAAGAATACAATCTGCAACAAAGCAATATAGGTGCAAATATGTGTTTATCAAATCTATTAAAAGAAGTTATACAACCACCAATCTCTTATAACCCTCTAGTTATTGAGACTCGGTTATAGCTATATATAGTTCTATGTTGGCTCGTTTGAAAATTTGTTATTTTAGTTAATTTTTTGGTTTTTTATAAAAAGATATACGAAAAAATCGAAAGAGTGATGTAATAACTTGTATTGACAAACGGAACATGTTTGTGACCTCTAAAAAACTCTCACACTTCTACCCGCTATGATATATCCGGATAGGTGTCAACTTTTGATTGGTTATACGCCTAATGATCAAGGGTTCAATTCCCTAGTCATATCATTGTGAGTGAATTTATGGGTCAAATAGCATTACTCTTGGCAAACAAGGCACTACAAAAAAATTAAGGTTTTAGAGACCAAAATTTAGGGATAAAATTATTTTTTAGGAGCCAAATAATTTTGTTGCAAAAAGTGTCGTTATTATATTTTTAGCAGCAAAAATTGGACATTAATGATGAATTATTATCCTTTTGGGACCAAATTTTTTGCCTAAAAAAATAAACCATTTTGAGACCAAATTATGTTGTCCCTAAAAGTCTATTTATTAGTAACATTTTCAAAATTTTGTCACTAAAAGCCTTGTTTTTAATTTATCGGAACGACTTTTTAGTGACTATCTTCATGACGATGGAAATTTGTCACTAAATGTCTTTTGCAACAAAATTTTGACTTTTAGAAATCAAAATATCTGGTTTCTAGAACTCTTATATGTTGTAGTGAGGACTTGTAGCTACAGAAGAATGACTTGATTACATAAAAGCACAAATTCGAGGGAAGCGAATTGGAAGAGGTAATTACATATGATAAGCATGAGACTCAATCCATTATTGCCTTCCTCAAACGCAGTAGTCATAACTTGGAACAATGGACTTTTACATTTGCATTGGCTTTAACTTCGATTTGGACTTGTCACAAGAAAAAAAAGGAAAAATAAGTGCATAACGCGTTATTCTGTAGCATGAGACTCAATCCATTATTGCCTTCCTCAAACATAGCAGTCATGACTTGGGATGGTGGACTTTTACATTGCATTGGCTTTAATTTTGATTTGGATTTGTCCCAAGAAAAAAGAAAAGAAAAGAAAAATAAGTGCATAACGCGTTATTCTGTTCTATTCTATTCTATATTGACTTTACTATGATTAGGGCTTCTGTTGAAATTGAAACCTTCATATATAATCACAAAAAATAGTTATATTAAAATAAAAAGAATAGAAAAAGCAACATATAAGATTATGGCTTTCTTGCTTTATGATTTAAAATAGTTCATATATAACTCTTTGTAGTTCAAGACATAAAAAATCATGAACTACAAATAAATAAAAATATGGCTTTCTTGCTTTATGATTTAAAAAAAAAAAAAGAAAAAGCCTAGATTACCCAAAAATAAAAAATAATTGAAGAAAGAAGTGCATAACACGGTATACTGTTGATCTAAGTAAAATTATGTTATTATATTAAAAATCATAAACCACAGTGACAAAATTGCTATTAAGTTTTATTGTGTTTTGAAAATTACTATTCTGTTATATCAAATTTCAATATTAATAAATAATTGATTAATCTCATGGTTATGTTTTGTTTATAAAAATTTCATTAATAATTTTAATTAATTAAAAATTTATAATAAAAAAATATTTTTAATTATTGAAATTAAATGAATTTTCATAAACAAAAACATAACTATGAGATTAATCAATTATCTCATCCATTGAGAAATATACAGATTGGTCATAATATTATTTGATTTTGTTCAATTATGTCATCCATTATTTGATTTTGTTCAAAAAAATTAAATTTGGGGTTTTTATTGATAAATACCATTTAGGAGTGTTCTAACCGAAGAAATCTATGAAGGAAATTTATAACTCACTTATTCTCATATATTTATAATTTTATTCCATAAGGTCTTTTTTCTTGATTTATATTATTTTCTTAAACTTTTATACACTTATATTTAATGTTGATATATATTACACACAAAAAAATAAACATGGATATTGATTGTCATTATGTTTTGGTAGTTCTCATACATCAGGATGTTGACTGTCATTGTATTCACATTAATTTGAAATGAAAATTTATCATTGTGTTGTCGGTTGGTATTAATATTACAAAAATTGCTGGGGATACTAACAATCTGGGTAACACACTCACAAGTTGATGTGGGTCCCAATACCAAGTGATGGTGTATCTTATCAAAATGTGTGAGTGTGTTAGTAAGATTGTTAGTAAATGTATAAATATCCCTAGCATTATTGTAATATTATTCACACACTCATATAATATTGAATAGTAAATACGTTTTCACTGTATTCATTACCATAATGTGAATATTCACACTTTTGTTAGCAAACTGCCATACTCCAAAAAATGAATAGAAGCTCAATGTGAATGTTCATACAGTCCATATTCTAAAATATCAACACCGAATAGATCTCCAAACATGTATATATATATATGGTGAATCAAAGTTAGCAATACAAGAAATTATACAGTATTGATTTACAAGCAAGCTAATTTGTTCAAATATGTCAAAACTATTTGTACTAAACTATCTTAAATGTGGGTGCATCCAATAATTGCCAAAATGTGGTTTGTCTCAAGTAGCCAAGTTGCGGTTTTGTAAATTTTGTGCTTTTCATTAATTGCACGAAGCCTGTCATGTTGGATCTGCAGTTGACACAATGCATGTCAACATTTATGCGATAAGCTGCAGGTGGGCTTTCATCTTTGACATGATATTCATCCTTTTTTTGCTTGTGTACAACGACTGCTACATGGGGCATACACATTAACACAATATGCATGCAATACAAAAAATCAACTGAGTCTGCTATTTCCTAGAATGAAAACATTGATGTAAACATTTGAAATACTGATGTGAACATTCACATATCTAAGCATAAGTGTGACCATTCACATTTTTGGGCACTGATGTGAATGTTCGGATCTATGGACAATGATGTAAATATTCACATCCGATAAAGGATTGAATGGAATGGAGATGGATTATGCATTTGTGCTGCTGGCATTAGCACAAATTTATTTGGCATGTATGTTCACATTCAGACCACAAGAGCGGAGAATTGCATTTTTTTTTTTGTTGTGACAACAGCAGTGTTGAGAACATCCGCACCATTGATGTGAACATTCACAGGGTTGTTAACATCAACATTGAAATATAGCTTACAATACTAATGTTAACATCAATAATGGAGATGTGAATATTCAAATGAATGTGGATATGAAAACAAAAGTAAAAGCGAAATTAATCAAGGTGTGAATGTTCACATAGGCCACTGAGACAGCACCAACATATGTTGATTTCTCATATTGACAGGAACAAAATTTCACAACATAAAGGAAACATTTGCATATTATCTCAACATCAATACTCACATAACCACTTTGACCAAACCCATGTGACCGTTATTTTAGCAATAAGTATAATGTGAATGTTCACACTAATATTTACATGAGTCATATTGTGAATAATGTCATAACTTCAGCAAACTCTAGTTGAGCCACAATTACAGCAAGACAAGACCATTATGTTAAAATCAAGTTGGCTTCCATAGTGTCAACATGCATAGAAACACATTGAGCAATGTGAATATTCACACTAACATTTGAGACTATGAAACTGAGAATAAAGCCGATAATCAACAAAAAACACAACAAACACCATAATGCAAATTTATAAAATAGCTAGCCTCAGAATATGAATGTTTACATTGATTGTTACTCAATAACTAGGTAAACAATTAATTTACAACATGCATACAAGAATTCATATTGAACTAAAACAGGGTTGGCAATCATAATTTTCTTCTACTCCAAGTTCGTCAATTATATATATATATATATATATGTATTTTCTTATACTTTTTTATTAGTTCAGTGAATTATCTTAATAGTTTTTTTTAGATGGGAGAATTATCTTAATATTTGTTTTATATTTGTCTGTTGAGAAAAGCAACAAACCATAAATTTTTTTTTTTTTTATAAATTTAGAAGAAATGTTAAAAACTCATAAATTCATCCAAAATGATATGGTAATAAAATTAGAGTCTACATCATTAGGTGTATAACAAATCAAAAAATGATACATATTATACCACATAATTCTATCATACATCTAATAATTTATTCTAATTCTAATTTTTTAAAAATTATCAAAATACAAAACTTAAACATACTACAATAATAGCTCGTGTCTTGCATGGACCTTTTTGAAAGTATATATATATATTAGAAAAATGAAAGAAGAAAAAGAGAGGACAAACAAAATACAGCAAAAAGCCCATCCTATCATTTGCTAGCACTCTTGAAATTGGTGAGCAACCAACAAAATACAGCACAAAAAGAGGACAACCCACAAATCCCATATCATATCATATCAGTGAATTAACCCCCAAATCATATTAGTGCAGCAAAAGCAATGAACAGCCCCCTATAGCAGATCAGTGCATATCAGATCAGTGAATTATGATTTGAATGTGAAGTTATCTTTTGAGTTTTGAGTTTTTGAATAATGATTTAAAAAGAGAAAAATTGTTTGGTTATGAGTTTTGAAATTAGTTTTGAGATGATTTGTAATTTTTTTATTTTATTTTTATTTTTTGATTGATTAATGTATAGAATGTGAGAGAATATGAGATGAGAGATGAGAGAGAAAAAGTGATTAATTAATTGATTAATAATAATATAAAAAAAAAAAAGAGATGAGTTTTGAAAGTAATTTTGAGTTGTATTTTACAAATTTGTTTGGTTATAAATTTTGATTCAAATCATGATTTAAAAACAGAGTTGAGTGTTGAGCTACCTCAGTTGTGGCTGTAATTTGGTAGTTTTTGCTTATTTTGCTTTTGGTTTTGTTCTGTCTGTATCTTGTTTGTTGGTTTCTCACCAACTGGAGCTTGGAGTTTGAGCTAACTCCGTGCTCCTCGTTATTGATGTTCTTTATCATACTTCGTATATTTTCATCAATAAAGATTTTTTTGCCAATAAAAAAAAAAAAAAAAAAAAGTGAAGTTGTAAACTAAACGCTACCATAATTTTTGTTGAAAATAGACATTTAAATAAAAGTAATTGAATTTTTAAGTTTTGAAAAATTTCAAAATGTGAAAGACGTTTGAATGTAAAACGCAAGGATATTTTGGTTCAATAATTTTGGAGGGAAGAGACGCATGTTTTTGAGAGACCTGAAGTAGTATGAAAGTTTGGGGTGTCCTTTATCTCCTAAAATTGTAATAGTAGGGACCTTAAAAAAAATCCTAAATAATTTGCCTATTTTTGTTAAGTAAAATTGATGAAAAAAAGTTATATTTTAGTTATTAAACTCAATGTAGATGTACATAAAATATCTAAAATACCATTCTTTTAAGTTTAATGACTAAAGTTCTCCTTTTTCCTTCGATTTTACTTAACAAAAGGCATATAATTTAGATTGAAAATAAATCAGAAAATTAGAGTTTAAATTGACAAAATTAAAAATGTATTTTGTTATAAGAATCAATCCTTAAAATTTTTTCTAGTAATTTTCCCTAACTTATATATACAACATAAAAACATTAATCAATTCTTATTTTGAGTGTCATAGATCTTCATAGATACATTTATTTGTACCAGTTTTAGAGCCTACATACTGGTCTAAAAAATATATTTTGTGTGCGTGTGTGTTTTTTTTTTTTTTTTTTTTTTTGTACAAGAATTGAAGAACAAGGTTCATAAATTGAAACTAAATAAATTTTCTTGTGTATAAACTATAGTGGTTGATTTACCAAAATGGGATTAAATACAACTGGCCTTTTTGCTAGAATAATTCTCATATTTGGTTCAGTAAAAAAAGAAAAAAAAAATTATAGTGAAATTAAAATTACCATGCACTAATTTAAGAGAATGACTATTCAATTGGGAGACTAAAAACTAATCATTCCATTTCTGTCTAAAATTATTTTAGCTAACCAAACACTAACAGTTAAAAATTAAGGAAAAAATAAACCATACCATTAACTTCATTCTATTTTATTTTTCTCTTTGGTTTTGGGATTTTAAGAGGTGCATATTTCACGCTTGGATGAGTCTGATTTCACTTTCTTTTGGCTTATCATAAGGTAGGACAAATGTTTTTCATGTGGCTGTGTCTTCCCTCAAGGTCCTAACTTTTTGGAGTCATGTCATGTCTTTGTAATTTTGTGTTATGAAACAATTAAAAAAATTAATAAAAAATAACGTGATAATTTTTTATTTTATTATTTTATAGTAAAAAAAAGTTACTTATCTTTTCAACAATACTATTAATGCATCAGTTGGTGAAAATGGGCAAGAGATGAAAATTTTGATTATATGAATTTAGGGTTTGTTATGTTTGATAATATTAAATTCTTGAAGAAAAATGTTTTAGTTTTTAATTATTATATACAAATATCTTTATAAATTTAAGAATCAAACGCAACCTAAATAAGGGAATTGAAGTACTGATGACCTGGTGAATTGTTGGAAATGGTTATAAAATTCTGGATAAAACCAGAATTTTTTCCTTAGTTTGGTCCTATTTTTTAGGTGGGCCCCGTGCATCGATTTACGCGGGTCAAAGTGGTAACGCGTTCTATGCCGCATTGTGATTCACGTGGTATATTTGGTTGCTCAAAACCATTACCGAGTGAATAGAAATTGAAGCCAAAGTATGCTCCATGAAAATGGAGTTTTGGTGTAAAATCCTTAAAGGTATTGAATAAGGCTTGTCCCACATTGATTTGGTGGGAAGTTTTGAATGGATTTATGAGGCATGGGTTTGGTACTTGGGGTGTGCCCCAAGGGGTACCCAAGTGTTTTAGAGGGAGAGATTATGGGTAAAATGGGCTAGACCCATTGGACCCAAAAATCACCACGCGCGCTGCCGTTCGTCTGGTCGGGCGGGCTAGGCTAGCTTCAGTGCGTGGTGTGTGGTTGGGCTTGTTCGGCCAAAAACATTTGAATTTAATTTTATTTTTTGGTAAAATAAAATCCAGAATTCAAATTAAATCGGAAATAAACTGGTTTGGTTTTACTATACATCCAAACAGGGTCCTTCCCGAAATAAACCAGTCTGGTATTATTGCAAACCCAAACAGGGCCTTTCCCGTTTTTGTTATCTGTTTGAAATATAACCCAACAGATTCAAATCTGTTTGAATTCAAAACCAACAGGTTTCATACCTGTTCAATTCAAAACCAAGAGCCATCTTTACATCTATAAATAGGACCACCCTCATTTGATGATTGATAGATTCATTACATCCAGAATTTTCGTACTCCATCCTCTGCAAATTCTAATTTTCATTTTGCTGCATTATTTTCTTCTTAAAGAGAGTATAAACACTTAGTGTGTTCGACGAACGAATAAATTGTAGATCTGCTTTTATTCGTTGATAGATCATTTCATCCTGGGAGATAGACGTCCAAGTTCTGAAAGCACCGTGGAGAGGACGAATCTGTCTTAAGGACACAGTGTCAAACACTGGACTTGATCAGATAATTATTCAAAGAAATTAATCAAGTAAGTTGTTTAATTTATTATTTTGTTTTGTTTGTTTATTTAATCAGATTTTAATTTTGTTTTTGTAACAAAATAAAATCTGTTTTTTATTTATTTATTTTTATTTTGAGTTTGATTTTTGTAATCAAACAAATTCTCTCATTTCTTTTATTTCTTTTAAATTCTGTTTGTTTTTAAGTATACAAACTGAATTAATTAATTACAGTGAAGATTGTCCAACAATTTGGTCATTAGTTGTTGAAGTACAAAATTCTTTTTCAAATTTGTTAAATCCTAAGGAATTATAAGAAAAAGAAGAAATTTCTCTCAAATAAACTACGTATATATTATCAAAAAATTGAATGACTTTTAAGACTTACAATTGACAGTTGCTTAATTAACATAGCAAAATTAAAGGAAATAAGAGAATGGCTAAAAATACAAATTTAAACATCGAAAAGAAACATTATGAAAATCAAAATCGAAATCGGAATTAACAAATCAAAACTTTATAAATATGAAAAAATTACAAAATGAAAGGCCAGACCGTCGGAATTCACCCAAAATCCACCAAGTCATGGATCTAAATTTTATGGACTTTTTATTTTTATTTTTATGTCTATCAAATTTCATGCAATTTTAAACATGTGCTGCTTGGCCTCTAATGCATTATTTCGTCTTGTTTGCCCATGTGCCTATTCTCTATATCAAATACTTTGCATCAGTGTGTTGTTTACATTTCGTAACACTAAAAAGAAAAAATGTAAACAATAAATTACAATGGCGACAAATCATGAAAAATTTGTTCGTTTTCAATTCTACAAATAAATTATTATTAATATTGGGGAAAAATAGAGACGCATGAGGCTTTTTTTGTTGGAAATTCTAGCAGACAATTTATGTATAAAAAAAAATCACAAGAATGATATAATAATTTATATTTTTAAAATCAAAGGTCTACATTAATCTATATCATTTTGTACAAAACTCTATTAATTATTTATTTATTTATTTATCATTGCAATTTTTTTTTAAATTTTTTTAAAAGTTTTTTTTGAAGTGAGTTGTCTTTTTGACTTTTTGGCTTTTCTGGCTATTTTAGCCTGGGGCTAAAAGCCTGGGTTGGGAAGTATTTTTTATTTTTTTGGCTTTTTTGACTTTTTTTGTGAGAGAAAGAATGTAATAATTATGAGTTGGATATAATGTTTTGCCTTATTGGACTAAAAAACTTATTTTATTTTTTGTGACTATTTTAGCCAACAAAGCCTCAAAAATCACTTCCCCAAACATAGGCTTTAGGAAATTGAAAGGACGACAAGAGAACATGATCTATATATGAGGGACTAGGCTTTAGGAAATTGTATCCCAATAAAATTTTGTCTGTACCAATTCAAATATGAGATCAGATATATAATTTAAATAGATTAATAATCTCAAAATTAACAATTTTAAAAATAGTAATGAAATCTAATCTAGTGTTCCAACAAATCATGCCTTTAAAAAGCCCAAAAAATAAAAAATAACCAAAAGTCTTTTCCAAATCAGACTTTTTATCCCAAACTAAAATAGTTAAAAAAAGTTAAAAATCCAAAAAACCAATCCATTTCCCAAACCAACTCTACACCAACAACCTTACCCTACTTTTTACAACAGTTTGCGTGATCTTCTGACAGAAGTAGAAAATCTCAAAAAGAGCAAACGAAGATATCATTTCAAAGTGTGATCATTTGGCTTTTTGCCATTGCCACCAAATGCATGGTGATGAACCAATAAATGGGTGTCTTGCAACCCAGCCACCCAACCAAAATCAAATCAATGTAGGCCCATTTTAGTACTCATTTCTAGTGGTTTGGAATGGTTTTGGGTACTTTTACTCGGTTCTTTTTTAAAATTAAAAAATAATAATTATAATTATGATCTAGGTACACTTTTCAACCATGTAGTTGGTCTTCAAATTTTAATTGAAAATATTCTCAATCTCTATATTTACGATTAAGCTTTCGTGAGTTGTTGAAAGTGGCTACGAGATGAGGAAAGGATTGTTGCAGTGGAGATTGGGAAAGGGAATGGCTTTGGTGAATTGTGAAAAAGTGGGGTTCCTAGTGAGGATAGGGATGTAGGTGACGGGAGAAGGTGGCAGTTGTGTGTGTCGATGAGGGAGGAAAGGGGTTGGAAGGAGTGGCAGTGGTAGGGAAAAGGTGGTGGTGGGTGGTGGACAAGGCTAGCTCTGGGCATGTGTGATGACCGGCCTTCTTTTTCTCTTTATTCTTTCTTTCCTTCGCTTCGTTCTCTTTTTATTCTTGTCGAATTGAAATGTCCGGAGATTGTTTCTTATCCACTTTTCCTTGGTGTTGAATTTCAGTCGTTCTAGAAGGTGTGTGGGTGAACTCAGGATGCTCGGGAGCGAAGTGGGAGTTGTGAGCTGCTGGGCCAGGCCCGCACGTGCAGGGCCCTAGGTCGCACGTGCGGAAGTGGGCCGCTCGAGCGGTGGAAGGGGCTGCACGAGCGGCCAACCTTGATATCCAGAAATGTTGCTACTGTCTAGAGTCCACGAGCGGTCAAGGTGGGCCGCTCAAGCGGTGGGGAAGGCTGCACACGAGCGGTAGTCGGGCAGTCCAGACCCCTGTTTTTAAATACCCATTTTGGCCGAAGTGTATCATGTTTGGGGCTTATTTTTCTCACTCAAAAACCTAATTTCTCTCCTCCTTCTCTCTAGAAATCATCTCCAAAACATTAGAAACTCCTTGATTCTTGTAATCCCTTGGTTTAGATCACCATCCTTATCCTGTAATCTTGAAGATCAAAGTTAGGGCTTCCTTGGTGTAGGAGAAAGTGAAGGAATCCTCCCTCTTGAAGCTAGGGTTTCATCTCTAATTTATCATCAACCTTTGAGGTAGGGTTTCCTTTGAGTTATATGTGTGTTTATGCAAGTTTTTGTTGATCTTTGTGAACCCTCTATGTATTTCGAAAATGGAGCCTAGGGTTCAAGAAATTGTTGATTTTTGCTTAAAGAAAAACTCATCTCATCTTCTTTTAAAGAATATTTGAGAAGTGTGGAACCTTGTAGATTGGGATTGATATGTATGGATAGAGTTCATAAAGAAGATGAAAAAAATGTTTAGATTTTGTGAAAACCTAGAAATTGGGGCTTTTGTGAAAACATGGGAATCCATGGAGTAAACATCTTTTCTTGTGTTTATATGAGTGTGTGAGTGTAGAGTTTACATTTTGGCAAGAAAAATGATAATTTCCTTGATATACGAAAAATGAGGAATTTACTTTTAAGATTGTTGCTAGTGGCATGGAAGAATATTTTATTGTGAGAAGATAGTTGTTGAACACCATTGACCTTGAGAATTGAAAACTTGGAGGTTGATATTGAAAGTCTCACATAATCTTGGAATGACTAGAATGTTTTGAACATTTATAATGATGAGCTAATGCTATGTGTTAATTGGCACCGGTAGACCATGTGATTCCTTGTGTGATGGTGTTGGAGGAAGGTAAAGGAAGAACTGCTATGAAATGTCATTGTTGCATCATATCTTCACGTAAATTTTGTCATTCTTATACATCTCGACATGAGTTTAAAAAAAAAAAAACATTTACATTGAGAAAGATTATATTGTAATGAGAATGTTAAAGGGGTAAATACGTGGTAAGTCCGGATAGGGGGTGTAGTTGTATTTGATAAGATGGCCTGAGTGTCCTTGGTGAAAGACCAGAAAACCGCGTGGATAGGTGTCGAGCCTTTCGGTTAATACCGGTAAAAATGACAGTTTGGTAGTACTCATAGAGTCTATTTGCAGACACCAGCTTAGGGATTACAAGTGATGTATTTAACGCCTACTTATGATTTAAAATTGGAAGTATGGGAATTTATGAGGCTGCATAAATGTTGACTGAAAGCATGGTGATTTTCAAGAAAAGCATGATATGAGATTTCTTTCAAATGGCATGGCATAACATATGCATTTACATAAAGTATTGTGAATCTTGCATAAATGTACATACTTTGTTAAGGATTCTCTACTGGGCTATATGCTCACCCCTATGGGTTTTGGTACAAGTAAAGATGTGGTGATCCCGCCGAATTGAGGGCATGGAAGTATTTTGAGAAGAGTAGTGCACTCTTATTTTGTTGTGATTAATTGTAAAGCCGAGGGCTATTTTTGGTTTGGGTACGAGAGACCACTTTTGTGTAACCAGGCTTAAGCCTTGGTAAGGGCATCTTATTTATCTTGTTTGCAGCTAGATGTTTCACATGCTATAGATTCAGGTGCTCTCTTATATCATTGAATGTATATCGCATATGGGAATTTTGTATTAAACTCTTTTAATCAAATATGGAAAGATGGAAGGATTATTGTTACTATCTAGCGAATGATCATTAATGTGGGTAGATCTTACTGAAATATTTTCTGGGCGTTGCAACTTGGTATCAGAGCTACCGGGTTTGAATACTTGGGGCTCATGGGAAGTGGTTGTCACACCACAGTGGGTTCATTTTGCATGATTAGGAAATGTTTTGCTTATTTGTGATGATGTGATAGCATGGTTATGCAACTACGTGGGTATGGAATTAGACTTTTGGGATGTTATTCCCGTCTATTAGATTCCTTGAGGTCTTATTAGAAGGGTACTTGATCAATACTTATTCTACTAAGAATTCTTAGTTTCTTGTGGGACGAATCTCATCACTAAAGGATAATTCGTATGTGTTTATGTGACTAAGTGCTGATGTGGATTGAATTAAAATTATTTGTGTGATAAAATAGGTATGATTGTTATAGTTTAACGTGTGAGGCATGTTGCGAGCACATTTGGAATTATGTACTAAGTTTGTTTATGTTGTTTCTCAATTAGGATGTCTGAAAGGATCCGAACACGAGGTGGTAGGGGTGGAAGGCGTGGTAGGGGACACCGAGGTGTACATGGAGTACCGATCCATGGGGCATCGGTGCAAGAAGAAGGTGTAGGACAAGCTAACATGGTCGAACAAGTGGGGCAAGCGGAGGTGCCGGGGGAAGCTGGCCAAGCCGCAATGGGGGCTCTAGCCCGAAAAATGGCGGGGGCATTGAGGGAGTCCATGAATATCCTTAGGGCGGAAACCCAAGCTAGGGAGGACGCAGTAGAGACAAGGGTGAGCTTCCTTACGAGAGAGTTCCTACGAGCCAAACTGGATGAGTTCCATGGTGGCCTCGATCCGAAGAAGGTAGATGAATGGCTAGAACAGACGGTAAAGACTTTTGAGATGCTTCACATAGAGGATAGCGAGTTGAGGGTGACCCTTGCAAGTTACTATCTGAAGGGTGATGCGGGCCAATGGTGGAAATATGCCAAAGGCCGGATAGCACCAACATGGGAGGTGTTTGTAACGACTTTCCAAGACAAGTACCTACCTCCCACTGCTAGGGAGAGGTTGAGGTAGAAGTTCAAGGACCTTAAGCAACTGAACATGTTAGTGGCTGAGTTTGAAGCGGCCTTTTCTAGTTTGTCCCGGTTCACACCGGAGTTGGTAATGACAGAGGAGCGCCGTTGCTTTGAGTTTGAGCAAAGGTTGAGAACCAAGATCTTGTACAAGGTAGCCGGGAACATGGTCCGTGAGTATGATCGCCTTGTGGAGGCGGCCACACATATAAAGATTATTGTGGAGGCCGAGGAGGAGAGGCAACGGAACTCGAGGTCTAGGGGCCAAGGGTCTTATGGGGACTATAGGCCCAACAAGAAGAGTAAGAGCACTTTTTCATCTCAATCCCAGCCACAGCAGTCTAGATCTATATTTCCCTTGCCTAGTGCGAGTTCGGGGAAGGGTGCACCTAGTGGGTTTTCTTGTTTCAAGTGTGGCCAGCTGGGCCACAAGGACTTTGTATGTCCACAGAAGGGCGGAGGACAACAGACGTTGCCACCACCACCACCACCTAACCGAGCTCATAGTCAGTCTCAGAGTAGGGGTCAGGGGCTTACTTGTTTTCAGTGCGGTCAGTCAGGGCATATGAAGAGAGCTTGCCCTCAGTTGGAAGGCACGTCTGGCACTTCAGGGTCTAGGCAGACACAGAGCCACCAGCAGGCTCACTCAGCTCAAGCTTCACGAGTTCATCAGGGAGCCGTTTCAGCTCAGTCAGTACAGCAAGCCTACGCTCCGAGGGATGAGCAGGTTGAGCAGAGGCCACAGGAGCGTGTGTATACAGTTACCGCGCCAGAGCAGTTGCCAGGATCCTCGATAGTGAGAGATATTTTCATTGTGTGTAATTCTTTGGCCAATGTGTTAATAGATACGGGTGCGTCTCATTCATTCATATTTGCTGCATTCGCATCTGCATTGGGGTTAGAGATGGTACAGTTAGCGTCTCCACTCAGAGTTGAGTCACCAGTCGGGGGTACAGTTGACTTAGACTGGGGGTGTCGTGACTGTGAGATAGAGGTTGCTGGACGTAGACTCCCGTTTGCTTTTGTGTTGTTAGACATGTCGAGTTTTGACATCATCCTGGGCATGGATTGGTTGTCTTTGTATCAGGCAGTGATAGATTGTTTTCATTGGAGGATCACAGTATGCACCTCGGGTGGGGATTGTTTTTATTTTCTGGGAGATAAGGTTGATCGGGTCCTATTGCCAGTATTTGATCCTCGTAGCAGGAATGAGCTTAGCGGTCTTCTAGCTACTCTCCTAGATAGTGAGAGTGACGGGACTCGAGTTGAGTCGCCGAGGGTAGTGTGTGAATACCCGAATGTGTTTCTCGAGGACCTTACCAGTTTGCCACCCCACCGGGAGATTGAGTTCACCATCGACTTAGTACCTGGAACGGCACTAATTTCTATTGTGCCGTATAGATTTGCACCCGCGGAGTTACATGAGTTGAAGATTCAACTCTAAGAGCTTTTAGACAAGGGCTTCATTCGCCCTAGTACGTCACCTTGGGGAGCGCCGACTCTCTTTGTGAAGAAGAAGGATGGGTCATTGCGGTTGTGTATTGACTACCGCAAATTGAATCGAGTTACTGTCAAGAACAAATACCCTTTACCCAGAATAGATGACTTGTTCGATCAACTTAGAGGGTCTTATTGTTTTTCGAAGATAAACTTGAGGTTTGGGTATGTAGACACCCCATTTTTGACCGACCTTAAGACTCAGGCGTCACCGATTGAGCGCTTGGCGATGTTGCATATTGTGCTCGTTCTGAGGTTGCGAAGTCCTAGCTGCGAGCCTTGCCTTCGGACTTCCGGACTCTTTTGTGCTTTGCCTCGGTTTGCGGACTAGGCCCTATTTTCTCTGTTTTCTCTTCCCGAAGGGAGGGAGAGGTCTCGTAGACCATCTCTCAGTGGCCGTAGGCTACGTTTTGTGGTCGTAGGCCATTTTTCCCGTTTGGAGCCCGGTTTCCGATTTTTCGAGCCAGCGGCCGTGTGTCTCGGTTCGAGACCGCTTAACTACCTCTGTTTGCTCCGATTTTTGCACACACCTTATTTCCTCCCTTTTGAGGGACACTGTGGTCCGAGAGACCAACTTCGTGATCGAACACCACTTCTGGTGCCTAACAGTCAGTTTTCGGGGTCCCAGGCTGCGCGTTTTGGCCCCCGAACCTTCATTTTGCATCGGTTTGAGTTCATTTTTGGCAGGGACCTCTGTTTCATTGTTAGAAAGGTTGTAGAGGGGTGGGAGGCCAGTAATTGTTCTGACAACCAGTTTTATTCCTTCATCGGCCTCCGACGCCCATTTTTTTCACTTCAAAGCCAATGTTGACCACCCTTGGGCCACTTTCTTGAACCCTAAAACCCATATTTGTGTTGTAGACATCTGGGAGGCCACAAATATCACATGGCCGGCCAATAATTGTGGTTGAACCTTTTGAACCCCTTTGAAAAATGGCATTTTCTCTCTCCTGGTTCACTTTCTCCAGATTTTGACCACATGGTTGTGTTAAGCACACATGGGAGGCCACCAACTTGTGGTGGCCGGCCACTAATGCCACTTGACCCTTTTGACCCTTGGCCGGCCGGCCATGGGGAAGGCCGGCCGGCCACCTGCAAGCCCAATAACTGGCCGGCCATGTTCCTTAGGTCCTGTTCCTTCCAAAAATGTATTCTTTTCCCCCCCAGATTTTGCATCCGGGGGGCCAACTTTTTTGGGGGAAACTTGAATTGTTTTCCCCTCCCCAATTTTCCCCCCTTTTCTCCCCCTCTTTTGCCTATATAACCAACACTCTCAGCTGTGTTTAAGGGTTAGAAAATTTTGTTTAAGCCTCTTGGATTGTATCTCTCTCTCTCTATATTCCAACCATCAAAACCCTAAGTTTCCTACACCATTTCTACACCACCTCATAGCACAAGGCCTCCATCCTTCATTCCAACACTTTGGGACTGCTTTGAAGAGGTTAAAGGCTCAGAATTTTGGTCCAAGAGTTGTTGGTTCTTTGATCTTCAAGGGTAAGTCCTCCTCTCCTCTTTTTGGTCCTATTTTTGCATCCTATCTAAGCCATTCTTGCTTACATTTTTGGGCTCCGACCCTAACTGAAAATAGCATTTTTTTGAGCTCTTCTTCATGTTTGTTTAAGGGCCTCTCACTGTTTGAGGCTTCCTTTTTGCACTTGCTTCTTTACCTCTCTTGTATGCCTATTTCTTGTGTAGTATTTTTGGCCTATGTATAAACTGTTTTGAGCTCTGTCATAAACTGTAAAGTGGCTTATTTTGAGCCCTTCTTCAACATTATTGAAGGGCTCATCACTGTTTGAGGCTTCCATTTTTCACTTGCCTTTATATCCCTCTTTTGGCCTTATTTTTGCATGATTTATTAGCCTCTTGTGCTTCTGTTTTTGTGTCACGACCCAAACCCGCCCCTATGGGTTTAGTACCGTAACTGGCCAGTAATCCGAGATTACCGAAGGCCTACTGAACAGTAATACAGTAAAACAGAGTACAGGGGCATGTCGGAAGCCATTACAGTAAATAAACTAAGTCCAATGAGCTGTGACAGTCTGTATGCCAAAAGATTTTTCATCCATTATGCAGAACAATATACAGTACATTTACAAACATTCAAGACAGGGATCAAATCCTTATCAACCAGTACAGTTCAGTGCTAGTCTAAACAGTATTACAAACAGTACAGAGACAGACGGGGAACATAAAACACCCCTAAGCCTTAGCTTGGTATGCTCGGAACCTCACAGTGAGGCACGGTGGTTGGCTTGACAAAACTGGAGTTTACCCCGACGCTCCTAGCTGCGGTCTGGTGCCTGTACACCTACATATATATATGAGCAGTGAGCTAAAGCCCAGTGAATAACATAATGCGTAAAGAGGTTTAGAATGAATGTCCTTTCAGTAATGAAAACAGTTCAATTCAATCCATATATCAGTTGTTCAGTACAGTAAACAGTCATATGTGGTACATCCATTAGCATAACAGTACAGTAAGCAGTAGGTCTTAAAGACCGAACAGTAGTGATGGCCATCAGTCAGTAAACAGTAGTGGTTCCACGAGGGAACCGACAGAGATCTCTGCAACAGTAACAGTAAACAGTAGGTGCAAAGGATGCCACAGTACAGTTCAGAATATAGGACATACATTCATTCAGTAAACAATATCAGTTCAGTAAACAGTTCAGTTCAGTATTCAGAAGATAATCATTTTGAACATATCTTTACACAATTGTTACTCACAGAGTTCTGGGCTACAGTAGGCTAGAGCGTCCTCTTGGAATGCCAACCCTATACAGTTAACAGATTGAACACACACTAAGTTTCACAGTTGGGAAAGATAATAACTTAACCCCTAGATTTGCCTTGGTGTGTTCTACATCTATGTCCTCTCAAAGATGCCTTAAATATGCCCTAGGAATGCCTAGGATGGAAAGAGGATGCAAAGATGCACTTTTGAACACTTTACAAAATTTGCTGAAAACAGGGGTCTCGCTCGAGCGTGGCTTTCTACGCTCGAGCGGACATGCAAACAAAGGAGCTCCGCTCGAGCGTCAATTCCGTCGCTCGAGCGGACAGTGTGCTACAGTAAAAATGCTGGATGCTCCAATTGTGCGCTCGATGGACGCTCGACCCTCGCTCGAGCGTAAGACACAAGTCCTCGCTCGAGCATGAGTTTCCTCGTTCGAGCGGACTGTGAACTCATGCAAAGTACTGGATGCTCGCATTTCACGCTCGAGCGTAACTTTTCTCGCTCGAGCGGAAGGCAGAATCACAGAGTGTATGCTCGAGCGTGGACTTCCTCGCTCGAGCGTAGGCCCAAAATCTGGAAATTCCAGATTTGAGTCCTAAGCTCAAAATCAAGTTCAAAAGCCAAATTTTTGATCCTCTTGGGCTAAAAACTTGGAAAACACTTGTAAACACATAACATTATGTATTTCAAAGATCAATTTGGTAAATCAAAGCCCAAGGGTGCCTAATTCAAACTCATTTTCAAACCCATTTTTCATGAACATGCATGAACATGCTACAAGGTGACATGCATGGGATTAAATCAAATCAAAGCTTCTATTTCATGCACAAATGGCTCATTCTTCCAAATTCAAGATGAAAACATGGACTCAAACTTAATTATGAACATGCATGTGACATTTGCCATGAAATCAACTCAAAATTCATCAATACACACATGCATGCATGAAATGAGCTACAATACAACATTACAAGCCATAAATTGGCTCTAGACTTCAACTTAGCTCTAAATCATGCAAGAGTCTAACAAAATTGCAAATAAAAGGGTAATTATTCTACCTTAGGTCTTGAATACAAGCTATAGGAACTCAATTGTGCAAAAACCCCCTTCAATTCCTCTTAATTGCCAAGCAAAATCAAGCAAAATGAGATGAAGATCAACTCCCTCCCTTTTCTCTCTCTCTAAGGTCGGTTGAGCTCTCAATATAGGCTGATGAAATGTGATGAAATAAGGCTCAAGTAATGTACACAAGTGATTAAACAAGTCTAGATTTGTCCACTAAGGGGCAAGGTTGTAATTAAGGCCACATCTTGTAATTGGCTTATTTTTAATCTAATTTAATCATACTAAATCAACTTCCAATTAAGTATACCATAAAATCACATAAATTCTCACGATCCTAAATCATCAATCAATTTCTAATTTGGCCGCCGATAAGGCCTTCAATTAATAGTTTAAACAAAACAGACTGAACAGATAATTAAACAGTTAAACAGATAAAATGCAATTCAAACAGATACAGGCAATTGATTCAGTTTCAGATTTAGTCAGTCAATCCAGTAATTCAGTCAGTTCAATTATCAGTCATAGTCAGTCTTAGTTTAGCAGTAATCGGTACTCAATCAGTGACTCATCGGTAATCAGTGTGAGGGTTATTACATTTTGGGCTCTGGTCCGAACTATAAATGGCCTTATTTCGACCCCCTCTTCATGTTTCATTAAGGGTCTTTTACTGTTTGAGGCATCCTTTTTGTACTTTGTGTTTAAACCTCTCTTTTTGGCCTTATTTTGCATAGTAATTTAAGCTTGCATGTGCACTGTTTTGGGCTTGGTCACCAACTGTAAAATACCATGTTTTTGGCCCCTCTTCAACTTTGTTGAAGGGCCCTTCCCTGTTCAAGGCCAGAAACCATCACTTGCTTCTTTGTCTCCCTTTTGGCTCATTTCTTGCATAATAGTTTAGCCATACTTGTGTCTGTTTTTGTGGCTTGTTGTAAACTACAAAGTGCTTCATTTTGAGCCCCTCTTCAACTTTGTTGAAGGGCTCTTGGCCATTTAGGGCCAGCAGCTGCTACTTGCTTCATTATCTCTCTTTCGGGGCCATTTTGCGTACTAGCTTAGCCCCATTTGTGTTCACTATTTGGCCTTCCTTAAAACTGTAAATATGCTTGTTTTGGGGCTGTCTTGATTCTATCTTCACACTTTGTTTTCAAATAATGCATGCGTTGCATAGCCATAGGTCATTCCATGCGCCTAATTTCATGTTTCGGGTCTCATTCCATGCTTCGGGTGCCATGCTTTCATGTTTCGGGGCTGTTTTGCATCACATTTTGGTACTGAAATTTGCATGCTTGTATGCCATATCCCATGCCTTGCCATGCCTTGTTAGAGTGGCATTCGTGCCCTAGGTTCGGTCCTCGGTTTGCGTGCACGCGTGCACGCATCTCGAATGTCTCATTTTCATCTAATGGCCTCTTATGTGAGTGTGGCTGAGGTCCACTCATGTTGGTGTAAGTCCATTATGCATTGTGTATGATATTCCATTTCATAGCATTGTGTATGCTAGGTCGTATGTTAGCGCATTGTGTATACCATGTTACCTCGTGCATCGTGTATGCCATTTCATAACATTGTGCATGTTAGGTTGTATATTAGTTGCATTCATGCATGTCATGCATATTACATTGTGTTTGGGATAGGAGTTAGCCCGAACACGGGAAACGAGGGACGTTTCGTACTTCGAGTGACGGAACGTGTCTCAATTCCCAGTCACCGACACTCCGGATTATCCATGATGGAGTCTTGGTCTTGTTGTGTTTTCATGTGCATTCATTCCATATTGAGTTGTGCAATTTGACTCCTTGGCCATCATGCATTGATAGGCGTGATTGGTGGCACGAGGATCGAGGCATGCATACATATGTGAAAATACATTGCTATGCCCCTTTCCTGCTCTCTGTTGCAGCAAATCAAGAATTAGCAGCCTTCTGGAGCTTGGCGCGCTTTCCAAGGATAATTGCAAAACAGAGGCTAATTGGGGCATCCCAGTGGATTTCACGCAAGGCAGCCCAAACATACATCATTCATCAGAGTCAAGGCAGTCCCTGGCTTGCATGCCAGTTTATAGCTTTCCTAGATTAATTTGTAAATTAATTAGGATTTTTGTATTCTTTATTCATTTGGAACTGTATATTATTCTTTCGGACCCTCCGAGCGAAGGCACAATTGTAATAAGTGTGCGTGTGTGTGATGTATGTCTTCCAACCCCACGTCTTTCTCCATTTTATTTACCAGCTTATGATGGTTAGATTAGGGCATGTTTCAATTAGCATACAGTATGATAGCATGTTTGCATTCATTCATCTGTTTTGCATGCACCGGGCCCAGCGCATCATACTAACTGCATCTGTATTTCAATTCCAAATTGAATACTTGTTAACTGTTGCATCTCATATGCCATGTTTAGAATAGCCGAGCCTGCTATAGTTGCATTTTTGCATGTGTTGCATTAGGCATTTCTGTATAGTTAGAATCATG
This sequence comes from Camellia granthamiana, assembly GCA_036172215.1. NCBI lineage: Eukaryota > Viridiplantae > Streptophyta > Magnoliopsida > Ericales > Theaceae > Camellia > Camellia granthamiana. Next base: position 28,221,233 of record CM069905.1, on the reverse strand, counting down.
CATGATTTCTAATTAGCTTCTGTTTTGGTTTGGAGTACTCGGTGAGTTTTTATGCTTTAGCATCCTTGCATGTGTGTGAGTGACTACCATGATAGCATGCTTACCATGAGGCTATGTGCTTATGTGATATAACTGCCTGAATACCTGTGGGTGAAGGTTGGGTTATTTGGATTGGAACAAATCATCGACTGTGAGTTTTTAAGCCCACTAGATAGTGGCAAAACCATCTTTTCTAAGCCCACCTGAGGTGGCAAATCCACGTCTTAGCCTACTTGCGAGTAGCACCATCAAACCATTTTCAAATTAACAAACATGAAATGTTTTGTTCCAATTCAGGCGATCCAGTCTATACTTGTATGCTGTGTGCATCACATAGTAATCTAGGCTAATAACCGGAATAAGAGCACACAATGTTTTCAAAACTTGATATCATGGTTAGTAGAGGCCGATCTTTGATCGGGCGAGCGGGGTGCTCACGAAGTGACCTTCCCCAATCGTACCCAAGTTCCTGAGCCGAGGCAACTTTGGTGATGACGGATACGTGGCCTTAGGCAACGAGTCAGGGTTTCCTAAATTTCCCAAAACAAAATATTTAGGTGGCGACTCTGTATCTGGCAAAGCAGTCCATGTTTGGCACTTCTTTCAAAAATCTGTTTTCTCAAAACGATTTGCCGGATTTGGACTCTTTGGTTCAAGATTAAGAACCGTGACACAAATCGAGTCCGAGCTGTAGTGAGGTCCCCCGCGGGCTTGTTACAGGGTACCATCAGTTGAGGGTCTGGGAGGAAGATATCCAGAAAATGGCCTTTCGTACGCGTTATGGCCACTATGAGTTCCTTGTAATGCCCTTTGGGTTGACTAACACACCGGCTTCTTTCATGGATTTAATGAACCAAATTTTTAGGGAGTATTTGGACCGTTTTGTGGTCGTCTTCGTAGACGACATCCTAATATATTCGACCTCCAAGGAGGAACATGAGGCTTACTTGAGGATAGTGCTTGACTTGCTTAGGGAGCATCAGTTGTATGCCAAATTTGAGAAGTGTGAGTTTTGGCTCACCGAGGTGAAGTTTTTGGGTCATGTGGTATCATGTGAAAGGGTAACCATAGATTCTTCGAAGATAGATTCAGTGCAAGATTGGGAACAACCTAAGAACGTTTTTGAGATCTGGAGTTTCTTGGGATTGGCAGGGTACTATCGGCGTTTTGTAAGATACTTCTCTAGATTAGCCGCGCCTTTGACTAGGTTGACTAGAAAGGGGGTTAAGTTTGGGTCGACTAAGACTTATGAGAAGTCTTTTCAGGAGCTAAAAACTAGATTGACCACGGCACCGGTGTTGATCATTCCGGAGAGGGGTTTGGGGTACACCGTCTATTGTGATGCGTCTCGAGATAGGCTTGGTTGTGTTTTGATGAAAGAGGGAAAGGTTGTAGCGTATGGTTCTCGTCAGTTGAAAATTCATGAGAAGAATTACCCAACCCACGACTTAGAGCTAGTGGCAGTAGTTTTTGCCTTGAAGATTTGGAGGCATTACTTGTACGGTGAGAAATTTGAGGTTTGCTCCAACCATAAGAGCTTGAAATATTTGTTTTCCCAGAAAGATTTGAATCTAAGACAACGAAGGTGGATGGAATTTTTAAAGACTACGATTTTGAATTACACTATCACCTGGGAAAGGCCAATGTAATGGCCGACGCCTTGAGTCGAAAAACCGTGAGTAGTTTGGCGAGTATGGCCATTCGGGAGTGGGGTATGTTGGGTGAAGTCGGCAAGTTTGAATTGCAATTGAATAAGTCTAAAGGGGGTGCAACATTGTTTTGTTTGAGTGCTCAACCTGTCTTGATTAGCAAAGTTATAGAAGCACAACAAGGGTATCAGGAAGTAGAGTTAATTCGGGTTAGAATCACCAATGGGAAGGAAGAGAACGGTTTGAACATTCGCTCAGATCAGAGTGTACGTTACTTAGATCGCTTGTTTATGCCTAAATCTTGTAGAGAGGAGGTGCTTCGGGAATTCCATCATTCACGCCTTGCGGTACACCCGGGAGGCACCAAAATGTATCGTGACCTTAGCCGTCGGTTTTCGTGGAGGGGTATGAAGCGAGATGTCGCATCCTGTGTGTCGAAGTGCCTTACTTGTCAACAAGTGAAGACCGAACATCAGAGACTAGCGGGTTTGTTACAACCCTTACCTATAGCAGAGTGGAAATGGGAACACGTGACCATGGACTTCGTAGTTGGGCTTTCTAGAACACAACGGGGCAATGATATCATTTGGGTAATTATTGATAGGTTGACTAAGTCCACACATTTCATTCCAATGCGTACTAGCGACTCAGTTGAACATTTGGCAGAATTGTATGTTAGAGAGATAGTTTGGCTTCATGGGGTATCGGTAACCATTGTGTGAGATAGGGATCCTCGTTTTACCGCCCGGTTGTGGCAAAGCCTTCAAGAGGCACTGGGGACTAAGTTAACTTTTAGCACCGCTTATCACCGTCAAACCGATGGGCAGTCGGAGCGTACCATTCAAATTTTGGGGGATATGCTTAAAGCTTGTGTCCTGGATTTCAAAGGGTCTTGGGAGAGGCACTTACCTTTGATTGAGTTCTCTTACAATAATAGTTATCAGGCTAGTATCGAGATGGCACCGTTTGAGGCCTTGTATGGCCGACCTTGTAGGTTACCGGTTTGTTGGGCCGAGGTAAGAGAGACACCGTTGTTGGGTCCGGAGATTGTGAGGGAGACAACTGAGAAGGTTGCTCTCATTCGTAAGACGTTGGCTACAGCTCAAAGCCCACAGAAAAATTATGCCGACAAGAGAAGACGACCTCTATCCTTTGAAATAGGTGACCATGTTTTCCTTAAGATCTCACCTAGACGGGGTTTAATGAGGTTTGGCAAGAGCGGGAAATTGTCTCCGAGGTTCATTGGGCCTTTCGAGATATTGGAGAAAATCGGGGAAGTGGCATATCAGTTAGCTTTACCGCCACAACTTTCGGGGGTTCACAATGTGTTTCATGTGTCAATGCTTAGGAAGTACGAACCCGACCCTTCTCATGTGTTAGATTGGGTTGATTTGGAGGTAGATGAGGATGCCTCCTACGAGGAGAGACCGGTTCAAATTTTAGATACCCGAGAGCAAGTGTTACGAGGCAAGACCATACCGTTAGTAAAGGTGTTGTGGAGACACCATGGAATTGAAGAAGCGACTTGGGAGAGGGAGGTGGAAGTCCACTCCAAATATCCGAATTTGTTTGAAAATGTTTAGTTGTTTACTTTAATTTGTAATGTTTCCTTGTAATGAAGGGAGAGGGGTTAGATTGTAAATTGTACGTTGTATGTGTTGTTGATTTAACCTTGAGATTGTGAAAGAAAGACATTTTGCCATGAATGTTTTATCCTGAATGTTTAATATGAGAAATTATTATGTTGGAGAATGAGGATAAAGAGCATAATACCTTATTGTGGATGTTTCATTTCATTCTAGCTTGAGCAATTGCATTTTGATGAGAAAATGATGAGGAAAATGCCAAATGTTAGTGAACATGAATGTTGTAATTTGTTTATGTTGTTGAATTGGCTATTGTTGATAGAACACTCTTGTTTAGTGAGTCTATTCAAATTTCAAGGACAAAATTTCTTATGGTGGGGAGGTTGTGATGACCGGCCTTCTTTTTCTCTTTATTCTTTCTTTCCTTCGCTTCATTCTCTTTTTATTCTTGTCGAATTGAAATGTTCAGAGATTGTTTCTTCTTCACTTTTCCTTGGTGTTGAATTTCGGTTGTTCCGGAAGGTGTGCGGGTGAACTCAGGATACCCGGGAGCGAAGTGGGAGTTGTGAGCTGCTGGGCCAGGGCCGCACGTGCAGAGCCCTAGGCCGCACGTGCAGAAGTGGGTCGCTCAAGCGGTGGGAGGGGTCGCATGAGCGGCCAAGCTTGATATCCAGAAATGTTGCTACTGTCTAGAGCGCACAAACGGAGAAAATGGGCCGCAGGAGCGGTAAAGGTGGGCCGCTCGAGCGGCGGGGAAGGCTGCACGAGCGGCAGTCGGGCAGTCCAGACCCCTGTTTTTAAATACCCATTTTGGCCGAAGTGTATCACGTTTGGGGCTTATTTTTCTCACTCAAAAACCTAATTTCTCTCCTCCTTCTCTCTAGAAATCATCTCCAAAACATTAGAAACTCCTTGATTCTTGTAATCCCTTGGGTTTAGATCACCATCCTTATCCTCTAATCTTGAAGATCAAAGCTAGGGCTTCCTTAGTGTAGGAGAAAGTGAAGGAATCCTCCCTCTTGAAGCTAGGGTTTCATCTCTAATTTATCATCAACCTTTGAGGTAGGGTTTCCTTTGAGTTATATGTGTGTTTATGCAAGTTTTTGTTGATCTTTGTGAACCCCTCTATGTATTTCGAAAATGGAGCCTAGGGTTCAAGAAATTGTTGATTTTTGCTTAAAGAAAAACTCATCTCATCTTCTTTTAAAGAATATTTGAGAAGTGTGGAACCTTGTAGATTGGGATTGATATGTATGGAGAGAGTTCATAAAGAAGATGAAAAAAATGTTTAGATTTTGTAAAAACCTAGAAATTGGGGCTTTTGTGAAAACATGGGAATCCATGGAGTAAACATCTTTTCTTGTGTTTATATGAGTGTGTGAGTGTAGAGTTTACATTTTGGCAAGAAAAATGATAATTTCCTTGATATACGAAAATGAGGAATTTACTTTTAAGATTGTTGCTAGTGGCATGGAAGAATATTTTATTGTGAGAAGATAGTTGTTGAACACCATTGACCTTGAGAATTGAAAACTTGGAGGTTGATATTGAAAGTCTTACATAATCTTGGAATGACTAGAATGTTTTGAAACATTTATAATGATGAGCTAATGCTATGTGTTAATTGGCACCGGTAGACCATGTGATTCATTGTGTGATGGTGTTGGAGGAAGGTAAAGGAAGAAATGCTATGAAATGTCATTGTTGCATCATATCTTCACGTAAATTTTGTCATTCTTATACATCTCGACATGAGTTTTAAAAAAAAAACATTTACATTGAGAAAGATTATATTGTAATGAGAATGTTAAAGGGGTAAATACGTGGTAAGTCCGGATAGGGGGTGTAGTTATATTTGATAAGATGGCCTGAGTGTCCTTGGTGAAAGACCAGAAAACCGCGTGGATAGGTGTCAAGCCTTTCGATTAATACCGGTAAAAATGACAGTTTGGTAGTACTCGTAGAGTCTACTTGCAGACACCAGCCTAGGGATTACAAGTGATGTATTTACCGCTCCCTTATGATTTAAAATTGGAAGTATGGGAATTTATAAGGCTGCATAAATGTTGACTGAAAGCATGGTGATTTTCAAGAAAAGCATGATATGAGATTTCCTTCAAATGGCATGGCATAACATATGCATTTACATAAAGTATTGTGAATCTTGCATAAATATACATACTTTGTTAAGGATTCTCTACTGGGCTATATGCTCACCCCTATGAGTTTTGGTACAGGTAAAGATGTAGTGATCCCGCTGAATTGAGGGCGTGGAAGTATTTTGAGAAGAGTAGTGCACTCTTATTTTGTTGTGATTAATTGTAAAGCCGAGGGCTATTTTTGGTTTGGATCCGAGAGACCACTTTTGTGTAACCAGGCTTAAGCCTTGGTAAAGGCATCTTATTTATCTTGTTTGCAGCTAGATGTTTCACATGTTATAGATTCAGGTGCTCTCTTATATCATTGAATGTATATCGCATGTGGGACTTTTGTATTAAACTCTTTTAATCAAATATGGAAATATGGAAGGATTATTGTTATTATCTAGCGAATGATCATTAATGTGGGTAGTTCTTGTTGAAATATTTTTGGGGCGTTACAGCATGGGCCAACTAGGCCATAGGCTAGGGACCCTCAAAATAGACCTAAAAAAGGGGGTCTTCTCCTATTATGATTTAGTGTAATATATTATGTGTGTTTTAATTTCAAAAAAAAATATTAAAGAAGGCCCAAACTAACTTAAAATTAATTGACCCATTAAAAAATTAAAAAGCCCATTCAAAAAAATTAACATTGTTATCCATTGAAAATAGACCCAAAAAAAGGTCCCATCCTATTATAGTTTATTGTAATATATTATGTATGTTTTAAATCCAAAAACAATTAAGGAAGACCCAAACAAACTTAAAATAAATTGACCCATTAAAAAATTGAAAGGCCCATTTAAAATAATTAGCATTGTTATCCATTGAAAATGATTTTGTAAAAAAACTAGATTATGCAAGTATGATTGATTTATTTGCTTCTAAAAATGCAAGAAGAGCGAGGATCAAACAACACTTATTAGTTGTTGTAATGTAATGCTAAGTATTTTTTGTGATTATGACACAAATCTTCTATCTTTTTCATTCAATGAAAAAAAAAATGTGAAGGGTCTCAAAAATTTATTAGTTGATTATTGATTTTGAGCCCCAAAAATCTCAGGACCAAGCCTGGTGGTGGAACCAACCGATGATGGGGAGATGCGTGGAGAGAGAAGAGAGTGGTGGCAATTTAAGACGGGAGCAAGACGATGGGTGGCATTGGATGGAAAAGGGTTGTGAGAGGAAAGAATTTTGGCTTAAAATTTTGGAGGTTTTGTTGCTAATAGTAAATTTATTTAGGAGCAAGGATTGCCTTAAAAAGTTTTAAAATAATATTTAAATAGTTAAATCTGTTTACCATCAACATAAAAATATTTATGTTGACCATTTATGATAATTATTTATACTTATTATTTGATGCGACGTAATCTCAATCGTTAAATATTAATGTGAAATTTATTACTCTCTTCGTCCCAAAATAATGATCCCTTTTGGGGGATTTAACTTTTTTTGGTAATACAATTATTGGATTTTAAAAAAATTAATTTTCTAAAATTAGTTGATAGTACATTTTTGGAGAATATCAATATCATAATTGTACTTTTTATATTGTTAATAAATTTAAAAGAAAGACAAAATGAAAATTTTATATTATTTTTGTACTTGATTTTTGAAAAGATACTAATATTTTGGGACAATGAAAAATGAAATAAGGGGCTAATATTTTGGAACGGAAAGACTATTTTGGAACAGAACCAAAATTTTACTTTTGTGGTGCTAAAACATAAATGATTATGTTTTTTAGTTACCAATTGATATGAATTATCATACGAAAATGTTTCGTAGCTCGAAACATTTGCCCCGAATGGCTCGATTTCAAAGCAGAGGGGAAGAGAGAAGCAGAGGGAGAGGGAGGGAAAGAGAGAAGCAGAGGGAGAGGGAGAGAGAGAGACGACGATCGTCGCCCAGCCGCCGATCGTCGCCCTGCCCAGCCGCTGATCCGCCGATCGTCGCCCAGCCCAGCCCCGTGTAGACACCCCATTTTTGACCATCCATAAGACTTGGACGCGACTAATGGTTTACATGGTGGAGAAAGTTGTGCAGGGGAAAGGTCCAATTTCTTCGGCAATGAGAGAGTCAAATCTCAACTCCATACCCCTTTTTTGGACCAAAACGATCTTGATCAAAAGATTTTAGACCTTAAAACCCTCTCTTTCAAAACGTTTTTGAAATAAAGTTTTTACGATGTTCCGGCGCTCGCATTTCGTTAAATGTTGCGCTTTTCGGTAAACCGAGCAAGGACAAAGTGGAAATGAATGAAAGAGAGATGAAATATTTGAAAAATCTTTCAAAACACCTTACTTAGGGGTTTGGAGTTGAAGAAAACAGGAGAAGAGGGAAGAAAACTGGTTCGGGAGAAGTTCGGCATGAATCCGGCTAGGGCCAAATCTGCGCGGCTTCACGGAAACTGGCATAACTTTTTTCATAGGAGGAATTTTGATGCAAGGTTTGCGACATTGGAAAGATAACTTCCGGGGCTTCAATTTGGACACTTGAATGGCCATCATTGGACTTCCCAATCACCCACCGGAAACTTTTCTTCCCGGCAGCCTATTTTTCTTGCCCTGAAAGTAGCTGGCCGGCCAGAAAATCTAGCTGGCCGGCCACCCTTTTTGTGAAATGACCTTTTTGCCCCTTTAAACTAGCCGGCCATGCCCCCCTCCCCAAGGGTGTCCTAGATGTGAATTTTGTTTTCCACTACACCCATGTCCGAGGGTTTGGCCATTTTGGGGGAAAACTTGACTAGTTTTCCCCCCCTTTTTTCCCTCCATTTTTCCACCAATTTTGCCTACATATACACCACCTCAGGTCTGTTTTTAGGGTTAGAAAAAATTGTTGGAGAGTCTTGTATACACATCTCTCTCCCTCTCTACTTCCAAGCTCAAAAACAATCAAGTTCCAACCCATTTCTTCATCACCACCAAGCACCACCACCACCACTCCATTTCCAGCACCTTGGGAGGCTTTATAGCAGCTCGGAGGTAGCAAATTTGGTCCAAGAAGCAGCCAAGGTTTTAGTCTTCAAGGGTAAGTCCACTTCCCCTCTTTGCTAGCTCTATTTTGCAACAATTTCTTAGCCTATTTGCTTGCTGTTTTGGGCTCCGACCCTAACTGAAAGGGGTATTTTTTTGAGCCATTCTTCATGTTTGTTTAAGGGCTCAACCCTGTTTGAGCCCCCCATTGTGAACTTGCTTCAATACCCTCTTGTATGCCATTATCTTGCATGATTTTTCTAGCCTATGTGTGATCTGTTTTGAGGCCTGTTGTAAACTGAAAATAGGCCTATTCTGAGCCCCTCTACAACATTGTAGAAGGGCTCAACCTTGTTTGGGACCTCCATGTATGACTTGCTTCATTGCCCCTCTTTGGTCCCTATTTTTGCATGCTTTGTGAGCTTACCTTGCCTCTGTTTTTAGGCCATGATCAGAACTGAAAGTGGCCATATTTTGACCTTCTTGGAATATTTTATTAAGGGTCTTTGGCTGTTTGGTGAATTCTTTGTATACCTCATGTTATAGCCTCTTGTTGGCCTACTTCTTGCATGGGATTTTTAGCATGTTTGTATATTGTTTTAGGGGTTTTCACCTACTGAAAAACAGCATGTTTTTAGGCCCTCTTCAGTGTTGTAGAAGGGTCTTTTGCCATTTGGGCTTTGCATCTATCACTTGCTTCATTGCTTCCCTTGGAGAGCCATTTTTGTATGCCATTTTTGCCCTACTTGTGATTGCTGTTTTGCCTTGATTTGAACTGAAAAAATGTGAGTTTTGGGGCTGCCTTGCTTCTTCTTTTTCATGTCATGTTCAAATTATGCATGTATTGTATAGCTACAAGTCATTTCGGATGCCTAGTTTTGCATTTCGGGAGAGATTCCTTGCATCGGGTTTCATTTCGCCGGGTTTCGGGGCTGTTTTGCCCCTCATTTTGCCACTGATTTTTGCATGTTTGCATGTCATATTCCGTGTCTTTGCCATGTCTCATTAGAGTGGCATTTCGGTGCCTGAGGGTCCGTTCTCGGTTTGCGTGCACGCGTGCACGCATTTCGAGGTGTCTTGTTTTTATCTGATGGCCTCCTATGTGGGTGTGGCTGAGGCTCTCTCATGTTGGTGTAAGCCCATTATTGCGTTGCGTATGCCATTTCATCCATAGCATTGTGTATGCTTGGTTATGTATTACCTCGTTTAGCGTGTATGCCATTCCATAGCATTGTGTATGTTAGTTGCATTTCATGCATGTCATGCACATTGCATCGTGTTCGGGATAGGAGTTAGCCCGGGCACGGGAAACGAGGTGCGTTCCGTACTCCGAGTGACGGAGCGGGTCTCAATTCCTAAGTCACCGACACTCCGGATTATCCATGATGGAGTTAGGTTTTGTTATAGTGTTCATATGCATTCATTCTATATTGAGTTGTGCAATTCGGCTCCTCGGCCATCATGCATCGAGATGCGTGATTGGTGGCACGAGGATCGAGGCATGCATATATCTGTGAAAATACATTGCTATGCCCCTTTCCTGCTCTCTGTTGCAGCATATCAAGAATCAGCAGTCTTCCGAGGCTTGGCGCGCTTTTCAAGAAACATTGCAAAACAGAGGCTAATCGGGGCATCGCCGTGGATTTCCGCGCAAAGCAGCCCAAACATGCATCATTCCATCATCCGGAGCAGAATCAAGGCAGTCCCTGGCTTGCATGCCAGTTTTATTTTTCTTAGTTAATTTGTTAATTAATTAGGGATTTGTATATTATTTGGACTGTATATTTTGGACTGTATTATTCTTTTATTCGGGACTGTACATTTATTTGGACCCTCTGCGCGAGGGCAAAATTGTAATAAGTGTGGGTGAGTGTGATGTATGTCTTCCAATCCCACGTCTTTCTTCCCTTTTATTTACCTGCTTATGATGGTTAGATTAGGGCATATTTCAATTAGCATACAGTATGACAGCATGTTTGCATCATTCATCTGTTTTGCACGCACCGGGCTCGGCGCATCATACAAACTGCATTTGTATTTCAAATCCAAGTTGAGTACTTGATAGCTGTTGCATCTCATATGCCATGTTTAGAATAGCCGAGCCTGCTATAGTTTGCATTTTTGCATGTGTTGCATTAGGCATTTTCTGTATACTTAGGAACCATGCATGGATTTCTAATGAGCTTCTGTTTTGGCTTGGAGTACTCGGTGAGTTTTATGCTTTAGCATCCTTGCATGTGTGTGAGTGACTGCCATGAATAGCATGCTTACCATGAGGCTATGTGCTTATGTGATATAACTGCCTTGAATACCTGTGGGTGGAGGTTGGGTTACTTGGAGTGGGACAATTCATCAAATGTTTGTTTTAAGCCCACTAGATAGTGGCAAAATCATGTTTTCTTAAGCCCACCCGAGGGTGGCAAATCCACGTCTTAACCTACCTGCGGGTAGCACCATCAAACCATTTTCAAACAAACAAACATAAAATGTTTTGTTCCAATTCAGACGGCTCAGTCTATACTTGTATGCTGTGCGCATCACATAGTAATCTAGGCTAATAACCGGAATAAGAACTCATAATGTTTTCAAAAACAGATATCATGGTTAGTAGAAGCCGGTCTTTGACCGGGCAAGCGGGGGTGCTCACGAAGTGACCTTCCCCAATCGTACCCAAGTTCCCGAGCCGAGGCAACTTTGGTGATGACGGACACGTGGCCTTTGGCACCGAGTCAGGGTTTCCTAAATTTCCCATTAAAAAAAAACATTTAGGTGGCGACTCTGTATCTGGCAAAGCAGTCCATGTTTGGCACTTCTTTCAAAAAAATCTGTTTTCAAAAACGATTTGCCGGATTTGGACTCTTTGGCTCAAGATTAAGAACCGTGACATTTGAGTCCTTTGAACTGTAGTAGACCCAATATCGAACCAGAACGCGGGGGGGGGGCTCGCACTCCTTCCCCGAGATGCGTTAGGGGACGTCTACACCCTGCCGCAGCCTCCGACTGCCGTTGCCCCCGCCTCCGCCTCCTCCTCTCCCGAATATTATGCCCCCTCCAGTCCTCCTCCTCCTCCTCCTCCCTCCCTCCCTCCTCCCTCCTCCGCCTCCTCCTCCTCCTCCTCCTCCTCCTTTCTTCCTTCTTCTTCCTCCTGGTCTTCGTTCTTCTTCTGCAAAAAAAAAAAAAAAAAAAATCGAGCCATTCGGGCTCCCCGTTTTCGAGCTACGTAGCGCGATCGAATTATCATATTCCAAAATAAGAATAAAAAATAAATTAGGACTTAATTATAAATTAACACATAACAATTAAATGGTTTTTACATAAAATTGAAGATAAATAAGTAATACACATAATAAAAAAACGTTAAATTTAAAAAAGAAACAAAAACAAAAACTAGAAGTCTGAATTACTAACATTTATAAGCATTCCATATATCATATGGCAAAAGCAAAGTGGCAGGGTCAACATATACATAGCATTTTGCTGTTTTGAAAATAAATTTAGAAAAAATTTACAAAAAAAAAAAAAAAAAGCAACATTTATATTTGCTTGATTACAGTAGCACCCCTCTCTTAGAAATCTTCTTTACCGCACTCATGAAATTTCAAACTCTGAGCAAGCACTTGCTCTGGGACTCTCCAAATGTGGCCAACTCAACCACGCCGTTCAAGTGTTCGACAAAATGCCTCACTGAAACTTGGGTCAATTGAATTGCTAGCGAAATCCCGACCCATACCCAGTTCGCCTTTTCGAGTGTTTTTCAGGCTTCTGCATCACTTGGGCCAATTGAATTTGGGACGCAAATGCATTGTCTTTCTTTAAAATGTGGGTTTAGTTATAAATTATTTGTGGGTAGTAATTTAGCTGATATGTACTCGAAGTATGGCATGATGGTTGAAGCGTGTAAGGTCTTTGGGGAGATGTCTTATAAGGATGAGGTGTCATGGACCGCTATGATTGATGGGTATGCGAAAAATGTTATCTTTTAAGAGGATGGTGATGTATGAAGATGTAGTTATTGATCAGCATCTGCTTTGTAGCACATTAGGTGCTTGTGGGGCTCTAAAGGCCTTTGATTTTGGAAAATCTATTCATTCCAATGTAGTGAAGTTAGGATTTGAGTTGTATCTTGTTGTGGGTAATGCCTTAACAGATATGTATTCAAAAGTGGGAGATATGGAAAGTGCTTCAAATGTGTTTGCAATTGGCTTTGGGGGTGGAAATGTAGTGTCTTATACTTGTTTGATTAATGAGTATGTCAAGAAGGATCAAATCGAGAAGGCTTTGGATGTTTATCTTGAGTTGTGGAGGCTGGGGATTGAGCCCAATGAGTTCACTTTCTCTAGCTTGATAAAGACTTGTACTGACCAAGCTGCACTTGAGCAAGGGACCCAACTTCATTCCCAAGTAGTTAAATTCAACTTCGACAAAGACCCATTTGTTTCTTCATCTCTTGTTGATATGTACGGAAAATGCAGTCTGCTTGATTATTCAATCCAAGTGTTTGAAGAGATTGAATACCCAACAGAGATAGCATGGAATTTGCTAGTAAGTGTGTTTGCTCAACATGGATTGGGAAAAAGATGCTATGAAAACTTTAGACAAGATGCTTCTAAGTGGAATTAAATCAAATGCTATAACATTTGTCAGTTTTTTAAATGGTTGTAGGCCTTCACGATTGGTAGACAAAGGATTAAATTACTTTCATTCCATGAAAAAGATTTACAGAATATCTCCTAGGTCAGAACATTACTCTTGTGCTATTGATTTGCTTGGGCATGCAGGAAGGCTTAAAGGAGCTGAAGAATTTATCAATAGCATGTCATTCGAGCCAAATGCTCTTGAATGGTGTTCTTTTCTTGGGGCCTGCAAGTTGAAGGGCGACAGAGAGGGGCAAACTAGCAGCAGAACAATTGATGAGACTTGAACCCGAGAACAGTGGTGCTTATGTTTTGCTTTCGATTATTTATGCGGAAATGGGATGATGTAAGGAGTGTTAGGAAGGCGTTGAGTGATGGGAATATCCCAAGCATAGTTGGGTAGACATCGGTAACAAAACCCATGTTTTTGGAGCTGAGGATTGGTCTCATCCAAAAAAGAAAGAAATATACTGAGAAACTTGATAGTCTTCTTGATCAGATCAAGAGAGCTGGATATGTTGCTTTCACAGATTCTATCCCACTTGACCTATACAATAATGCAAAGGAGAAGGTTCTTCATTATCACAGAGAGAGGATAGCTATCTCATTTGCACTAATAAACATGCCAGTTGGGAAGCCAATCACTGTGAAGAAAAATTTGACGACATGTGTGGACTGCCATTCTGCAATCAAGTTTATGTCCAAGGTTGTTGGGAGAAAGATAATTGTCAGGGACAATAGTAGATGTCACCATTTCGAGGATGGGTTGTGTTTTTGTGGGGATTATTGGTAAGATTTTGAAGGCAATTTGAAGGTTGGTGGAGGATACAATGCTTAGAATCATTGAGCTAATCACTGTGATGGAGGTCTTTGAGATCTCTGAACATTTTGTTCATGCGCTACTGTAATTTGGTACTTTTCGCAATGAGTGTTTGCTCAAATGATGAGCCAGATTACTGGGAGGAAAATGACTTTCATGACTCTTTTTTTGCAGCCAATAAATCAAAGGGCTAACAAGATCGATGGTTGTCACGAACAAATACAAGGCATCAAAGCTTGCTTTACAGAAGATATGTTGAAGTAAGAACATTTTGGCATTGTCAAAACTCATATTTTGGCATGCCACAATACCCAAAATGGTATAAATGTAATTTTTTGTTTTATTTTCTTCATAGAATGTCAAATAGAATTCCAATCTTAAATTCTTATGACTTCGAGCAAAGCATCATTGAAATTGATTCTATTGAAAGATTTTTTATTTTTTTTTGACATCCTTGCTAGAGATCATAATCCAATATTACATCTCTAGCATAGACAAAATATATTTCAGCAACTATGTTCACCATAAAAAGGGTGAAATTCATCTGTTCGCATATAGCAGCCTTCATACAAATTAGTTGTAACAACAACCAATGTCTTGAAAAAAATAAGATACTTGACATTTCTAAACATGGATTTTTATTTTTATTTTTTCTACAGGAAACGCAAGCATTGACTTCACTTATTTATTGGATAAAATCTGTTTCTGCATTCCATTATAGTGAAATTACACAAATTGGTGTAGCTAAAGTCTTCTTGCAAGATTGAAACTCTTGAGATAAGTGTAGCATTGTTGGGCGAGATCTTGGCTCAGAGAACAAGACTTTGAGCAAAGCATCATTGAAATTGATTCTACAGCAAGACCATACTTTTTTTTTTTTTTTGGCATCCTGGCTAGAGATCATGATCCAATATATTACATCTTTAGCATAGAAAAAATAGGTTTCAGAAACCATGTTTGCCACTTGGAATATAAAAGGTGAAATTCAAATGTTCACATATAGCAGCCTTCATACATATTAGTTGTAACAACCAATGTCTTGAAAAAAAATATGATACTCGACATTTCTAAATATGGAATTTTTTTTTTTTTGGACAGGAAACACAAGCATTAACTTTATTCATTTATTGGATAAAAATCTATTTCTGCATTCCATAGCTGTAGTAGTGAAATTGCACAAAGACGTGCAGTGAAAGTCTTCCTGCAGGATTGAAACTCTTGAGATATGCGCAACATTGTTGGACGAGATCTCGGCTCAGAGCGCAAGCATCCAATTGCCATTCTAGCAACTAGAACAATGTTCCCCACAACCATTGGATTAGCTAGAAGTGGAAGGCGAGGGTCTAAGACATCAACTAGCATTATGTTTCGAGTGGACGGTGATTCCAATGATGAGAGTAGTTCTCCCGGATGCCTTCCCAAGATTGTTTCCAGTGCCACAACCCCAAAGCTATAAGCATCACACTTTTCAGTCACAACCATGGTGTAAGCGAATTCTGCACAAACAAAAAGATCAATGAAAGAAGCCATAAACTACACTTTCTGTTTGAAAAAGTTAAAAGGAAACGTATTTTTTGCTACTTGGTGCAATATATCCATAAGTGCCTGCAATAACAGTTTGATTCGATGAATCGAGATGTAACAATCTGGCAGTGCCAAAGTCGGAAACAAAAGCCTCCAATTTAAAGTTCAATAGAATGTTGTTGCTCGATATATCCCGCTGAACAATAGGTGGGGTGCAATCATGATGTAAGTAGGATAGAGCATGTGCTATTGCTTTAACAATGTTTACCCTCAGAGTCCATCCTAATTCAACAGCATCAGCATCAGTTCTCAGGGAACAAAACAAACTTTCCCTTTCCATGTATTCATACACCAAGAACATGCATCTGTCGTGCAAACAGAACCCATAAAGCTTTATTATGCTTCAGTGCCTTACATTAGTTAACATTTGCACCTCATTTCTGAAACTCTTGTCGAAAGTTAGCTCCTCTGCTTCCAAACGATGGAGTTTCTTCAATGCAATTAATTTGACAGATGGCAACTGAGCTCTGTAGACGCTGCCATAACCATCAGTGTCAATGCAATGTCTGATGTCAAAGTCGTCTGTTGCTTTGATGATGTCTTCACATGCAATTCTTCCATCGTAATTCCATATCGAGCAAATATCCCCATTTTTCATTGCCCTTGCCTCAATTTTGTTTTTTTAGGCCTTACGTCAACGAAAACATGCAAATGCAAGAAAGGCAAGGCAAACTATGATAGGGAGAGAAATTAATGATGAGAGTAAACTTTACTATTTTTTTCTTGGAGCAATTTCTTGCTTCATATAGGGGCGGACAATCATACCTATATTGTGGGATTTGACCCTTCAGACGATTGTATGACAGGTCAAGATCGTCTATGTAGCAAAGACTAGACGGGACTTCGCCGAAGAGAGTATTGTGGGAAAGATCTAATTGCCTTAAATAGAACAAATTTGCGAGTCCAGTGGATATTGTTCCATTCAAGTAATTATCACTCAAATTTAAGTTCTCCAAAAATTTGAGTTGTTCTAGCTCTTTTGGGATAAGTCCACTAAGCAAATTGTGAAAGAGGTCCAGATATTGAAGTTTGTAGAGAACTTTGATTGGTGATATCTGGCCTAAAACTTGGTTCCATGACAAACTGAGATTACAAAGGTTGGATAAATGCCCCAGTTCAGTGGGTATAATGTTGTTGATCTGATTTGCAGACATGTCAAGAAACTCCAAGTTCATCAACTGACCTATAGAAGATGGGATCTTACCTTTAAGGAGGTTATCTGTGAGGTTCAAGTAAGTCAATTGTGTCAAATCTCCTATTTCTACAGGAATTAGACCATGAAGGCTGTTAACACCTAAATGCATTTCAACCAACTTCTCTAGCTTTCCTATCTCTGGAGGGATGGAACTGTTAAGTCGATTTGAGAAGAGATACAGAAAGATCAAATCGGTTAATTGACCAATAGATGAAGGGATTGGACCACTAAGTCGATTTGAGGAGAGATTTAGAAAGATCAAAGTGGTTAATTGACCAATAGATGAAGGGATGGGACCACTAAGTCGATTTGATGAGAGATCCAGATAGAACAAAGTGGTTAATTGACCAATAGATGAAGGAATTGGACCACTAAGTCGATTTGATGAGAGATCCAGATAGGTGGCCAATTGACCAATAGATGAAGGGATTGGACCACTAAGTCGATTTGAAGAGAGATCCAGCCAAGTCAAATTGGTCAATTGACCAATAGATGAAGGGATCAAACCTTCAAGATTGTTGCGGGAGAGATAAAGGTTGGTGAGCTTTGACAGGGTACCAATTTCTTCAGGATGCTTCCAGTTAAGTTACAGCTGACGAGATTGAGATGTTCGAGATTTGGCAAGGATGTCCAGTTCATGCTTTCAAGCTTTTGGGAACAATAGGGAGAAATAAGTTCTATTTGAGTGACACTTCCTGCCCAATTGCAAGTGATGCCCATCAGCTCGCAGTGATTTGTTGAAGAAAAGTTCCCCCACCAATTGCTATTGTGTAGAGCTTTTGCCTCTATCATTGACGATGATGATTTTGCAGATGCCGAGGTTAACAATCTTGTATTAATAACTGTCATGCATACTGCTGCTATGAGTATAGCAGAGAAGTAACAAAGAGGAACAAGTTATGCCATTTTTACTCATAATTGAGGTATGTATGTATGTATGTATGGATCCTGTTCTGGAAGCTCTAAAATAATGAGAGCATGAATGCAATAATGCAAGGCATCCTCAGATCAAAGAGGGCTTTTAAGATTGGTACTGATAAAAAAAAATTAAAAAAAAAAAAAAGACTCAATCCATTGTTGTCTTCCTTGTAACTTCCTCAAACGTTGTTGTCATGACTTGGAAATGGACTTTTACGTTTGAATGGACTTCGACTTGTCACAAGAAAAATGGAAGAAAAAAAAGTGCATAATTATTACAGGGGTAATTACACTGGACCCCTTTTAAGATTTTTTAGTTTATATAACACTTTTGTCTCATTTTCATCAAAAAATCGTTAGTTATATAAATGAAAAAAATAATGTTGTCATATTTTTTCTATTGAAATATATCTTTTAGATTGTGTATCGTTGTGTTTTCATAACATTTGTATTAATTTTGACTTTTTTAACCTTACTAAAAAAGAAGTCTATGTAATTATATAAAAACTATGAGATTTGCTATATTTTCTCTTAACCTCAAGGGATGTGAGAGTAATTTGCCCTTTTTAAAATTATACACTAAATTTACTTTAAAAAATAAAAATAAGAAAATTTAATTACAAGAACTAAAAAAATGATCTTCTTGCTTTATGATTTACAAAAAAGCTAGATTACCAAAAATATATTTATAAATGAGCCAATATGTAAAAAAATAAAAATAGAAAACATAAAATTAGCAAGTTAATGTTGACCCTTTTTTGACATGCGATATAATAACATGAATATTTAAGTACACATTTTAATATTATTTTCGCTAAGGTTATCATAATATTTTCTAATCTTTTATGTAATTCCATCTATTCGAATAAAAAATTCATGTAAAATAGGAATGGGATTG
The DNA here is from genome assembly GCA_036172215.1 of Camellia granthamiana. NCBI lineage: Eukaryota > Viridiplantae > Streptophyta > Magnoliopsida > Ericales > Theaceae > Camellia > Camellia granthamiana. Next base: position 28,202,794 of record CM069905.1, on the reverse strand, counting down.
GACGATCTCTAGTCCGACCTAATAGGTCCACTTTTGGAACCCATTTCGATGATCCAAACCTTTAATATTTTAGAATTTGTCGAATACGTTATCTCTATAAAAAATTAAATCGATCACATAATGAAAATCACGTATTGAAATCAATTTTGTGTGAATCATTTTTTTTAATATACAAAACTGATCCAAACACATGGCTACCATTATCTGATCAACTCAATTTTTTACAGGGATGATATACTCGACGAACCTTAAAATGTGTACAGTTCGGATTATCAAAACGGGACTCAAAAATGGGCCCACAAAGCCTAACAGCAATTCTCTAATCCAATGGCAGACTGGAGAAAAGTCATGGCCAATAGGAATTTAAGGCTATAGTTAATTTGTTTATTTAAGATGTGTACTTTGGTTATCTATTTTAGAGTCAACTTAGTAGTAATAATAATAATAGTAGTAGTAGTAGGGCATAATTTCTTAAATTAGGAAAATGCAATTAAGTTAAAAATAAAATATTTTATGAATAATTTCATTCAATATAGATTCATTTCATAAAATTTAATTTGTGAGAAAGATTAATATTTTTAACTAAGAGTGAGTTTTTGCGGGTCATGACTTGGAACTACGGACTTTTACATTTGCATTGATTTGGACTCTTTTTAAGAGGCTTTGGTTTTTTTTTTTTTGATATATATATAGGATATCTTGGGCCATTTTGTATGCATCAGACTAAATTCTTACTATCTAAAGAAATCTTAATCCTTGTGATTCGTGATCCCAAAATTTTTATTGATAAGGAGAGTCGAACTTCAAATCTGGAAGGGAACAAACCCCAAGCTCGGGCCTCATTTACCTACCCAAATTCTTGGAGTTCATTGATTTGGACTAGTCAAAAGAAAAAGAAAAAAAATAGTGCATAATGTGTGTTATGAGTGACTGATATGACTCTCCTTTTGATCAAAGTCTCCATTTTATTTTATTTTATTCTATTCTCGCTTTACCGGCCAACCCTAACTTATTTTGTACTTTTAAGTCTTTTGAAATTGAGCCCTTATATATAATCACACAAAAAATAAGAAAATTGCATAAATTATTAAAATTATACATTAAATTTACCTACAAAAATCCATTAAAACTTTAAAGGAGCCTAAATTCACTATAAATCAATATAAGACATGAACCTCTACATTTATGAAAAATAGGCGAAAGTTCACATGATAAATCAAGTCAAAAAGGTAAGAATCCTTTGACAAGTCACATGGAAGATAAAGTCAAGTAAAACTCACATAATAGAAGAAGCCAAAAAAAAAGCTCACATGACAAATATATCCAAGGAAACACAACAAAGTGAATTACATGATGAATTAAGACAAATCAGTCACATGCTAAACAAAACTAAAGTGGTGGAGATACCACTACTACTAAGTTCTAGTTTCAATAAATCAAAATGTAAAAGGTTTCTTATCTTATTACAAGAAAGTTATCTTTTAATTTTATCCATTTCAATTCCGAAATTGAAGTCCACTTTTTGCTTATAAAAGGGTGTGGCTGAGTTTTGTAAAAGAGAGTCAAGCAGTAGAATCTTATAAGTAAACAAGAGTGTTCTCTCTATCTTTCTTGTCAGCTCTATAATTTTTAGTTATTCAATAAAAAAATTTTCATTTTCGTAATGTCTTTATCTATTGTCTTTAATTTTCTGGAAGTTTGAAAGTAGTAATACAAGTAAGGTAGTCTTCACTGATGAGTGTGAGATTTATGCTTATAGTCTACTCATTAAAAAGCTTGAAAAATATTTACAACAGGCAAGGTAAGGTGGGTATGGAAAACACAAAAAAAAAAAAACTCAATGTAAGTTTGTTTTAATTTTTAAGTCATAATTTATAAATAACATAAAGTTAATTTTGTTTTATAGTGTTTAATCATTGATAAGTTATAACCTACTACTTTGTGAGTGCATCACACACAATAAAAATACCAAAAATTCGGCTACGATCGCTCGTGAAGGAATTCCTGAAACCCACCCCGTGAAACGTAGCACTACTGACTCTGCACTTTTTTACATTCGCATTGACTTGTGAGTGCACTTTTTTAATTTGTATTGATTTATATTAATAATAGTTTACTCTTTATTTATGTTAGGTTTAATATTAAAAATTTGTTTATTTTAAAAGGATATATATCATATATAAATTATGATATTTGTGAGTTTGATTACGATAATTATTATAATTCAATTCTATAAAAGTCATAACTAAAAATAAATAAATTATAACCAAATATCATTTACGCTGTATTTGGTTGGAGAATTTAAGAAGAGATTTGGAAATAGAAATTGAAAAAGTGTGTAAAATTAAATAAATATAGATATATTTTATTCGCATTTCACTTACATTTTTCCTTTCCCTTTTCAAATCCATTCCAAAATCTCTCAACCAAACACAACATTATGGTATATCAAAAAACTCTTCAATCATAATCACAATAATGCAATAACCAACAATCACATATGTATATGATACACATCTCAAAAACCATAGAATTTTCCTTATTATTAATTGATTCACTTATTTTTAATATAGTAAAATCCTGATTCCAACTTGAATCAACCTGAGTTATATTGGGTTAGATTTGATTGGATTGGATTGAATATAATACATGATTAATTTGATTCTGAATTCAAAAACTTAAAACCAATCCTAATTAAGTTGGTTCTAAATTTAGTTATAAATCCAACCAAATCGACTCATAAATGCCCCTAATAACAGGAAAATTATTTAATAATATGCCCCTAATAACAGGAAAATTATTTAATAATCCCGGATCATCACGTGACCATACTCTAAGCTAATCATCAATTACTTAGCCCCTATGTTGTTTTTCTATCCCAACATAAATCGTGGGCCCCTATTTCCTTTTATCAATCAAAATCTTATAAAACACCACGTATTCATATTATAAAAATACTGAATAATCACCCCTAAGAACATGTGTTATGGATGATTCCCTCATCGACTAGTCTCCATTATGTCCTATTCTATTCTGCCTCATCATAATTTTATTCTATTCTAGATTCAATATGATAAGGGTGTCCTGACTTATTTGGAATGTTAAAATCTCTTTAAATGGGAATTTTCATGTGTAATCGCAAAAAAAATAAAAAAAATAATTTAAATTTTTTATGTATAATTATTAAAATTATACACTAAGTTTACTTTAAAAAATGAAGACATGAAAAATGTTACAAGAACTAAAAAAATAAACATATGATCTTCTTGCTTTATGATTTAAAAAAACCTAAATTACCAACAGAAAAAAAAAAAAAAAAACTGAAATTAACAGATTAACTATTTTTAACAAGAACCTGAATATGACATAACATGATATAACATGAATAACTAATTACACATTTTAATATTATTTTCAGTAAGAGTTGCCATGATATTTCTGATCTTATATTTAACTCCATCTAGTCAAACAAAAAATTTATGTAAAATAAGAATTTACTGCTATTATTTTATTTATTTATTTAAGATCTGTGTTTTTTGTTATCTATTTTAGAGCCAATCTAGTAAATTAATAATAATAATAATAATAGGGTTTTTTTTTTTTAATTAGGAAAATGCAGTTAAGTTTTTTTTTTTTAAAAAAAATATGAATAATGTCATTTAGTAAATATCAGTTTCATGAAATTTAATTAATGAGAAAAAATTTAGGATAAATCACACTGACACGCCTTTTGTTCTTTTGAAATCACATTGACACCCCCTTTATTCTTTGAAATCACACTGACCTCCCTTATTAGTTAACACTGTTAATTAAATATTGCAATTATTATGTTACCCTTATTTGTAAAAAAATAAAAATCTTTGAATTTTTCTTTTTCTTCCGTCTTTCCCTCATTCCCATCTCTATGTTCTCTGTAATGTAATCCAACCACTGCAATTTCTTATTTCATCTGTTCAAAAGAAGGAGAAAAAAAAAAAACCAGTGCAATTTACTTCATCTCTATGTTCTCTATGTTTGGATTTGCTTTCATCTCTTTATTTTTATTTTTTTCACTTCTTTGTTGTAGTCTCTTTGCTTCTGCATCAGAAATAGATGAAGATTATCACGGTCAATAAAATATTTTCTATGCATATCGTTGTTGTTCTACTTTTTAGAGCTTACAGATCACATGATTTGGTTTGGGGAAAATACATGACGAATGCTGTTGTAAATATGATTTATCTATTTCACTATTGAAATTTATAATGGATTAGGTACGTTAATGCAAACTGCTATGCTATCATTTCTTTTTATGTGGGAAAATGATAGAAGATCAAGGTCCTTTGAGCATCCCTGTTCCTTATTGTAGAGAAAGTTGGTGAAACTCAACAAATGTTGACATGATTTTATTTTATTTTTTGCAAGCAAAAATAAATTTTTTTGAACACTCCAACTAATATATGAACTAGAGGGTAATTTTGGCATTTTAAGTTTTATTTTTACGAATCTCATCATTTTCTATTTGATCAATTGATAGTCAACTAACAGATGGTTTAAATTGTTACATATTTCTTAAAGTAAGGGAGTTCGGTGTGATTTCAAATAATAAAGGGCGTGTCAGTATGATTTCAAAAGAACAGTTGGGTGTTAGTGTAATTTACCCAAAAATTTAATCTCGCCATACACGAAGTATTTTTAACTAAGAGTGAGTTTTGACACATTAACATGACACAAATTGCAAAAGACATAATACGATAACATGAAAAATAAATTGATTGAATTAATGTTGAGGTGATTGTAACACGAATCCGATTAACACAACACTATGTCCACTCCTACGGGCCGAGGCAACTTGTCACCACTCCTGAGGGCCAGCCCGACGTAGCCATTCCTCATAACATGAATTTGCCTTTCTACTTGGTGGAATAAAAGTGATCGCACCATAATTCGGTGTGACTCACTACACCCAAACATTTTCCATAGGTGTCAATGGTGATTGGGTATGCACTATGAACCCAGCACTAAAAATTGATGTCGTCCACTTGAAATGTAGTGAATTGAAGTTATCTGGAATGTGTTGTTAGTGGGAGAACACATTTGTACGAATGCGGTCAGATTGGTGGCAAAAACGTACGCACGTATGGCCAAGTCATAATCGGACGTCGATCTATAAGGTAAAGTCATAGATGAAAGTTGGCATGAGGCAAAATATTGGTACCAAGGTAAACATGCGCAACTTAGGTTTGTCACCTCATAATGTTGTGATCAAGTGGGAGATGATGGAATAAAAGTGATCACACCATAATTCGGTGTAACTCACTACACCCAAACATTTTCCATAGGTGGTGACATACCTTCCCGCAAGAGACATAGAGAATCTAGAAGTGGGTATGAATTCAAAATCAAGAGACACAATGTTTTGTGAAGCAGTGTGACTCTATACTCTTGTCTAATATGTCAAAGATTGTGACTTTTTGCGAAGTCCACATGATGCCTATAAATACTCACTACAACAAAAAAAGGTTTTTACGGCGCACAATGCACGCCGTAAAAACCCTTCTACGACATGCAGGCGCACGTCATATTATGACCAGTCATGAAAAGTCATTAACTATTTTTAACAAGTACTTGGCCAAAGCAATGCATTATTCATTCATTGGATTTCCTAACTAATATTGCATTCTTCACTTCCGGATGCTCCATTTTCTCGCGTGATAAACACCCTCATGGGAACTAAGATCTATTTATCATTGTTAGGTTTATCTTACACTACTAACATCAACACGAAGAAACTTCATCAGCTAAACTTAAAATAAGTAAATAAAAAAAAATCACTTAAAAAAATCTGATTTACATCAATTTGTCTGTAATCATGAATGGAAACCAGCCCAAAAAAAATTAAAAAATAAAACTAGAGATGGATGGAGTTCAACAATATTTCTAAGAATACATTCTGCACGAAAGCAATCCAAAAGTGAACAAGAATGGGAAAGAGGATGGCTCTCTCAATGGACAACCGGAAATTGCACTAGTAATAACGTAATTAGATTTTGAAAACACAAATTCTATCCCACTTGACGTGGACAATAATATGAAGGAGAAGGTTCTTCATCGTCACAGTGAGAGGATAGCTATCACACTTGCACTAATAAGCATGCCAGTAGGGAAGTCGATCATTGTGAAGAAAAATTTGAGGGTACGTGTGGACTATCATTCTGCAATCCAGTTTATCTCCAAGGTTGTTGGTGGAAAGATAATTTTGAAGGACAATAGTAGGTTTCACCATTTTGAGAATGGATTGTGTTCTTATGGCGATTATTGGTAAGATTTTGTAGGTTTGTGGAGTATACAATGCTCAGAATCAGTGAACTACTCACTGTGATTGAGATCTTTAAGATCTTGAGATCTCTGAACTTTTTGCTCATGTGCTTCTGTAATTTGGTGCTTTTGGCAATGAGTATTTGCTTAAATGACGAGCCAGAGTATTAGGAGGAAAATGACTTTCATGGTAACTCTTTTTTTGTAGCCAATAAATCAAGGGGAAAATAAGATCAATGAATGACATTCACAACACAAAGGAATGCAACGCATCAAAGCTTGCTTTGTAGAAGATGTGTTAAAATAAGAACATTTTGACAATATCAATTGGACATACACATTTTTATCCTGTAACTAGAATTGCAATCTTAAATTCCTAATGACTTTGAGCAAAGCATCATTGAAATTGATTCTAGTGCAAGACCTCGTTTTTTTGGACGTCCTGGCCAGAGATCATGATCCAATCAATATATTACATCTCTAGCATAGACAAAATAGGTTTCAGAAACCATGTTTGCCACTTGGAATATAAAAGGTGAAATTCAAATGTTCACATATAGCAGCCTTCATACATATTAGTCGTAACAACCAAAGTCTTGGAAACAAAAAACAATGTGCGACATTTCTAAACGTGGATTTTTTTTTTTTTTCAACAGAAAACACAAGCATTGACTTTATTCATTTATTGGATGAAAATCCATTTCTGCATTCCTTGCTTGTAGTAGTGAAATTGCACAGAGAGGTGTAGCGAAAGTCTTCCTGCAAGACTGAAACTCTTGAGATATGCGCAACATTGTTGGACGAGATCTCGGCTCAGAGCGCAAGCATGTAATTGCCATTCTAGCAACAAGAACAATGTTCCCCACAACTATTGGATTAGTTGGAGGCGGAAGGCGTGGGTCTAAGACATCAGTTAGCATTATGTTTTGAGCAGACAATGATTCCAATGATGAGAGAAGTTCTCCAGGATGCCTTCCCATGATTGTTTCCAGTGCAACCACCCCAAAGCTATAAGCATCACACTTTTCAGTTACAACCATTGTGTAAGCAAGTTCTGCACAAACAAAAGATCAATGAAAGAAACCATACACTTCACTTTATGTTTAAAGAAATTAAGGAAAAGTATTTTATGGTACCTGGAGCAATATATCCATAAGTGCCTGCGATAACAGTTCGATTCGATAAATCGGGATGTAGCAATCTGGCAGTGCCAAAGTCAGAAACAAAAGCCTCTAATTTAGAGTTCAATAGAATGTTGTTGCTCGATATATCCCGATGAACAATAGGTGGGGTGCAATCATGATGTAAGTAGGATAGAGCATGTGCTATTGCTTTAATAATGTTTACCCTCAGAGTCCATCCTAATTCAACAGCATCAACGTCAGTTCTCAGGGAACAAAACAAACTTCCCCTTTCCATGTATTCATACACTAGGAACATGCATCTGTTGTGCAAACAGAACCCATAAAGCTTTATTATGTTTCGGTGCCTTACATTAGTTAACATTTGCACCTCATTTCTGAAACTCTTGTCGAAAGTTGGCTCCTCTGCTTCCAAACGATGGAGTTTCTTCAATGCAATTACTTTGCCAGATGGCAACTGAGCTCTGTAGACGCTGCCATAACCACCAGTTCCAATGCAATGTCTCATGTCAAAGTCGTCTGTTGCTTTGATGATGTCTTCGTATGCAATTCTTCCATCGTAATTCCATATCGAGCAAATATCCCCATTTTTCATTGCCCTTGCCTCAATTTTGTTTTTTTGGGCCTTACGGCAACGAAAACATGCAAATGCAAGAAAGGCAAGGCAAACTATGATAGGGAGAGAAATGATGAGAGTAAACTTTAAGGAATTTCTTTCTTCATATAGGGGCCGACAATCATACGTATAATGTGGGATTTGACACTTGAGCCGGTTGTATGACAGGTCAAGATCTTCTATGTAGCAAAAACTATACGGGACTACGCCAGAGAGATTGTTGTGTGATAGATCTAAGTGACCTAAATTGTGCAAATCTGCGAGTCCAGTGGGTATAGTTCCATTCAAGTAATTATCACTCAAATTTAAGTTCTCCAAAAATCCAAATTGTTCTAGCTTTTCTGGGATAAGTCCACTAAGCAAATTGTGAGAGAGGTCCAGATATTGAAGTTTGTAGAGAACTTTGATTGGTGATATCTGGCCTAAAAGTTGGTTCCATGACAAGCTGAGATTACGAAGGTTGGATAAATGCCCCAGTTCAGTGGGTATGATGTTGTTGATCTGATTTGCAGACATGTCAAGAAACTCCAAGTTCGTCAACTGACCTATAGAAGATGGGATCTTACCTTTAAGTAGGTTAGCTTTGAGGTTCAAGTAAGTCAATTGTGTCAAATCTCCTATTTCTACAGGAATTAGACCATGAAGGCTGTTACCACCTAAATGCATTTTAACCAAATTCTCTAGCTTTCTTATTTCTGAAGGAATGGAACTGTTGAAATGATTTAACGAGAGATCTAGAGTAGTCAAATTGGTCAATTGACCAATAGATGAAGGGATTGGACCACTAAGGATGTTACCATGAATATTCATTTCAACCAAATTCTTCAACTTCCCTGTTTCTGGAGGAATAGAACCGTTGAAATGATTTAAGGAGAGATCCAGAGTAGTCAAATTGGTCAATTGACCAATAGATGAAGGGATTGGACCACTGATATTAGTATTAGATATATTAAGTTGTACTAGTTGGGTGAGGTTTCCCAAGGTGAGAGGTAGCAAACCTTCAAGATGATAGTTGGCGGAGAGAGAAAGCCAGGTGAGCTTTGACAGAGAACCAATTTCCTCAGGGATGCTTCCAGTTAAGTTACACCCGTCGAGATTGAGTTGTTCAAGATTTGGCAAGGATGTCCAGTTCATGTTTTCAAGCTTTCCGGGGAGGAAATGGTAATCATCAGGATAAGGACAACAGAAAGAAAGGTCTATGCGAGTGACACTTCCTGCCTCATTGCAAGTGATGCCCCACAGCTGGCAGTGATCTGTAGGAGAAAAGTTCCCCCACCAATTGCTATTGAGTAGAGCTTTCGCTTCTATCATTGACGACGATGATGTCGTAGATGCCGAGGCTAACCAACTAGTATTAATAACTGTCATGGATACTAGTGCTATGAGTATAGCAGAGGAATAACAAACAGAGGAACACGTTATGCTATTTTTACTCATAATTGATGTATGTCTGTATGTATGGATTCTGTTTTGGACGCTGTTATGCCATTTTTACTCAAAGAGAGCTTTTATCCTTAAGAATAATATGGTGTTAGTGAAAAAGAAAGACTCCAATCCATTATTGTCTTCCTTGTAACTTCTGTAAAGTTGTGGTCATGATTTGGAATTCATTTGCATTGACTTGGACTTGTAGTACTCGCAAGAAATAAAGGAAGAAAAGAAGTGCATAACACGGTATACTTTTGATCTAAGTAAAATTATATTATTATACTAAAAATCATAAACCACAGTGAGAAAATTACTAATAAGTTTTATTGTGTTTCGAAAATTACTATTCTGTTAGATCAAACTTCAATATTAATAAATAATTCCTATTTTCTTTTTTATTTTATAAATTGTTGTCAAAAAAGTTCAATTATTCATAATAGTATATTTTATTTTAATTTTATCTTTCTCATTAAAATATAAACTAAAAATTTCATTAATAATTTCAATTTATTAAAAATTTTATAATAAAAAAATATTTTTAATTGTCAAAATTAAATGCATTTTTATAAACAAAAGCATAAGTATGAGATTAATCAATTATCTCATGCATTGAGAAATATATAGATTTGTGATAATATTATTTGATTTTGTTCAATTATCTCATCCATTATTTGATTTTGTTCAAAAATTTTCTATTCACAAGGATAAAAAACAATGATGTTAATGATAATGGAGAGTTTTGGTGTGGTGGCTTGGAGTTTTGGAGTGAGAGAGAAAATAATTGAAAATTGAGGAAGAAGACGAAGAATCTATATATGTAATTAGGGTGTATATCTCAGAATTTAATTATCCATATTAAAATGTGATAGGATTCAATAGTAATATTGGAAATAAAATAGAACTTATTGGCTTCAATATGATAATAAAAGCCGAGCCTGACTTATTTGTTATTGTAAAGTCTCTTGAAATTGAACACTTCAAACATAATGACAAAAAATAAATAAAGAAATAAATAAATAAATAAATTCTATATATAATTATTAAAATTATACCTTGAGTTTATTTACAAAAATCAAGACATGATGAAAAATCATTGCAATAACTAAAATTAAATAAAAATATGATCTTCTTGCTTTATGATCTAAAAAAAACTTATATTATCAAAAAAAATACTTGAAATTAACAGATTAATGTTAATCATTTTTTTGACATAAAGTTAAATATGACATGACTTGATAGCAAGTTACATATTTTAATATTATTGTCATGATTTTTTTAGTGTAAATCACTAATAAATTTTAAATAGCGATCTTATGAACTGTTTGGTCCTTTATTTTTTTCTTATGGACTCAAAGATTTCATTTTAGTGTGAATTATATAAAGGGTCAAGTATAAACGCGCGTGTGTTATGTGTTGAAGGACAAATATAAATTTTCTCATCATGTTGAAATATGAGTGACACCTCCTGCCCTATTGCAAGTGATGCCCATCAACTCGCAGTGATTTGTTGAAGAAAACTTCCCCCACCAATTGCTATTGAGTAGAGCTTTCGCCTCTGTAGTTGATGACGATGATTTCGCAGATGACGAGGTTAACAAACTAGTATTAATAACTGTCATGCATACTGTTGCTTTGAGTATAGGAGAGGAATAATAAAGAGAGGAACAAGTTCTGCCATTTTTACTCATAATTGAGGTATGTATGTATGTATGTATGGATTCTGTTCTGGAAGCTCTAAAATAATGAGAGCATGAATGCAATAATGCAAGGCGTTCTCAGATCAAAGAGGGCTTTTAAGAATATTGGCATTGATAAAAAAAAAAAAAGACTCAATCCATTGTTGTCTTCCTTGTAACTTCCTCAAACGTTGTAGTCATGACTTGGAAATGGACCTGTTACGTTTGCATAGACTTCGACTTGTCACAAGAAAGAATGGAAGAAAAAAAAGTGCATAATTATTAGAAGGGTAATTACACTGGATTCCTTTAAGATTTTTTTTTTCTTTATATAACATTTTGTCTCATTTTCATCAAAAATTCGTTAGTTGTATGAATGGAAAAAAAATATATTATCATATCTTTTACATTGAAATATACCTTTTAGATTGTGTGTGTCATACCATTTATATTAATTTTGGTCTTTTTAACTTTACTAAAATAGAAGTCTATATAATCATATCAAAATTATGGGACTTAATATATTTTCTCTTAACCTCAAGGGAGGTGAGTGTAATTTGCCCTTTTTAAAATTATACACTAAATTTACTTTCAAAAATTAAGAGATGAAAATTTAATTGCAAGAATTAAAAAAATGATCTTGCTTTATGATTTACAAAAAAAAAAAAAAAAAAAAAAAAAAAAAAAAAAAAAAAAAACTAGATTACCAAAAATATATATATAAATTAGCCAATATGTAAAAAAATAAAAATAAAAAATCGTAAATTTAGCAAGTTAATAATGACCCTTTTTCGACATGAACTTGAATATGATGCAATCTGATAACATGTATATTTAAATACACATTTAAATATTGTTTTCACTAAGGTTATCGTGATATTTTCTAATCTTTTATGTAACTCCATCTATTCGAATAAAAAATTCATGTAAAATAAGAATGGGACTAGATTGTCTCCAATCCGTAATCGTTCAGTCTGGCCCAATGGGCCCACTTTTGAACCCCGTTTCGATAATCCAAACCGTTCACATTTTAAAATTCGTCGAGTATATTGTTCATGCATAAAATCAAGTCGATCGGATATTGGAAATCACGTGTTCGAATCATTTTTGTATGAACCGTTTGTTTTCTCACTATCCATTTTTTTCATACAAAATTGATCCAACATATGGTTGTCGTTATCCGATCGACTTAATTTTTTACAAGAATGATATTCTCGACGAACTTTAAAATGTGAATAGTTCAAATTATCAAAACGAAACTCAAAAATAGGCCCACAAGACCTAACGGCACCTCTCCAATCTGATGAAAGACTGGAGAGAAGCCATGGCCAATAAGAATTTAAGGGTATCATTTATTTATTTATTTGAGATGTGTACTTTTGTTGTCTATTTTAGAGTCACCTTAGTAAAAATAATAATAACAATAGGGTAATAATTTCTTAAATTAGGAAAATGCAATTAAGTTAAAAATAAAATATTTTATGAATAATTTTATGTAGTGTAGATTTATTTCATAAAATTTAACTTACGAGAAAAGATTTAACTTAATATTTTTAACTAAGGCCTCGTTTGGGAAGTAGCTATTTTGGTCAAAAAGTCAAAAAGTCATTATAAGTTATCATATCATTTTTTCTACTTTTCTATACATTTTTTGTAAAAAATCAAAAAATTATTAAAATAATTTGTTCTCAAATGAGGTCTAAGAGTGAGTTTTTGTGGTCATGACTCGGAACTAGGGACTTTTACAATTGCATTGATTTGGAACTAAGGACTTTTACATTTGCATTGCTTTGGACTTTTTTTAAGAGTGAGTTTTTGTGGTCATGGCTTGAACTACGGGCTTTCACATTTGCATTGATTTGGGCTTTTTTTCTTTTTCTTTTTTTGGATATATATAAGGTATTTTGAATCAATTTGTACGCATCAGATTAAGTCCTTATAGCCCTAACAAACCTTAATCCTTATGATCCATGTCCCCAAGAGTTTACTAGTGAGAGAGTCGAATCCAAGACCTTGGCAAGAGAGTCGAATCCAAGACTTTGAAGGGAGCAAACACCCAAGCTCAGGCCTCATCCACCAGGTTTGAAGAAAAAAAACAGTGCACAATGCGTGTTATGGGTGATTGATATGACCCTCTTCTTGACCAAGTCTCCATTCTATTTTTTTAGGGTGAAGCACTAATGAATTTTAAATAGCGATCGAACTGTTTGGTCTTTCATTTTTTTCTTATGAACTCAAAGATTTCATTTTAACGTGAATTACATAAAGGGTCAAGTATAAACGCACGTGTGTTACGTGTTAAAGAACAAATATGAGTTTTCTTATCATGTTGAAATATGAGTGACACCTCCTGCCCTATTGCAAGTGATGCCCATCAACTCGCAGTGATTTGTTGAAGAAAACTTCCCCCACCAATTGCTATTGAGTAGAGCTTTCGCCTCTGTAGTTGATGATGATGATTTCGCAGATGACGAGGTTAACAAACTAGTATTAATAACGGTCATGCATACTGTTGCTTTGAGTATAGCAGAGGAATAATAAAGAGAGGAACAAGTTATGCCATTTTTACTCATAATTGAGGTATGTATGTATGTATGTATGGATTCTGTTCTGGAAGCTCTAAAATAATGAGAGCATGAATGCAATAATGCAAGGCATCCTCAGATCAAAGAGGGCTTTTAAGAATATTGGTATTGATAAAAAAAAATAAAAAAGACTCAATCCATTGTTGTCTTCCTTGTAACTTCCTCAAACGTTGTAGTCATGACCAGTGGCGGAGCCACAGCTAGACCAAGGGGGTCATGTGCCCCCCCTGGATTTTGGAATTTTTTTTTTTTTTTTTTTTTTGTGTATAGATATAAAGAAAATATTTTAAACAAAAAAAATTATAAAATATTATTTAGAGTGAAATATCAATGATATTTTTAAAATTATGAGAATAATAATGGTTGTTTTTTTTATTAAAAATAAAAATATTACGATAAGTCATATTATTATCTATGAAAATTTCAATACAATCGTAATGTCTATCATTATTGACATATAATTATAATTAATCTCAATAAAAATTTTGAATTTATTGAATTGTTAGGTACATTTGACATGTGGGGTTTATCCTCTATGTGTTTCTTTACTATTGGTTAGTGATATTATATGTCAATGATGACGTGATATTACTATTATATTAAATTTTTAATGAAATTTTGTATAAAAAATTATTTTATTATTATATAATTTATTTTAAACTTATATCCATGACTTTTTTTTTTCATATATTTTCCATGATATACTAATTACAAATAATATATATATATCTTTCTTGAAGCCAATTGTAAAAATTTATATGAAATATTTTGTAAAGATTTTCAATGTTATAATTAATAAGTGTCCCCTCTGATTTAATTTCTTAACTCCGCCACTGGTCATGACTTGGAAATGGACTTTTACGTTTGCATAGACTTCGACTTGTCACAAGAAAGAATGGAAGAAAAAAAGTCCATAATTATTAAAAGGGTCATTACATTGGACTCCTTTAAGATTTTTTAATTTATAAAATATTTTGTCTTATTTTCATCAAAAATTCGTTAGTCGTATGAATTAAAAAAAATATATTGTCATATCTTTTACATTGAAATATACCTTTTAGATTGTGTGTCGTTGTGTCTTCATACCATTTTGTATTAGTTTTGGTCGTTTTAACCTTATTAAAAGAGAGATCTATGTAATTATATCAAAACTATAGAATTTAATATATTTTCTCTTAACCTCAAGGGAGGTGAGTGTAATTTGCCCTTTTTAAAATTATACACTAAATTTACTTACAAAAATTAAGAGATGAAAATTTAATTACAAGAACTAAAAAAATGATCTTCTTGCTTTATGATTTACAAAAAAAAAAAAACTAGATTACCAAAAATATATATATACATTAGCCAATATGTATAAAAAAAAAAAATCATAAAATTAGCAAGTTAATGTTGACCCTTTTTCAACATAAACCTAAATATGATACGATCTGATAATATGAATATTTAAATACATATTTTAATATTATTTTTAGGAAAAATTATTTATAAGTCCTATTAGGGGAGACTTATGCTATATATGATCCTACTAAAAACTTATGTTTCCATAAGTCCTGTGGGAAGTTTGTTGATACATTTACCCTCAATATTAGTTGTTAATATCATAAATAATAGTAAAACCATATATAGGAAATTGAATGCTACCATAGATCATATCTATATAAACGTAACATAACGTGACACCTACATAAACGTAACGTGACACCTATACGTAACATGACACCTACATAAACGTAACGTAACACCTATGATCAATGGTAACATGTAATTTCCTATATAAGAAATTGCATGTTACCATAGATCATATCTACATAAACGTAACGTAACGTGACACCTATGATCTATGGCAACATTCAATTTCCTATACAAGAAATTGAATGTTACCATAGATCATATTTATATGAAACGTAACGTGGCACCAACATAAACCAGTAACATTTTCACATTCAATTTAAAAAAATAAAAACTCATTAAGTTTGCAAAACGTAACGTGACATGTTACGTTACGTTTATGTAGGTATCACGTTACGTTTATGTAAGTGTCACGTTACGTTACGTTTATATAGGTGTCACGTTACGTTACGTTTATATAGGTGTCACGTTACGTTACATTTATGTAAGTGTCACGTCACGTTACGTTTATGTAGGATCTTGTGGAATACATTCCTATCTAAATAGAACTTGAGACTCTATAAGAAATTACACAGGATTTAGCCTACCATAAGTGTCTGAAAAATGACATATAAATAAGTCTCCCTTATTTTTACAAAGGTTATCATGATATTTTCTAATCTTTTATGTAACTCCATCTATTCGAATAAAAAATTCATATAAAATATGAATGGGACTGGACTGTCTCCAATCCGTAATCGGATTAGACAGTTCAGTCCCGCCCAATGGGCTCACTTTTGGATCATATTTTGATAATCTAAACGTTCACATTTTAGAATTCGTCGAGTATATTATTCTTGCATAAAATCAAGTCGATCGGATAATGGAAATCACGTATTCGAATCAATTTTGTATGAACCGTTTATTTTCTTACTATCTTTTTTTTATACAAAATTGATTCAAACACATGGTTGTCGTTATCCGATCGACTTACTTTTTTGCAGAAATGATATACTCAACGACCCTTAAAATGTGAATAGTTCGAATTATCAAAACGAGACCCAAAAATAGGCCCACAAGGCCCAACAACACCCATCCAATCTAATAAAAGACCGGAGAGAAGCCATGGCCAATAAGAATTTAAGGGTATCGTTTATTTATTTATTTAAGATGTGTACTTTTTGTTATCTATTTTAGAGTCAACTTAGTAAAAATAATAATAATTAGGCTGTTTTGTTTCAGTTTTTTAAATTTAGTTTTTTGAAAATTGAGTTATTTGTTTTTCGTATTTTTTTTTTTAGTGAATATTTTTTAAATTTTAAGCAATTTTTTTACTTTTTTAGATGCACCTTACTTAAATGTATCTAAATAGTAAAATATTTGTGAAAAAATATTTTTAAAAATTAATAAATACACAAAAATATAAAAAAAAAACTGTATTGAATTTTTATTTTTTTTGTATTTTTGGTATTTAATGAATTTTTTAAAGACTTTTTTCACAAATATTATGTTTTTTAAGTGTATTTATATTAGATGTGTCTAAAAATTAAAAAATTTGCTTAAAATATTAAAAAAATTCATTGAAAACAAAAAAAAATATGGAAAACAAAAAAGTAAAATTCTCTGAAAAGTATTTTCTGAAAACCAAAACCAAACAAGCTGAATAATAGGGTATAATTTCTTCAATTAGGAAAATGCAATTAAGTTAAAAGTAAAATATTTTATAAATAATTTTATTTAGTACAGATTTATTTCATAAAATTTAACTTATGAGAAAAGATTTAACTTAATATTTTTAATTAAGGTCTCGTTTGGAGAGTAACTATTTTAGTCAAAAAGTTACTATAAGTTATTACATCATTCTTTTTATTTTTTTGTACATTTTTTCATAAAAATTTAAAAAATTATTAAAATAATTTATTCTCAAACGAGACCTAAGCGTAAGTTTTTGTGGTCATGACTTGGAACTACGGACTTTTACAATTGCATTGATTTGGAATTATGGACTTTTACATTTGCATTGATTTGGACCTTTTATAAGAGTGAGTTTTTGTGGTCATGACTTGAACAACGGGCTTTCACATTTGCATTGATTTGGGCGATTTTTTTTTTTTTTTTTTTGGTGATATACGTAGGCTATCTTGAATTAATTTGTACGCATCATAATCCGAACAAACCTTAATCCTTATGATCTGTGTCACTAATAATTTTACTAGTAAGAGAGTTGAATCCAAGACCTTAAAAGGAGCAAACTCCCAAGCTCAGGCATCATCCACTAGATTTGGAGAAAAAAAACAGTGCACAATGCGTGTTATAGATGATTGATATGACCCTCTTCTTGACCAAGTCTCCATTCTATTTTATTCTATTCTCGCTCCACTGGCCAAACCTAACTTATTTTGCACTTTTAAGTCTCTTGAAATTGAGCCCTTATATATAATCACAAAAAAATAAAAATAAAAATTACATAATTATTAAAATTATACACTAAATTTAATTACAAAAATCCATTAAAATTTTAAAGGAGTTTAATGTAATTATGTCAAATTTATAAGACATACTACATTTTCTTTTACCTCAGGAGATGTCAGTGAAATTTACCCAAATAAAAAATAAAACATGAGATGGAAAGAGTTCAAGGATATTTCTAGTAATAATTATTGATGCCCGAAGAGAGAGAGAGAGCAGAGTTTCTCTCTCTAGAGATTTTCAATGGTGCTCCGGCGACACTTCAGCAACCTCCTTTACACTTTTAAAATATAGATCTACACTCTTAGAGTATAGATTTGCACTTCTAGATTGTAGATTTAGGTTTTTTTTATGTCTGAAATAGGAGTTTTGAGTTTTTCTCTCCCGATTTCGACATAGATTTTTTAGATTTTTGACACCCACAATAGTTCCCTCCTCTGAAACCTTCTCTCATATCATTGTGGGTGTTCTTCCTCTTCAACTTTAGTTTCTGGCAGTATCTGAAGTTCAACGGCGATGGCGAGTTGGACAGCAATGACAGGGATAGGGACGACGGCGTTAGCAACGGCGGTGGTAGGTGTTGATGCAGATCTTACTTACTTTGATGCAAATCTTACTTTCCAAATCATATCTATGAGAAGATCGATGATTTTTCTTAAATCGTAGCTGATTTTTTGACGGATTTATTTTTGTTGTTTGTAGCTTGTTTGTTTGGTCCTTTAGAGTCTTATTGTTTTTATTGTAATATTGTATGTTGTTTATTTTATTTTAATATAACTCTCTTTTTCTCAAAAAAAAAAGAGGATATTTCTAAGAATACACTTTGCAACAAAGCAATATATATGCAAAATTGTGTTTATCAAATCTGCTAAAAGAAGTTATACAACCACCAATCTCTTATAACCCTCTAGTTATTGAGACTCAGTTATAGCTATAAATAGCTCTATGTTGGCTCGTTTGAAAATTTATTATTTTAGTTAATTTTTTATTTTTTTATGAAAAAATATACAGAAAGATAAATAGAGTAATGTAACAACTTGTATTGACAAATGGAAAATATTTGAGACCTCCCATGAACTCACCCACTTCTACCCACAATGATATGTCCTGATAGGTGTCAATTTTTGATTGGTTACACACCTAATAATCGAGGGCTTAATTCTCTTTCCACATCATTGTAAGTGAATTTGTGGATTAAATGTGTGAATCTCTAACATTACTCTTGACAAACAAGAACTTGTAGCTATAGAAGAATGACTTGATTACATAAAAGCACAAATTGGAGGGGAGCAAATTGAAAGAGGTAATTACAATATGATAAGCATGAGACTCAATCCATTATTGACTTCCTCAAATGTAGTAGTCATGACTTGGGACAGTGGACTTTACATTTTGCATTGGCTTTAACTTCGATTTGGACTTGTCACCAGAAAGAAAAGAAAAATAAATGCATAACGCGTTATTCGTAGCATGAGATTCAATCCATTATTGCCTTCCCCAAACCTAATAGTCATAAATTCGGATGGTGGACTTCTACATTTGCATTAGGCAACCGGTTATCTCGCTACCTAGACCCACAAATGCAGTGATGACATTTCAAAGTATTCTGTTTTTTTAAACTTCACACAAAAAAAAAAAAAAAAAATAAGTGCATAACGCGTTAATCTGTCCTATTTTATTCTATATTGACTTCACTAGATTAGGGCTTCTCTTGAAATTGAAACCTTCATATATAATCACAAAATAATAATAATAATAAATTTGCATATATAATTATTAAAATTATACACTGACTGTATTTACAAAAATCAAGACGTGAAAAATCATTACATGAACTAAAAATAAATAAAAATATGGCCTTCTTGCTTTATGATTTCCCCACACACACACAAAACCCTAGATTACCCAAAAATAAAAAATAAAATCAACCAATGTAAAATAAATAAATAAATAAAAATCAATAAGTTAAGGTTGACCATTTTTTAACATGAACCTAAATATGACTTGAGTTGATAGCATGAATGAATAATTAATTACATATTTTAATATTATTTTGAAAACATTGGTGCAAAATTCACTCTAACAATTGTCTAGGGCATTAGGTTCAAGAAATATTTTTTGTTGCTGATAGGTCACGCTTTGTAAAATAATTTGGTGAAAAATTCAATATTTTCAAACTTTCTCTCTCCACCTCTCTTCCTCTCTCTAGTTGTTTCTTTTTCTTTTCTCTCTCAATCTTTTGAATTTTTTTGAATCTATCTGTTAAATTTACTAAGCTTATTTTTAATATATCTGTTCAAATTTTGATCCTATCTATTCAATTTTTTGATTTTATCTGTTTAAATTTTGATCATATATTTTTATCTTTTCAATTTTTGATTTATCTGTTCAATTTTTGTATCAAACACAATATTATCTATTCTATTTTAGATCAAACAAACATTTTCTGTCCAAAACACAGCAGACACACATACACACACCGCAAGCACTGTAAACTCCCTACTATTTTTTTTTTTTTTTTTGGTGAGTAGGTCATAAAAAAAAAAAACAGGAAAATACAAGAATACAAGAGAAATGTCTCAGGACCTAACACAAGCTATACATAGGGAACAACGGCTAACAGGCCAAGCATCGAAACCCACAAGACTTAAAATCCTGTCCCATAAACATAAGAGCAGCACTATAAAGGGCCTAAGAAAATGTTCAATATTCTCATAAAAAAATGCGATTTTTGAACACAAACCTGGACACCCAAAAATAGTCACATAATACAAAAGTTTGCACAACCCGCAAAAAGTAGGAGAATCACAATGATGAATCACCTAGAAATATATCTCCTCCCTTGTACAGTCAGCAAGGATAGGCAGCAAAACAACAAAAAAAACCAACTGTATCCACTGTATATATACATTAAAAGACCATCTGTAAACCCACTTACAGCATATATTACATCATAGCCACCGATCATATTATTGCCAATATTCTTTACAATTTCTTCATCCATCTTCAGTCTTGGAGGATTAGTAAAACCTCAACAGCAGGCCACAACATAGCAGGAGGCCACAACTCCAAAACAATAGAAAAAACAATAGTAGCAGCACCCAAAATTTTCAACATTCAACACATTGGGACAAGATCTACCAAACTGGGCTACTTGCTCAAGGCCAACATTCAGACAAATGATCCTAAAAGAGCCAAGCAATCACTAAATCAGTATGACAAATCAACAATAGTTAACTGCAAAAGCTCACATGATACTGCTAGCCAACTCCCTACCAATTTCAATCCTCTAGTTCCTAATTATGACAAAATAATTCAATCAAATTCAACACAAATACATAAGGAATAGAGACAAATTCAACAAAAATACAGATCTGGAGAAGATGGCAGTGAAGTCAACAGCTCATGAAGTGAAGAAGAATCTAGATCTGGAATCAATGAGATCTAGATCTGAATTCACAGTTTCCAAGGAACCAAGGATCTCCTCTAATAGAGTCGACAATTCACGAACTGAAGAATCACAAATTCCTTTAGATCTGCGCAAACTGCAGATGATCTCGAAGCAAAATTGAAATTTAAACTTTTAGGGTGAATGTCATATTATTTTCACTAAGGGTTGTCATGATATTTTTTTTAATTTTTTTATGCGATTCCATCTAGTTAAATAAACAAAATTATGTAAAATAAAAATTTAAGATTATTATTTTTTTAGATTTTTATTTTTATAGTATATCTATTTTACAATCAATCTAGTAATGTATATACATAGGGTGTACTTTTTTAAAATTAGGAAAATACAATTAAGTTAAAATTAAACATTTTAAAAATAATTTCATTTAGTAGAGATTAGTTATATAAAATTTAATTTGTGAAAAAAAAAATTTAATCTTGCCATGCACTAAAATATTTTTAATTAAAAGTGAGTTTATTATATGACACATTACCATGACACAAACTGAGATGATATGATACGATAATATAAAAAATAAATGAATTGAATTAATGTTAAGTAATTCTAACACAAACCCGAGTAACACAACTATGATGTTCACTCCTAAGGGCCGAGGCAACCGCCTTTGTCAGCACTCCTAAGGGCCGGCTCTGCATAGCCCTTCCTAATAACATGGATTCGCCTTTCTACTGATATCAACACGCAGAGACTTCTAAACTTTAAAATATATATGAAGAAGAAGAAAGTCAAGTAGAAAATCTGATTTACATGAATGTCTTTAATCATGAATGGAAACCAGCCAACAAAATAAAAAATAAAACATGAGATGGAAGGAGTTCAAGGATATTTCTAAGACTACACTCTGCAACAAAGCAACATAGGTACAAATGTGTTTATCAGATCTGCTAAAAGAGGTTATATAACCAATCTCTTAGGACCCTACCCTTTAGTTATTGAGACAGTTATAGATATAACAGTTCCATGTTTTTGCCTTCAGCAATCAAAGTACAAAAAGACATCAACAAGCTTTTGTTCTCTAAGAGCTAAAAGCATTTGATGGCATAACCAAAATCTTGTAGCTACAGAAGAATGACTCGGTTCCATAAAAACACAAAATCGAGGGGAGAGGTTGGAATAGGTAATTACATGAGGGTAAGCATGAGAGTAGTTTAAGCTCTTGGATAGCGAGAGCGGCCTTTCTTCCTCAGGAACTCTGGGATCTCTACTGAGCCACCTTCATTGAATAAGGAAGGTCGTCGATTCATTCCTAGAGTGACATCTCCCTGTACTAGCTGACTTGCCTGCATTTTCACCAGAAGTTGGAAAACTTAAAATATACTTCTTTTCATAGGCATGTCAACGGACACATAATCAACCACAGAACCAATCACACAAAATACAAGTGGAACAGTATGAGTGAAACTGTATTTTTTATGACGGATCCCACTATCTGATACGTACAGACAAGATTGTTTTAGGTGATTGGTTTTGTGTCTGTAAACTTGTTGAATAAGAAAATCCAAAGGTGGATTAACTAATACCTGTAGGGGTCTCCCTTCATTTTCTTCTTGACGTTTGAATCCAGTAGCAATTAGAGTAATACTGACCTGAAAGCAAAACCCAATGCAAAGTGACAAATTTTATTCAAAAAGAACATCCATGCCCGAAGTAAATGGCACGCTAAGCCGTTTCTCAGTTGAAATGCCTAACTTGTGAAAAATGAGCCTCTCAAAGACAGACGTACAAACCAAATAGGCTCTAGCTAATGACCTTTTTGAAGTTTGGATTGATAGTATAATGAAATGTAACATTTTTTGACGATCATGAATTCATAATCATTCTTGTTCTACAGACATCCTTGATTGAACAATTAAATAGTGAGCCACAAACTATTACTTCCCTACAATTATTACATGAAAAATGCATGATAAAACAGTTCTCCAATATGTTATTACAGGTGGCTCAGGCATTTGTATGTGACCATGCCTAGAAAATAGTAACTTACCTGACCACTGAGAGCCGGATCTATCACTGCTCCAAATATTAAGTTGGCAGTAGGATCCACAAGGTCATAGATAACCTCTGCTGCTGCATTTACCTGTAAAACTCCCATATGAAAATCGAGTGTGAGAAGGGACACCACGAGCAGAATAACTTATAAACTAATAAGCAAGGACGCAGATATGAACAAAGACATGGATACAGCGTTTTTCAACAAACTAGGATACAGACACGGTGGGAACATGGCAAAGTAAAAATAAAAATAAATTATTTACTATGTATATGAATATAAATTTAGGATACATAAATAAGAGGAGAGGCATCGATGTATATGTAGGTGTATTTTTTGTTTTTTTCTACCTTTCCCCTCTTTGTTCCCATATATTTGACTTTGACTCGAAATAAGTTTGATAAAGTGTCCCCAACGTGCCTTCAAAAAAAAAATAGTTAAAAATTTTGACAGGCCACATGCCATGTCAGACACGTCGACACACACACCCACCTTGGAGTGTTGATTTGATGCTTCTTAGCTTATGAAATAGCACGATCATAACCAGTTCACCATGTAGCATTATCATACTTTAGTATGGCATTTCTTCATAAGATTAAGGATTCCACCTAAGTGAATGCCAAGCTGATAAGAGTGTTTAAGATCCAACCTACGCAAATTGGACATCACTACAGCTGGTAATGGTGAGGAATTGTGGATTCACTGGCCAATATATTCCTTGCAACAGCCTTTCTTTGCCAATAATACTAACCGTTTAGGTTCAAAGTATGAAGCAAGGTGTGATCAGGAAGATAGATAAAGAGACATGCATGCGGATAAAGAACATAGCATGACAAGGTCCAACATAAGCAAATATAGCATGACAAGGTTAAACATAAGAATTTGTCTCTGTTCTGTTCATGTAAAATTGGTAAACATTGAGAAAATCCTCAGGGTACTTTAAGTGGCAAATGTGGGGCCTAACCCGGGACCAATACCTTAGATTTGTAAGTAATATTCCTTTTTGTGGGACCTTTTGGTCATTTAAAAAATATTTATAAAAACTGAGGGCCCTCTCATAGGTTCTTTTGATGTACATGGGTGGCATCCCCTTGATGCTAATTAATGTAGTTATTATTTACTAAATAAATAAAAAATGGTGTAGGAATTTACATAGGCTGCAATACATGTATACAAATATGTATGAACATGTATACATATATTTATGTCTCAGAAGTAGTAGAAGTTCGCTCTCAATTATATCATAATTTTAACCACAAATGGTTATATTCAGAAGATGCCCAAACAAAATATGAGGTAAACAGGGATCTGCAAATGTTAACCACACAGATCAAACCCATGCATATGATGATAGAGAGAGAGAGAGAGAGACCTCAAACAAAGTTAAATCACTACCACCAGTTATGTTCCAGACAATTCCAGTGGCCCTCTCTATGCCAATATCTAATAAAGGTGATTGAATGGCATTTAATGCAGCATCTCTTGCTCTGGACTTTCCTACACAAGAACAAATACCACAAGATAACCTACAGAAGTTTGGCCACTCATCCTATTTCATCAGACTAAAACAAAGCCAAATGCAAAATGCAGAAGAAAAAAAACAAAAATATATCTATCCACAAATTTTCTTTTCTTGGCTTAATTAAGGTTACTTATATTACTTAATTCAGATAAGTTTTCTGGGCTACCTTCAACATATTTAATTTCTTATAGGAATTCATAATATTAAAATTTAAAACCTTAGAAAAACATTGAAAAAAAAAAAAAAGGATCATAATTAAAATCTAGCCACTGAGGAACACAATAAAAAATTTATCACTTTATTTTTTTGGGTAAAAGAGACAAGAAATTTTTTTTTTTTTGGCCTCCATGAAAAGGATTCCCAAGAACACAAGTGAAGCCTTTAACGTGTCTAAAGATCATTAATCAAGTAGCTTCTCAAATTTACCAGTTGCAGTTCCTATTCCCATTAATGAAGAACCTGCATTTGCCATAATAGCTCGCACATCAGCAAAATCCACATTCACTAGCCCTGGAATCTGCAAATGCAGCATGCGATCATGAATTAGTGAAAAGGAGAGATAACCCCTTAAGGTTGCACATTGTACCACAAAAAGGAAAATCAATTACCCAGAGAGAGAGAGAGAGAGGAAAAAAAAAAAAAAAGAAGCTGAGTTTGGCATACTACACAGAATTTACTGTAGATATACGCAAGCAGATATAGTTCCGCTCATACAGGTATCCATGGCTTGCTCTAACTTTAACATCTAAGGATATATGTTCTAAGCCATTCATATTAATATAATAAAGTAGCTTTAAATGATAATTCTCTCTTCCTCACTTTAAGCAAATCAGTGATGATTCTCAAAATAAATAATGAATCATTTGGTCAAACAAGGATGTTCTTTGTATTTACTGAAGGTATATATCGCCAAATATGCAGATTGCGTCAAAGAATGAGTTAGCAACCTTCCTCATTGTTATCAATGAAGTACCAAACAATTAACATAATTTTGGCTCACAAGAGGGTAAGAAAGAAGTTAGTTGACATAACTATGCCTCATGCAAACCAAAGCCTATCAGGACCTATGAAGCATGGACACTCCAAAGTCAGTGCCGTGGCGGTATCCGACACGGGGACATGCCGGGTACACGTGTCCCTTTAATTTAATGATTTTTTTGTAGGGGACACGTGTGTCCATATCGGGACACGGCGGGGCTCACTTTTCTTTTCTTTTTTTTTGCCTCTCTTATTTAGTACTTTTATGAAGAATATTGTTGGATGTTGAATGTTTTCCCCTTTTCGTCTTAGTTCTTGTTATCATTTATTATGACTTTTTTGTGAATGGATGATCTATTAATTTGTTTAAATATAGTGGTTATATTTATTGAATTAATATTACTATGTTAGTGTTTGTTAATTTTGATTTAGGATGAATATAATATGAATCTACATAACACATAAAAATATATAATAAAAAATAAAAAAAATTCGCCGTGTCCCCCGCCATGTCCGTGTCCCCATTTTTTGAAAATTGCCGTGTCCCATGTCCGTGCTTCATAGATTAGGACAAATCCTCAGTGCTCTGTTTGTTACAAAGGATGACAAATAGAAAGAAAGGAAAGTGAGGAGGGAAGGAAAAGGCATCCTTACAACGGAAGCTGCATATCCCTTTCTGTGTTTGGTTGAGTAGGAAGGAAAAGAGAAGGAGGATGAAAAATATATTGTATGGCTTTACCATTACAGCCTGACATATTGAGGGAAGACGTTTTTTTAAAGGGAAAAAATATAAAAACAAAGAGGCTCTTTCCCTCCTTTCCCCTCATTTTTTGGAAGGAATATGGTGGGCCTGGAAGGAAAGCCCTCCCCCTTGAGCTTTCCTCCTCTTCCATTTCTCCTTCCTAACAGATAAGGAAAAGTATTTTCAACCCTCCTACCATTCCATTCTTCCACCTACCAAACAGTTTGTAAGGGAAATGAAGATCTATAAATCACTGCATAATTTTCATGTTTCTTTAATTTCACCAACCAACCCATCAAGTCAGCACACACAAGTATTTTTTGGCACTCCATACCGTGATTATATCAGAGATACCGCGAACACCTTGTCGAAGAATATCATCAGCCAGGTTAAATGCTTCAGTTACTGGGGTAGAAGGGGAAACTGCAGTCAATAACTTGTCATTTGGAATGACAATCAGCGTGTCAACATTGTCCCTCAAAGCTGCAATTCCTTCTTGGGCTTGAACTGCCCTCCTCCGCCCCTCAAAAGAGAAAGGGGTTGTGACAATACCAACAGTTAAGATACCCATTGACTTTGTAATTCCTGCGATTACAGGTGCCCCACCAGTGCCAGTTCCGCCACCCATTCCAGCCTGCGCATCATTATTTACAGATTCTATGTAAGAGAGAGAAACAAAAGCTATAGAAACAACAAAAGAATGAATGACTGACATGCATGATACTAGTTATGTAAATCCCTCCGGACCCCAATCCAAAATAATCAGGTTGTGCGCTATTTAGGAAATAGAATTGTAGATATTTTAGAGTCGACCCAGAATGTTCATTATCTATTTGCAAGCTTGTGTACAACATATTTATACTATATTACAGTAAACTATTTTAGGCATGCAATACATGACGTGCACCAAAATGGGTTCTAACATACAAGACACGTGGATTTTTACATGTTTATAAACCATGCACTAGTTTATCCCTACTTAGTAGATAGTCCATGCCATGACTGTGAAGTACCCATGTCAAGTGTCCGACATGGGTACTTCACAAATTTAAATGAATCCATGTAACTATCTAACAAGGGATGTATAAAGATACAATAGATGGGACCGAAGTTACCTAGAACGAGGAATGGGAACAAGAATGTGGTACACCGCGTGATGTACAATGTGGTACGCAAAGGGGGTACGCTTTTATGGATCATACTATCAAAATTTATTGAGGCACTTCTAAATATGAGAGCAACTTTTTGTAAACAATTAGGCATCCAAAGAAACATAGTATATTTTCTTCAACTTAATCCTGTAAAAACATAAATCTAGGAGAATTACAGGGCTTGTTTGGTTTGTTTTTGGGAGAGTTGTTTTTGAAAAAAAATTTAGGAGAGTTGTTTTAGAAATTTTTTTGGTTTGTTTGGTTGTATATTTTGAGAGACAAATTTTTTTTGGGAGTTTAGGATGATTTGATATTTTGGGAGAATTGAGTAGATGTGTGTGAGAGAAAAAGTGATTGAGAAGGAGAGAGGAGAGAGAAAAAATGATTGATTGATGTGTAAGAAAGAGAAAGTGATTTTGAAAATTTTTTGAGAAAAAACTCAAACCAAACAAATTTTGGAAAAAAATTTTCTAAAACTCATTTCCCAAACTCAAACCAAACATACCCTTTTATTACATTTTGTCCCACCAAAATTCCTCTCTATACATTTTGTCCCACCAAAGATACATAGTGTACCGTTTTTTGGAAAATGTCTTCCACAATGTAAATCAGTACAGTATTAGCCTTTTTTGATACACAGTGGGACACATACTAAAGTCCAGATATTATAATGAAGGCAGAAAATATCAGGATCTGTATTCATCAAATTTCAAAGTAACTATAGTACCCACTAGTTCTCCATTCACAGTGAACTTAAATACAGAATCACATGAATCAGAAAACTGCAAACAAAGAAAACTGGTTTGCAATTATGGACCACCATATGAAAATAAAAAACATGGAATCGAAGACGAGCTAGCTATCCCATCAAAATTTAAAGAAAACACCTTATGTACATATGATGATCTATCTAAATGGAACCTATGCCTCATAATGCATTGCATAAATTTTGGATATGAAAGTTTAATATTCAATGTCGGCTGCTTTCTGACTGGGTACCCAAGAAGGTCACAGACTTGATGACCATAATTTTTAACCAAATTTCTTAGGTAATTTGGCCATAGGACATAATTTTTACCCAAAATTTCTTAGTTATAGTTCTTTTACACTTTTCAATACCTCTCTTCCTCAAACCAACAATGCTTTTCTTAAAGGATTTTGGAAAACGAAAAAGTCCTAAAACCATCATATGACAAATGGATGAATTTTTTATTTTTTTTCCCTCTTTCTATTGACACATTCTTGAATAGAAAACTAATATGACAACAAACAACAGATTAATCTGGAAAATTACATTGGTAATAGTATCTGAAACTTACAGTCACGAAGACCATGTCTGAACCATAAACTGCCTCTTCTATAGACTCTTTGCTTTCCTTGGCAGCATTCATGCCAATATCTGGGTTCCCACCAGCACCAAGTCCTCTGGTAAGCTCTTGACCTATTTGTAACCGGTGCTCAGGAAACACAGGCGACATTCTCATGGCTTGAACATCTGTGTTAACAATCCAAAACTCCACACCCTTCATTGCACTCTCTATCATTCGATTAACTGCATTTGACCCACCACCTCCAACACCAATAACTTTGATCTTGGCATCATTGTAGTTACTCAAACTTGATGAATCTCTCAAGCTTTCGGTAACACTTCCACTAGGACCATCCTTTCTTGGATTAGTCACCTTGTTGTTCCCATCACCTCTAAGCATTGAAATTTCGGGATGTAAATTCAGAAATGGGTCCTTATTATGATATTGGTTGACATTGTGAGAGTTGGCCGAACATTTAAACCGAGGAGAATATGAAGCACTCTTTTGGCTAGCACCCAAAATCCCAGTCTTTTCATCAAACACCTTCAGGGAGCTTACTCTTCCATAGTGATTTTCCATTGAAACCCTCCCCCCAAGAACAGTTAGGACCCCGGTTGAGCTTCGAGTATCAGGTGTGAAATAGGGTGACAAACACGTTGCCATTTTGGGAAAACTAAAATCTCAAAATTATGCTAATTTTGCTATTTTTAGGAGATTGAGAAACCCAATTGACTATATGTCAAATTCCATTGCAAGATTTTCTAATAAGACCTGTTAATCAAACCCAAGAAACAAAAAAACACAGTTAAGTAATTAAAATAAACCCATTATAGAAAGTTATACATGAAGATAATTACAAGCAAGTTGCTATATAAAAACAACAACAATACACTCAGAGACACTACAACCTAGCCGAGTAGTCAAGCAAATTTAAGAATCAACAAATGCAGATGTTATAAATTTGCATTGCAAAAGACCCATTAGCGGAAACCCATCAAAAGTCCCAACAATTGTTCAAGAAAAGAAAATTCAATATCAATGAGTGACAGGTAAATCAAAAAACCCAGAACAATATCAACCCTAAAAATCAAGAACTGCAAAAATGTAGAACAAGAGAGAGAAAATGCCATCTGGGTTAGAGAGAAAGAGAGAGAAAAGAAAGACCTTTGATTATAGAACGGAGGGTGCAATGCTGGAAACATTCGAAGAAGAGAAAGGGGTCTGAATTGTGGTTTTGGCAGTGCTTTGTGGAGGGTTTGATTAGAACAAATCACACTAGTTCTTGTTACTACTAATCCAGTAAATTTGGTTTCTTCTGGAGTCCACACTACCATAATCGCATTAAATTCTTCTGAAAGAGTAAAGAAAGAACACTACCTTGCATTTTGGGGAAAAGAACTTGAGAGTGTATTTTAGTGTATAAAGTAAAAGGGTGTCAATTTATTTTTTATAAATAAATTGTGTATTTTAGTGTATAAAGCAAAAGGTTGTCAATTTATTTTTTATAAATAAATTGTGTATTTTAGTGTATTTTTTTTTAAATATAATTTTACCATAATTATATGAGTCTCTTTTGAATTTTAAATTGTATAATATTTTATGTCACTTCATTTTATTTTTTTTAGATGGGATCTCACTTAGTTAGGTAATCAATTTTGTAACTGTATCGCCATTTTATCTAATAAAATTCTAATTTTGACCTTATACATTTAAAAATAAAATTACTTGTTTATCACCTTTTTGAGAAATTTTTTAATCAATTTAGTTGATTTTGATACAAAGTGATCTTTTCAACAATTCAAAAAAAAAAAAATTAATTATTAAACTTAACACTATTGATATAAGAAAGATGAGTGTAATTATGTTATAGAATTTATTGTACTCACATGATCAGATTAAGTGCATTATAAAAGAAAAGCGTTAATGAAATACAATTATGAATCATTTTCTAAGTTTAAACCCAATGGCTAGGTCAATTAGAAAGTACATGATACAATAGATAGTTTTTTTTTTCTTTTTTCTTTTATACCCAATCCCATTTTTCTCCCTCACATTTCAATTGCAGCAGTTCAATGTACACATGCAGTCAAGTGTTAACGTCCACCTCCATCTAAATCCGTTACAGAAATTGACGAAAAATAGTCATTTGGTGTGACAGTGGCATAATTTTGACGTTATAGTAGGGTATTGGAAAGAAATAGATTAAGATTAATTAGTGGATGCACATATACCATTAATAATTCATAATGATATATAAAAATAAATAAAATAAGTAAAAAAAGAAAAATATGTCGATTATATAAAAATTAGGAGGCACTAATAATTTTAGTCCGTCATGGATAGAGTGATATTAGTACACGCATAATAATCTCTATATGAAAATGCTTGACTAATGAAAATGTTTGAAATATATTTTTAATATCATTAAAAATTATTAACTAATTTGATGATTTATTAATAAAATAGGTCATTCATTGTGCAATTAGAAACTTGAAGGGATAAGATGTAATTTTTAAAATTATAGTGGACAATATGTATTTTAAGTAAATCTTAGATGAATTTATAATTTACCTAAAAAAAAAAGAACAATCCGAATATAGCTAAAATCCTTTTATGAGAGAGTTTTATGGAAACTGAGAAAAACTAGAGAAAGCGAAAAGTTGGCAATTTCCATTAATTTGTCCCCAAAAAAAAAAAAAAAAAAGACTATAAGGGGCAGCATTGGCAACTAAAAAAAAAAGAGTAAATGTTGAATGTCAAAATAAAAAGCCCGAAGGGCAAAGTAAGATTTAACGTAAAATATAAAGGTACAAAAATATTATTTACCCTTTTTTACATTTAATAATGGATTAGAATACATTAACTTGTTCAAAAATTATAAGGCTTAAATAAATAATATATATAATTCACACTAAAAAGTTGTAGCATATGCAAATGTACTACTAGTAGCTAATGCAAGTGCTACTATGTATTTGTTTGTGCACATGCAAGCAGTGCAAGTTTTCCTATGAACTTAGGTTACGTTTATTTGGCAAATTAGATTAGATGGAATTATTAGTAAGAGAATAGTTCGTGAAAATATTATTAATGTAAGAATTGTTAGTAAGAAAATTAAGTAAAAGCGTATTTGTTTTAATGATAGTGTGGGAGACGGTTACTGATAGGATTGTTAATTATTTTTACATAAAATAAATAAAAATATTATTTATATATTAAAAAAAACTAAAACAAATATTAAAATAAACAGACACACTTGATAAAAATAAAATAAAATTTTTAAAAAAATTATATAAAATAGACTAAATCCACTCACTATTTTTCTAATCTTATCCAAAATCCAACCAAGCTAATCCTTCTCTTGAGAGGGATTACTAAGTCCCTCACACTATTAATTTTCCCTCCCAAATCATTACCAAACAAGATGTGGATTTACCCCGCTAAACAAAACATTTTTCCGACAAAGCGGTCATGGTGAATGTCATTTATGCGTCTACTTCCCAAATGGACAAACTCATGTGTTTAATAAAATCAAAATCAAAATCAAAATCTATCTCACAAATGAACATACTTAGATCTCCATTTTATTAAATGCGACAATTAATTGAAACAACCTCGTACATATATGTCCATATTTTTAAAGCCAAACAAGCCATCTATACTATTATATTAAGTGAAGCTTAAATTTGGTCTCTTGAAACTTCTACCATTTATAAATTGAATAAAAAAAAACTTTTCTCCTACACCGACACACATGTTTTTCACGACAGTTTAACTGTCATAGCAGTTTCTAATTTTAAAAATTAAATTTACAAATTAAAATTTCAAATTTGAATAATCTATACTATCTATCTATCCGTACTATACATACAACCAAATGTAGTGATCCCCAAAAAAATTTCAAATTTTCAAGCCTAACATCTCATTAAACTCTTTCCTAGGTAGCACATCTATTCTTCTCTCATTCTATGTTCCTATTTTTTCCTCTTTTTTAATATATATTTTATTTCACTTTTTAATTACTTAGGGCATATATATATATATAATATCATATGGACCCTGCAGGTAAACTAAACAGGTGATTCAACCAATTATGCAAAATTTTTCTTATGTGAAAAGAAATATATATTTGAAATCTCATATTATGTTTTTTGCTCTATTTTTTCTTTTGTAGATTTTTTTTGTTTGTTTTAGTTTTAGTCTATTTGGTGTATTTAATTTTTTTTTCTTCATAATGTAAGTTAATTGTTGAAATTATAATAATGTAGTAGATGCGTTTATGCCTCCAAAATTTATTATTCATTTTTTTAAAATTTTACAACTACAATGTATAGGAAAAAAGTAGCAATGGCAACAAAGAACTGAAAGACCAATACAAAGAGTGATGTTTTGTGATGCAATTGGAGTTCCCCCATTTTTTTTTAAAGAAAAATTGTACCAATCGAGAGGAGTATTTGGAACACATTCACAAGTTTGAAAGAAGTTTTTATTCAATCTCATTTATTTTTTATTATATTTTGTTCCTCAATTATATTAATTTATGTGTTCGATTTTGTTGTAATATATAAGGAGGGCACTCAATTTAAATTCAGACGTAAATAAACTTAATTATGAAGTAGCTCTAAAATATTTTTGCTTATATTTTTATTTTTTTATTTGAGATCTTCATGAGTTTAAATTTGTTTCTTTGCATATATGTAGTGAGTAGGATTAAGTTTTTAAATGATAAGTTTCACTTTTGCAATAAAAAGTCAACTGCACAAAGGAATATTTGAAGCACAAGATTGGATTTCAAAATTCTCAATGAATATACAAATAAATTACTTTGTTTTCAACTCATAATACTCTATATATATAATGAAAACCAATTGTAGATAAGGTCATTTGAATCCATTCGAAGAGCAAAAACTCAATATACATGTTTTTCACTTAATTAATATTTAATAGTTAATTTCAATTACATTATTGAATGTTGTTAGACTTATTTATTTTGATAATTTATTTAATTATGTTTTAATTTATTTGAAAGAGAAAAATAGAATCAAAATTTATTTTGTCTCATTATTTCTCACCTAAACCCTTATCCTAAATGTTGTTAAAATGTATTTAATATTTGATTAAATCATGAGTTCAAACATCCCAAAACAAAGGTTCAAACAATCCAGCACAACAGCAGGTCAAAAGGTTCAAAAGGTTCAAGTGGAAGATATTCAAATTAGTAATGATGGAGTAGAAAATATTCAAATTAGTAATGATGGAAGTACAAGGGCTATCAACGGCTATCAACGGCTATAAATTCAAATGAATACAACGGCTATAAACGGTTATAAACAGCTATAAATTTAAATGAATACAACGGCTATAAACGGTTATAAGTTTCATTATATATACCAAAGCCTCTAATGTAAATAAGTTACTAAAAAAATCAGAAAATATTCTTTGATCTATAATCACTCACATTTATTCTCTGAAAATTTCTCTAAGAAGTGTTCTTCAATTTTTATCTTCTTTCAGAAATTATACACTGAGACGTATAGTTTTAAGCTCATCTTTCCTGTGTGAGGTTTACAGAAAAATCAGAACTTTATTTTTATATCTATCTTTGAAAGATAATTCTTGTAGCTTTCTGTAAAAGCAAAAACACCTTCTTTTCAACCATGTAAGAGTGTAGTGCACTCAGTGTTCTTGACTTAGAAAGTCTGTGTAAAATCTGTGGAAAATTGCTCCATTTGTAAAGAGGTTGCGAGCACCCCCGTGAAGCTAGAGTATAGTAGAAAATCTCAAGTAAGCTTGAGGAGTGGACGTAGGCCGAGTTGAAGCCGAACCAATATAAATCTGTTTGCCTCACTCTCCCTTATCTCTTTATTTTATTTAAATTGCTATAGCTCTATTTCATATTTTTTATTGTGCTAAAATTATTAATTGACATAGTTGTTAGAACACTGATTTTAATTATTTTTATTTCATTATAATTTTTATTAGAGTATTATTATTTTTATATGTAAAAACCTAATTCACTCCCCTCTTACGTTGTCTTTTGGGTAACAATTGATATCAGAACCTAGACTTTTGTTTTAGATTTAACCATCTGGGAGTTTTGATCCATGGCAACCTTAGCTGAAGGACAAGCCACAAATAGGCCACCATTGTTTGACGGAAACAACTATAGTCATTGGAAGGATAAGATAACCCTATACCTACAAGCCACTGATTATGCCATGTGGATTATTGTCACCAAAGATCCCAAAATTCTTAGCAAATTAGTAGACAATATTAGTGTATCTAAAACTGAAGATGAATGTGATGAGAGGGATCATAAATTATTGCAAGCCAATGCTAAAGCCAAACTCACCCTTATTTGTGGATTAGATTCTAAGGAGTATAATAGAATTTCAAGTTGTGATTCGGCAAAAAAATTTAGGACAAACTTGAGGTAACATATGAAGGTACAAACCAAGTGAAAGAATCTCGTATTGATATGCTTATTCATAATTATGAATTGTTTAAAATGAACTCTGATGAATCTATTTCAAGTATGTTTACTAGATTTACTGAAATTGTAAACTCTTTGAAATCTCTTGACAAAACTTATACTAACAGTGAGTTTGTGAGAAAAATTCTTAGGTGTTTACCAAAGAATTGGGAAGCAAAGGTC
The DNA here is from genome assembly GCA_036172215.1 of Camellia granthamiana. NCBI lineage: Eukaryota > Viridiplantae > Streptophyta > Magnoliopsida > Ericales > Theaceae > Camellia > Camellia granthamiana. The sequence goes on along the minus strand of CM069905.1, from coordinate 28,167,153 downwards.
ACGGCCATTATAGAAGTCAAAAATCTCTCCACACTTGGATTGGATGAGCTTATGGGTTCCCTTATGACTCATGAGATCACCATAAAAGGACATGAGGATGTTGAAAACAAAAAGAAAAGTGGAATTGCATTCAAAGCCTCATCAAATGAAGAAAAACATCAAAACTCTAGTGAGAATGAAAGTTATGCCATGTTTAGTAGAAATCTCAAAAAGCACTTCAAGAAAAACAATTATGAAGGAAGAAGACCTTTCAAGAAAGAGTACAACAAAGATAACAAGAAAGAGCCTATTATTTGCTATGAGTGCAAAAATCCTAGACATATGAAGATGGATTGTCCAAAATTGAAGAATCATGGAAAAGACTACAAAAGAAACAAAAAAGCCATGGTAGCAGCTTGGGGAGAAAGTGAAGATGAAAGCTCAAGTGATGAAATTGAAAATGAAGTAGCCAACTTATGCCTTATGGCTCTTGAAGATGAAGACTCTACTCAAGATGAGGTAACTACTCTTTATGAAGAACTTGAAAGTGCATTCTATGAACTACAAGATGAATTTAAAAAAGTTTGTGCCAAAAATAATGTGTTGAAGAAATCTATTGCATCTTTATCTATTAATGTAGAAGAATTATAGAAAGAAAAATTATTTTGAAAAATGATTTTGATACTATCTCTAATGAGAAAACTACTTTAAAAAAAACAATGTTGATGATTTAACAAAAATACTTGAAAATTTTGTAAAAGGTTGGAAATCAAAGATGGGTTTTTGATATAGTTGGTATTGGATATGACCCTATTAAGCAACAAAAGAATCTCAATACAATTTTTGAAAAGGCACCTCTCATGACTCACCCTCATATCACTTGTCATTATTGTAGAAAGAAAAGCTATTATATACCTTATTGTCCATTCAAAAATAATATAAACATGGGAATTAAAAAGATTTGGATTGTTAAGGGATCTAACAAAACTAACCAAGAAGGACCCAAGAAACTATGGATACCAAAAACCAACACTTGATTGTCATCTTGTAGGTTTGCTTTAAGTCCAAAGCTAAAGAAGGGAAGTGGTACCTTGATAGTGGATGTTCCAGACACATGACCGGAGATAAATCATCCTTTACTAAACTATCATCGAAAAATGGAGGATTTGTTACTTTTGGAGACAACAAGAAAGGAAAAATCATCGGTATTGGTAGCATCGGTATTTCTCATGATCCTTCTATTGAAAATGTTTTACTTGTTGATGGACTTAAGCATAACCTACTTAGTATTAGTCAATTATATGATAAAGATAATCGAGTTATTTTTGATAAATCAAATTGCACAATTAAAAGCACAAATGATCATAAAGCTTTATTCGTTGGTAATCGCCATGATAATGTTTATGTTTTTCATCTTAATGATCTCTATACTAGTGATGTTAAATGTTTATATGTTAATAATGAAAATAGTTGGTTATGGCATAGAAGACTTGGTCATGCTCATATGGATTTAATTGCTAAACTTTTGAGAAAGGATTTGGTCATTGGACTTCCAAAAATTAAATTTAAAAAAGATCATCTTTGTAGTGCTTGTCAACAAGAAAAACAAACTAAAACATCATTTAAATCAAAATCTCATATTTTCACAACTAGATCTTTACAACTATTGCATATGGATTTATTTTTTCCCTCAAGGACATCTAGTCTAGGTGGTAAACATTATTGTCTTGTTATTGTTAATGATTATTCAAGATTTACATGGGTTATGTTTTTAGCACACAAAGATTAAACATTTTCTTCTTTCACAAAACTCTGTCGTAGAATTCAAAATGAAAAAGGCTTTCTTATTACTAATATTCGAACCGACCATGGTAGAGAGCTTGAAAATGAGAAATTTGAATTGTTTTGTGATGAGCATGGTATTGGACATAATTTTTCAGCACCTAGAACCCCTCAACAAAATGGTGTAGTAGAAAGGTAGAATAGAACTTTAGAAGAGATGAGTAGAACAATGCTTTGCGAAAATAATCTTCCTAAATATTTTTGGGCCGAAGCCGTTCACATCACATGCTATATTTTAAATTGTGCATTGATTAGACCTATTCCCAAAAAGACTCCTTATGAACTTTGGCATGATAGAAAGCCCAACATTAGTCACTTGCATGTTTTAGGTTGTAAATGTTTTGTGCATAATAATGGGAATGATAACTTAGGTAAATTTGATGAAGCAATTTTTCTTGACTATTCCTTAACTAGCAAAACTTATCATGTTTTTAATAAAAGAACTCTTGTTGTGGAAGAATCTATACATGTGACATTTAATGAAACTAGCATCTCTGTTCAAAAGCAAATTGTTAGTGATAATATAGATTTGGAACCAAATGTGGAAGATTCAAGTATCTACAAAGAAGAGAACCAACCATGTAAGTTGACCAAAAAGATTGAATAACTTATTCTCTCACTTCAAGAAGAAGGAGGAAACAATGATGATTTGCTAAGAGAATGGAAATTTGTTCATAATCACCCTAAGGATTTAATCATAGGTGACCCTACAAAAGGTATTGAAACTCGCTCTTCACTTAGAAACATTTGTAGTAACTTGGCTTTTTTCTCACAGATTGAGCTTAAAAACTTTCAAGAAGCCGAATTCGATGAACATTGGATGATAGTTATGCATGAAGAGCTTAACCAATTTCAGAGAAACAAAGTGTGGGAACTTGTGCCAAAACCTAAAGATCATACCATTATCAGTACCAAATGGATCTTTCGAAACAAGCTTGATGAATTCGGCACAATTATAAGAAACTAGGTTAGACTTGTTGCACAATGATACAATCAAGAAGAAGGTATTGATTTCGATGAAACTTTTGCTCCGGTTGCTATATTAGAAGCCATTTGCATGTTTGAGAGATTTCAAACTTTATCAAATAGATATAAAAAGTGTCTTTCTTAATGGTTTTATAAATGAGGAAGTTTATGTTAAACAATCCCCCAAGTTTTGAACATCATGTTTTTCTAAATCATGTTTTTAAACTATCAAAAGCCTTATATGGTTTGAAACAAGCACCTCGTGCATGGTATGAACGATTAAGTAAATTTTTGATTGAAAATAATTTTTCTAGAGGAACGATTGACACAACACTTTTTGTTAAAACTAAAAATGATGATTTACTTATTGTGCAAATATATGTGGATGACATTATATTTGATGCTACTAACGAAACCTTGTGTAAGGAATTTGCTAAGTGTATGCAAGGTGAGTTTGAGATGAGCATGATGGAGGAGCTAAATTATTTCCTTGGGTTTCAAATCAAACAATGTAAGGAAAGAATTTTTATCAACCAAGCTAAGTACACAAAAGAATTACTCAAAAAGTTTGGTATGTATGACTCAAAAATAGCTGGAACACCTATGAGCACATCCATTAAGCTAGACAAGGATGAAAAAGGTAAGTTCATTGATCAAACAAAATATCGAGGTATGATCGGCTCACTTCATTATTTAATTGCAAGTAGACTTGATATTATGTTTAGTGTTTGTATGTGTGCTAGATATCAATCAAATCCTAAGGAATTACATCTCAGTGCTGTTAAAAGAATTTTTAGATATCTTGTTGGCACTCAAAATTTGGGACTGTTTTATCCTAGAGGTGTTGCATTTGATTTAATTAGTTACTCGGATACCGACTTTGCCAAATGCAAACTTGATAGAAAAAGCACCAGTGGCACTTGTCACTTTCTTGGTAACTCATTAGTATCTTGGTTTAGCAAAAAGCAAAATTATGTTGCTTTATCAACAGCCGAAGCTGAATATATAGCTTCCGGAAGTTGTTGTGCCCAAATACTTTGGATGAAACAATAATTGGAGGACTTTGATTTGCATTATGATCATATCCCTATTAAATGTGATAATACTAGTGCCATCAATTTAAGCAAAAATCCGGTTCAACACTCACGAACAAAACATATTGAAATTCGACATCATTTTTTAAGAGATAATGTTCAAAAAAGGGATATTGTACTTGAATTTGTAAACACCGACAAGCAATTGGCGAGTATTTTTACAAAACCCCTAAGCGAGGATCGCTTCAATTTTATTCATGGTTAGCTTGGAATGTCGATTTCTACTTAAAAAGTTTTGTTATGACCGTGAAACTTGAATTTTTGTTAAAATGATATATGTATATTGTTACATTGATATGGAAACATTTATATCAGTTGAATGTTCTCAAGTAACATTTATTCTCCTTAATAGTTTGTTATTCTCAACTGTGTAATTTTTTTTTGGGTTCTGCATCTTGAGGTAAAATTAACTTTGCATACGTTGATTTTTTTAAACCCTCATGGTATTTTTTTTGCATTACCATTCCAGCAACACCAACAAGTTTAATTTCTGCTGGTATTATTTTATTTTAATGACATTTATCACTATCATGTTCCTCCTCCTCCTCCAGATTCTGAGCCATAATTTCCTTTTGATAATGTCACAGGGGACGAAAATTATATGATGTTATATATTATGATATTATTTTCAAACTAATCTGATGTTATGTATTTATAGTTTAATATCTTAATCTTATATTATGTTATTGATTAAAACTTATTTATTACACATGTGCTAACCTATGTATTTAGAAATGAATTCAGGGAGCATGACTTCAGGTGGAGTCTTTCTTACTCCCAAATCAAATCAAAACATCATTGTGTGTCATCATCAAAAAGTGAGAGATTGTTAGATTTATTTATTTTGATGATTTATTTAATTATATTTTAATTTATTTGAAAGAGAAAAATAGAATTCAAAATTTATTTTGATGATTTATTTAATTATATTTTAATTTATTTGAAAGAGAAAAATAGAATCAAAATTTATTTTGTCCCATTATTTCTTACCTAAATATTTATCCTAAATGTTGTTAAAATATATTTAATATTTGATTAAATCAAGAGTTTAAACAGCCCAAAACAAAGGTTCAAACAACCCAGCACAACAGCAGGCCAAAAGGTTCAAAAGGTTCAAGTGGAAGATATTCAAATTAGTAATGATGGAGTGGAAGATATTCAAATTAGTAATGATGGAAGTACAACAGTTATAAACAACTATAAATTCAAATGAATACAACGGCTATAAACGACTATAAATTCAAATGAATACAACGGCTATAAACGGCTATAAGTTTCATTATATATACCAAAACCTCTAATGTAAATAAGTTACTAAAAAAATCAGAAAATATTCTTTGATCTATAATCACTCATATCTATTCTTTGAAAAATTTATGAGAAGTGTTCTTCAATTTTTATCCTCTTTCAGAAATTATACACTGAGACGTATAGCTTTAAACACATCTTTCCTGTGTGAGGTTTATAGAAAAATCAGAGCTTCATTTTTATATCTATCTTTGAGAGATAATTCTTGTAGCTTTCTGTGAAAGCAAAAACATATTCTTTTCAACCTTGTAAGAGTGTAGTACACTTAGTATTCTTGACTTAGAAAGTCTGTATAAAATCCGTGGAGGATTGCTCCATTTGTAAAGAGGTTGCTAGCACCCCCGTGAAGCTAGAGCATAGTGGAAAATCTCAAGTGAAGCTTGAGGAGTGGGCACAGGCCGAGTTGAAACCAAACCACTATAAATTTGTTTGCCCCACTCTCTCTTATCTCTTTATTTTATTTAAATTGCCATAGTTATATTTCATATTTTTTATTGTGCTAAAATCATTAATTGACATAGTTGTTAGAACACTTGTTTTAATTATTTTTATTTTATTAACTATATTTATCTATTGTGCTAGTCATAATTTTTATTGGGATATTATTATTTTTATTTGTAAAAACCTAATTCACCCCCCTCTTAAGTTGTCTTTTGGGTAACAATGTAATTTTTAAACAGATCGGATTCAATATGTGAATATTTCAATAAAAGTTTGGTTAATTTCTTATAAATAAAATTATTATTCAACTATGTTTGTGTTGAAATTATAAACACATTACATATTAATGATCAAAATTTTAAAATTTAGTTTGAATAAATATGTTTTATGTATTTAGACAAAAATCATTGGTAAGAAATTTTTTTCTATGATTGTTGAATTTTATATGCACGTGTCACTACCATAGAAATATTCATGACATGCGCGTTTTATGATTAAGACTTTATTATTTAAAATGAATGATTATATTATCATATAACATAAAATAAAAATAAAACTAAGATGTTAAAAAAATAAAGTGCTGCTATTTTATTTATTTATTTTATTTAGTAGCTTCAAAATACGAAAGTTGTTGAAATTTATAGGCTATAGACACAAAACAAATTTAAAAAAATAAAAAAGTGATCCTTGAATTTTTTTTCGTAATTAAATAGCTTTAGAATGCAAAAACTGTTAAAAATAGAGTTAAAATTTGTATAATAAGATAGCAAAAATGTTTATTTTTTAACTACACAAAATTTAAATTTTAAAAAATTATAGATTGCATTTAACTCTTATATAATTTTTAACTTACTACGGTTCTTATTTTTGAGTTCTTTTTTAACAAATTTTAAAAATTATATGTGGCATTTTAATCTTATCTAATTATTAAACTACTATTCTCTCCGATTCTTCTATTATTAGAGTTATATTAGATGTTGTTTTTCTTATCAAGTTTATCTTATCTTATTTTTGAATTTTAAAATTTCAACTTTGATTTTTTTTTTTTTTTCAATCTTCATTTGATATTTACTAAATTTCTCTCTACCTCATTTTTCTAGGATTTATCTAAATTTCTCTCTCTATATTCTTATAATTTATCTTCACATTTACACTTGATTTTTTTTTTTAATCTTTATCTTATATTTACAAGATCTACTCTTACTCTTGATTTTCAATTAAGTTTATTCTCTTTCTAGGATTTATCTGATTTTCACTTTCTATATTGTTATAGTTCATCTTCAAATTCAAATTCAAATTCAAATTCAAATTCAAACTTAATTTATTTTTATTTTTATCTTATATTTATAGAATCTCACTCTGACCTTTCTTTTTTAGTTGAGATCAATCAAATCTATTATTTAAGTACCTATCTAAATTAATATCATAGAATTTTGTTATTAATTTTTAATATATTTGGTATTGTTTATCACTTTTTGTTATTTGTCCATGCATAACACGGATTACCACTAGTAATATACTACACAAGTGGTGTGTGCACCCTTCTAGTATTTAAGCTATATGGACCTTACAATAGGATCCTGATGTCCAACTAGCCCAACAGAACCATTCTTCCACGAGAAAAATATGACTATGTGTTCATCCTATTGGCAAGTTAATGGTAAAAATAGCATGAATTACTACCCTTTGAAACTATAAACCAACGCATGTAAGCAACACGCTTCTTATGACCATTCAAGATTCCCACCCCATGGCGGCCCCCCCCCCCCCCCCCCCCCCCCTAAAAAAAAAAGAGAAGCCATTTAACAATAGAAAAAATATGTAAATATTTTTAACTTCTGTTTTTAAAATTTTCAACTTTTAATTTGCTAGGAGTTGGATTAAATAAATGTGCATTGTTTTGAAACTGCCAAGGCTTGTATCCAATTGGATTTGTCAATTTGTTGGGCCTTTATGGGTTTATTACAATTATCTAAATTGTTCATATTGTAAAATTTATTGAGAAAAATTTAACAATAGAAAAAATATGTAAATATTTTTAACCTCTGTTTTTAAAATTTTGAACTTTTAATTTGCTAGGAGTTGGATTAAATAAATGTGCATTGTTTTGAAAAACTGCCAAGGCTTGTCTCCAGTTGGATTTGTCAATTTGTTGGGCCTTTATGGGTTTATTATAATTAGGACTTTTCTTAAGTGTGCAAGGCACACGGTATGCAACCTATTTACGCATTTATGTTTATCTTCTGTTTTATGTTTACACCTTACACTTACACTCTTTGTGTTGGTTGCATATGATGTGCAACCTTAAGGGTTGCACACCATAACAGGACCCTTATAATTATCTGAATTGTTCATATTATAAAATTTGTTGAAAAAAATAAGATTGATCGAGCAACAATAGGTATATAATGAGATTATATTTGTTTTTAAAATAGTAAATAATATATTTATCAGATCAATATAATTTTTATATGGATAATCTAACTTAACAAGTCTTATAATAATATAAATTATTTAACTTAACAAGTCTTATAATAATATAAATTATTTAAATTATCAAATAGACTCTATAGTAGGCCACAAATGCCTAACTACCTTCCATTGACAAAGCCAATTAGAAACATGCCTTGCCCTTTGGACAAAGTATCAATTTTGCTTTGGCATTTTTTTTTTTTTATTTTATTTAAAGACTCATAAAACATTTCTTTTAATTTGACTAACAAGAACATGATATGATATGATAAATTTCAATTTTTAATTTTTCATACACTCAATTATATAGGATCCAATTCTCTTATCACATTGAATTTGTAGATTTAAAATTATGAATCTCTAGCATTTCTCTTTTTTTAATAACAAATTTGATTAGTTTGTAAACAAGTTACATAAATAAGTCGAACAATAATTTGTTTTAGTTTGATTTAAAACTTAACGAGTTTTAAAAAAATATATATTTAAAATTAGTTAGGTTATCTTTTTTAACCTTTTTCTAATTTAATTAAAATATGTTCATTTGAGTGATACATTATAATTACAAGGCACACTCGGTAACTTGATTTTTTTTTAATACAATTTAGTAATATATATTGAGCTCGTGAAATTAACAAATATCAAAAGTATTCAAACAAATTTTTGTCTTTCCAATTGAATTCAATAAGAAAAATTTCTAAAAATTTTAGGGACGTATATTTATAAATCTTTTTTTACCTACTTATATTCTACTTAGTTTAATTATTTTCTTATATTTCAATAAGTCTTATAAGTGACATAGTTACCAAAATATCCCTAATAATATAGGGTGAAACACGCATTAATATTCACATTGATAGTGTGAATGTTTCATGATATAAACATGAACAAATTACCTACACCTCCCTTGAGGCTTAACGAAATTATAGATTCCCCCTGAGGTTTCAAAAATTACATTCCGCCCTATCTCAATTAATGTCGTTAACGGATATCATAAATTGATTAAAATGTCCTTTGCACACAAATAAGAACAAATTACCTACACCCCCTTGAGATTTAGCTAAATTACAGATTTTTCTCTGAGGTTTAGATAAATTACAGATTTCCCCTAAGGTTTAGCTAAATTATCATTTTAAAATAAGTTATGAAATGCAAAATTAAAATGGAAAAATACTTATCACACTATAAAAAATTAAGGTTTTAGAGACCAAAATTTAGAGACAAAATTATTTTTAGTGGACCAAATATTTTTGTTATAAAAAGTGTCGTTATGATATTTTTAGCAACGAAAATTGAACATTAGTAATTAATTATTATCTTTTTGGCATCAAATTTTTTGTCTCAAAAAATAAACTATTTTGAGACCAAATTATTGTCTCTAAAAGTCTATATATTATTGACATTTTTGAAATTTTATCTCTAAAAGTCTTATTTTTGACTTTTCAAGGCGACCTTTTAGCAACTATCTTCACGATGATAGAAATTAGTCCCTAAATATGTTTTGCAATAAAATTTTTCACTTTTGGAGATCAAAAAAATTGGTCTCTAAAAATCTTATATGTTATAGTATCATATGGTGAAAATATCATAAAATTAACAAATAATTAAAAAAGTTTAAAACACAAGAAATGGCTTGTCAAAAAATTCTTAGAATATGTTTGGTTTGATTTTTAGAAATTTATTTTTAATTTTTTTAAAAAAAATTAAAAATTAATTTGGTTAAGAAATAAAAAATAAAAAATAATTATTATTTTTATATAATTTTATTTTTTGAGTGGTTAGAAATAATTTTTACAAATTTAATATATTTTTCCATATTTATTTTTTTAAAAAAATTCTAAATTTTTTTTCTAACATAGTTCCAAAAACTTATTATTATTATTTTTTTTCCATCTAACGTAATTGTTTTGGAAATTTTGTTGGTTTATCAAAGGGATTTTAGCAAGGGCAATATCGTCCATCAATTTATATTTTGGTGATATCAATTAACCATTCTTAATGTTTAGTTAACAGTAGGGGTTAAATTGTTATGCGAATATAAACCTCGGGGGGGCCGGATGTAATTTTTGAAACCTCATGAGGGAATCTGTAATTTAGCTAAATCTCAAGGAAGATGTAGGTAATTTGCCCTATAAACATTCATATTATCAACGTGAACATTCACGCTGTTAAATCTATATCTATCTATCTATACTATATCTATATTCAAATGTAGTGAAGTCTCACAGACTTCCAAATCCCAATTCTTAATTTACAATAAATTCTAAAAATACAAAAAATTATGTGACACTTGTTTTAAGCTAATTTTTCAATCTACTGACATTTCTCTTCCCTAAGTTTTCTTTTAACATAAAAACTCACAATTTTATATGTGATTTTGATTACACTCATCTTTATCTCCACAATTTTCACTAAAATTGAAACTCTTCAGAAATGTTCTATGTCTATCCATCTCCATAACAAAAAATAAAACTAATAAATAGATATATAAATTTAAAAAATAAAAAAAATTAAAAGCCCCACACATCTATCTTGTCACGCCTCAAAATTTGGACAATAAAAAACCCCACACAACATGTCCCAAAAACCAAACTTCTTTCTTTCAAAAGTGGCAATTACTGAACTTAGCATATAACTGATGCTCCCTCAACGTCTGCAATACAACTTTCAAGTGTTCTCTGTGTTCCTTCTCATTCTTAGAATACACCAGGATATTATCTATGAAGATAATCACAAACTTATCTAGATACGGTTGAAAAATTCTGTTCATCAAGTCCATGAAGTAAGCAGGAGCATTGGTCAAATCAAAAGGCATTACAGGAAATTCGTACAACCCATACCGGGTCTGAAAAGCAGTAAATGGTATACTTTCTTCTGACACACCCATTTGATGGTAACCCGTTTTGAGATCAAACTGAGAGAACATGACTGCCCCCTTCAACTGATCAAACAAGTCATCAATTCTAGATAGCGGATACTTGTTCTTGATAGTCACCTTGTTTAGCTTTCTGTAATCTATGCACATATGGAGAGTGCCATCTTTCTTGGAGACAAAGATTGCAAATGCTCCCCACGGGGAGTTACTTGAACGAATAAACCTTTCTGAAGTATCTTTTCTAGTTGCTTCTTCATCTCCACAAGCTCTTTAGGCGCCATTCTATATGCCGCCTTAGAAATCGGTGCAGTTTTGGGCATTAGGTCAATGCGAAATTCTACTACCCGTCAAGGTGGAGGTCCAGGTATCTCCTGAAATACATTCTCAAACTCACACACCACATCTACCTCACTAATATCTTGCTTAGGGATTTCTACTGAGCATAGAAAATTCGTCATTACGGACTCTTCTCCATCGCTAGAAGTATGGGTAAGCCGTGGCATACCGGGAATATCTATATTTACAGTCCTTCCAGCACAATCTAGAGTCAAAAAGTGTTTTCGCAGCCAATCCATACCCAAAATAATTACAAACCCCTCAAACCCTAAAACAATTAGGTCTGCATACAAGACTCTACCCCAAAGTCAATCTCAAACTCTTTACAGATCTCATAAAGAGTAATTGCCCCTCCTAAAGGGGTCTCAACACGAATAGGTCTAAACAATGAGATAGTTACAAGGTGTTCTCTTTCTACAACTGTCTAGATATGAAATAATGAAAGACATCAATATCAAAAAATACTCTAATGGGTTCTTGGAAAAAGATTAAAGATACCTTCCAGCCATCACCTTCAAGTTAAACATACAAAAAGAATTCATTCATAAATACTTAGAATAAATTTAACCACCAACCTAAACTAGCTAACCCATGTTTTCACAATTCGAGGATCACCTAAACTCTCACAAGTCTAGGATAACCTAGAGCTCTGATACCAAACTGTCACGTCCCAAAATTTGGACAATTAAATATTAAATTAGGACTAAACCCCAATCAATATTCCATCATCCAAATCCTAGGGGTGAAACAAAATCTAAACATTCCCGTCTCTGCAAGGTTTAAATAAATTTTCATCCTCAAAAGATCACAAGAGATAAAAAAAAAAAAACGAACAAAATGCCAACCAAAGTATTTATCATAAAGGAGTTTTCTTAGGTGTGCAACCCACAAAAGGTGTAAGTGGGTTGCACACCATGTGCCACTTACACAAAAGGTGTAAGTGTAAGGTGTAAGTGTAAGGTGTAAATGTAAGGTGTAAGGTGTAAGTGAGTTGCACACCATGTGCCACTTACACAAAAGGTGTAAGGTGTAAGGTATAAAAGGTGTAAGTGTAAAGAATAAGGTGTCAGGTGTAAGTTGCACACCATAACCAAACCCTATCATAAATTCATAACTATCCAATACCTTAACATTAAGGTAGCAACAACTAGTCAAAACAACTTAAATAATGTAAAGTTACAAACCATGCCAAATTATCAAAATACCAAGGTCATAAAAATAAATAAATAAATACATAAACTAATATCAACCCTAAGCTCAAGAAAACAAAAGAAGTCCAAACGCCATTGTAACAACCCCAACCCATAATTAACGCTAATTCATGTTTAAGTATGCCAAATAAGTAATTAAGAAGAAATCCTGAGTCAATTATATGTGCAATGCATCATTTTGTGTTTATATCTGTTTGACGTAGAAAAATTTGTTCATGTTTTAGTTTCGATTTGCGAATTGAAGGCTTTATCGACATCCGATTCAGAAATTGACTCGATTTATATGTTAATTAGGATTTATAGGATTTTATGGTAGGTTTAATTAAAATTTGATTTGGAACGATTAAATTAGATTAAATTAATGTCCACTAATTAACCTTAATTAAACACACTTTTTTCAAGCCTAATTAAGGCATTAGTGGGCTTCATTGAACACCCATACACTCCCAATTCACTCTTTTGATGGTGAAAACGTGTGTGTGTGTGAGAGAGAGAGAGAGAGAGAGAGAGAGAAAGAGAAAGGAGAATTGGTCCAAGACTTCAGAAATTGAGCTCAAACTAAAAGAGGTGCTAAGAATTGTTGACAATTGAAGAAGATTTGAGGGTCTCAACTTCAACTCTTCTAGCTTCAAGCCTCTAGGTAAGGAATTTAACTCTTAATTGAGTAATTGAATTAAATTCTACAAGATTACTAGTGAATTAAGTGAATTCATGTGGGAATTGTACTAGAATTGAGAAGAATTGAGCCATACCATGCATGCATGTTCATTTCTTCACAAATTGAGCATGATTTCAAAGAATTCTTTCATACATGTGTTGATCTCACTCATATTTTGGAAATTCATCATGTTTTCTATCAAGCTACCAAGTTTGATAATGTTTTGAAGAGGTTGAGTTCAAGAGAATTCATGCATGTTATGTTTTCGAAACATTTATAAAGTTTAAATTGAAATTGTGAACAATTGGCATACTTTTGGGCCTTGATTTCATGAAATGACCTATAAATCATGATGTTTTGTGAGTTTCTAAATGTTTTCCAGAATTTTGGTCCAAAAGGAAGAGTTTTGAAGTGTTGAATTCATGTTTTGAAGCTTTGGAGCAAATTTGGAAAACCTAGAATTTTGCTTCCACGCTCGAGCGAAGAATTCCACGCTCGAGCGACCACCTTTATTTTCATACTTCCGCTTGAGCGACAAAAGGCTGGCTCGAGCGTAAATTGCTTGCTTTTAGAAATGTGCATGTTTAGACGCACGCTCGAGTGACAAGACTTACGCTCGAGCGAGAACTTATGTCTCACGCTCGAGCGAGCGTCGAGCGAAGATTTCATGCAACCAGAACTTTTTCACATTTTGCAGACCGTTCGAGCGAAGGAGTCTACGCTCGAGCGACCACTCACTTTTGGCATGTCCGCTCAAGCGAAGAAAGCCACGCTCGAGCGAGACCCTTGTTTCAGCAAAATTTGGCTAAGTGTTTCAAATACATTTTTGCATCCTCATTCCACCCTAGGCATTCATAGGCCATGATTAAGACTCCATAACGAGGTTAAAGGCTAGAAACATACTAAGGACAAACGAAATAAGTTACGTACAATTGAGCGTGTGTTTCAATGTATGAATCTGCCATGTTATGTAGGTCACGCACATCAGGATAAGTGAAGTGCCCAGTTTGCCATCTAATTGGAGCTACCAATTATCTGTGAGTAATGACTTTGTAAAGTTATGTTCAATGTTAAATAGTTTCTGAACATTATGATACGAAATGATTAGTTTCTGAAATGCTACGCTATGTTTGAAATGAATGAATAATTGTCTAAGATTCTGGAAGTTATTTGTGACATCCTTAACATTATATGATATGCGTCCCTTTATGGGTCATCAGGTCCCTTTATGGGTCATTAAGTCCCTTTATGGGTCATCGGAAACGTCTCTGTGCACATGAGTCATCAGAAAACCTTCATGGCAGTCCCTTGTGGGTCATCAGATTTGTTAATACTAATGGATGTGTCACGTGCTATGATATGATACATGTACAAGTTTTGAATACAGATGTAACTATGCCTATGAATCTGCTCTGTTATGACATCTGATTATGTACAAGGCTTTGTTTCTGCATGGACATCATTCAGTAAAATCTTTACTCTGTTATTATTCACTAGGCTTTAGCTCACTATTTGTATTATGTATGTAGGTGAGCAAGCACGTGACCAAGCCCAGAGTTGATGGCCTATGTTTCAGTTTTGTCAGCCAACCTTTGTGCCTCCCGATAAGGTTCTAAATGAAGTCAAGATTTGTGGCTGTTTTTGTAATCATGTCAAACTTTGTTTGTTGCTAAGTTTTTTGGACAAAATTTCTGTTAATATACTATTAGGAGTGATATGTAAAGGTTATATCTCTCGACATCACTCATAAGTTTACGAAAGTTTTAAATGATGTGTATCATGTATGTCTTCACGGCTCAGTGGACTGTATATATATTTTGTATATTTGCTTCCGCAGCTCCTAATTTTATGTTAATTTTCAAGAGGCCTTTGGTAATCCAAGGATTACTGGCCGGTTACGATGCTAAACCCATAAGGGCAGGTTTGGGTTGTGACAGCCATGTCCTACGATCATAGTTATTTCTTGTCACCACCATAACCTAAACTAATCCTGCAAAGGAAGCTCGGCTGCGTTCAAACAAAACGCACCTGAGTTGCCAAGAGACAAAACGGGTCAGTATATAGGTATACTAGTATGAGTACAAGATTTAACACTCACATGTTCACTAGACACAAACAAAATATATTTAATTCTTGTTACAGGACAAGACAAGTAGTTCCATCCGCACCGAGATGAATGGGTAGTTTCCCGAGATACGGTGGCATTTAGTTTCTTACCCGTATACAACGAAATATAAATTGAGTATAAAATAAACAAAATAGAAATAAAAATATGGTGGGTCAGCCATGCATAAAAAAGTTAGTAAGACCCACCATCCTAAAAAAAAATAAAGTTAGTATAATTTAATCATAAGTAACTTGCCGAAGAAGTATAAAAATGTACCATTTCATGCTTAAATAATTCGAATTGACCAAAACTCAAAGAACAAAAGTTGTACAGAATCAAATTTCCTAAAAGGTTAAGCGAATGAATTTAGTAGAAACTGAATAGGTTAAGAGAAAAACTTAATAGAAAATCTTAAACGAAATTCAATCGAAAAATTTGGAACTAAAAACGAAAAGAAACTATTGTAAGATGATTTTTTTTCAAAAAAGTACAAAATACGAAAAGTGTTCAGAATAATTTTTGTACTTCAGTTTACACAAAACTAATAAAAATGAGCTCGTTTCGTGAGTTAAAACAGCCTCTAAAATCTGCATTGCTAAAATGAATCAAAACTACAATAACCATGATCATCTGATTATAAGTTCTAATCAATCTTTTTAATAAAAAGTTAAAACACAAAAGTTGTCTAGAATTACGTATACATGCCTCTACTCAAATTTCATAATTTATCAAGGTTGTTTACT
Source organism: Camellia granthamiana (assembly GCA_036172215.1). Taxonomy (NCBI): domain Eukaryota; kingdom Viridiplantae; phylum Streptophyta; class Magnoliopsida; order Ericales; family Theaceae; genus Camellia; species Camellia granthamiana. The sequence goes on along the minus strand of CM069905.1, from coordinate 28,151,124 downwards.
ATTTTTCAATATGTACAAATCAATACAATTCACACTATAACAATAAACTCACAATTAAATTTTTTGTACCTAACTCCACCACTTTGGCCATTTACTTCCGGTCTACACATATATCCCATGTGCCTCCCATATACCTAACACCGCTCCAAAACCAAACTTGCACAGGGATATTGTCCCGAGTTTGACCCACACTCCCCGGATCGTTAGCATATACGTACGCGCATAATTAAAGCACTCGTCTACTCATGAGAATGAGGCAACAATATATATATACACAATCTCTCATCTACTCATGAGAACAAACATAACAATGCCAAGCCTAAGGCATTTAAATAAATCTCATAATCCTCACTTTTTTTTTATACACTTTTTCTCACCAACACTCAAATAAAACAACAATCCATGGAGTTATGGTGGAGTTTAAGGAATTTATCTATGAGTTCCTAATTTATTTTAATTTTATATATTCATGAGTTTGATTACAATCATAAAATAAATACATATAAAAACCCAAAACCTTACATACATATCTAATCAAATAATGAAATCAATCCATCATCTACATGCAAATACAAAATCAAATCAATATCAAATAAATAAAAATAACGAATCAATCCATCATCTAACCAATATCTATGGATTCTAAGTTTATTTCAATTTCATATAATCATGAGCGTGATTACAGCTATAAAATAAATACATAAAAAAAAAAACCTAAACCTTGCATACACAACTAATCAAAATAATTAAAATCAATCCATCATCTTCATGTAAATACAAAATCAAACTAATATCAAATAAATAAAAATAAAAATAAAAAAACAAAGAATTAAACATAAATCAAGGGAAGTGAGTTTTGTATTCACAATATTTTTTGTAAGATTAAAGGATCACTTAAAAAATTAATGGAATCACCAAAATAAAATCCTAATCTTTTTATTCTTTTTTCCTCTTTCTGGGCTCTCTCTTGATTAATTAATCTCTCTCGCTCTCTCTCCCTCTCCCTCTCCCCCTCCCCTTCTCTCACGGCTGCTTTCTTTTCTTTTCTTTTCTTTTCTTTTTTTGTTTTCTTTCCTTTTTTTTTTTATAATATTATATAAATACAACATAATTACAACATATATACAAATATAAATATAAGATTAAATATATATATAACACATCTTTTTTTTATATAACAAATATAAGGGAAAATTAGTCTAAGGTCCCTCTTCCACTTTTGGTGATGGAAGAGATCCACAATATTATTTTGTGATGTCTAAGGTCCCTTAATCTTACGCCCATATATCCAGAGAAATTTCAGTCTTTTGCTTTCTCCTTCTACACACATGAACACATTTCTAAGCTTTTCACTTCCACCATTAGATGTAATCTCTCTCTCTCTTGCTCTCTCTCTCTCTCTCTAATTCGATCAACCATGAACCATTTCAACACCGATTTGGTAGCTTTGGTTCCACAGTCGGGCTCAATCCTGATGGAGATATGGCCATCACAACCCTTTGCACAGAGAAAATCACGCTACGGACATATTGGCGAGCCATTGCAGCGATATTATCCTGCAGATTGTTCTCAAATGGGAACTGAAAAGCAATAGTCAACACTGATCGTGCGTTGTAACATAAGGACTGGTAGTGACTTCAATGAACATCACAGTATTGCATCGGGATGATGCCAGAGGTGTTGTATCCAGAATCAGAAGACCTGTTTTGCAGTACATAGCCAAATCCTTACAGTTATTCTTAAACACATCATAGTTTCCAAATCCATTGCGAAGCAGATACATGGCTCTGCAGATTACTGCTTCTGGTGGGTCTGATTCTGCAGTTGTGCAGGTGCCACCTGGGAGTTTGGTGAGGAACGCTGATGGCGTGACTCCATATTCAAAACGATACAAGGATTCTCTATCGAGGAAGCAATCCAAGCAAGAGATGACTACCCCAACTCACGCAACTCATGTTCTTTCTTCTCAAGTCTAGTCGCGACAGGGTCGTCCCAGAGTTCCAAACCTGAATTTTCTCTAGGTTAAAGAGAATTTCTCTGGAAATGTTTCTTTAGGAATTTCATTGATTTTGAGAGAATTTCTCTGGCTTAAAGTGATCCAGAGAAATTCTTCATTCATTTTCTCTGGAAAAAATTTATATCCAGAGAAATTCTCTGGAATTTTGGCCATTATGTAAATTTTCTCTGAGAAATTCTCTGGAAGGTCAGAGAAATAGAGAAACCTTCCAAAGAAATTCTAGTTCTCTAGAGAGAAATTCTTTGGATGAAATTTCTCTGGATGAGAATTTCTCTGGATCAAATTGAGAGACCTTAGACATTATGAAAATATTTAGTGTTCTTTATGCTATAAAATTTTAATACCAGGGACCTTAAAAAAAAATCCCCCAAATATAAATATATAAATATTTAGATTAATTATATATAATTAAATAACACATTAAATTAATTAAATACCACATTAAATTCTGATGTAGCCACGTAATTAATAAAGTCAAAAATAAAATAAAGTAATAATGATAAATAATTACTTACGAAAAATCAGGATTACTACATATCCATATCCTCTAAAACCTCTTATCTATCTCTTAATCTATCTCCATACATAATTATGCTACTACAAATAATCCCAGCAATCCACTATTACAAATATCCATATATGTACTCCATCAACTCCTTATCAACGGCCATATGATTAGCTCAACGTGGTTGACGGTGACCACCACCCACCACCCCGCCTCTCGAATCACCAGTTAAGACTCATCGAATGCATGTCTTGGTTTTTCTTTTTGTTTTGCTTTAATAATTTATTTTTTATTCCAAACATTTGTGATTTTATATTTGAATTATAAAGATTGCAGAGGATTGCACACTTTTTAAATACATACAATTGATTACCAATTCAAATTTGTATATACAAACACCTATATTTATATAGATGTGCACACCAAGAAGTATGTTTTTCTTTTTCCTTTTTTTTTTTTTTTTTCCTGAGAGCAGGACATTTGAAGTCAAATTGTCAATTTATGCACATATTTTTTTCTTTTCTTTTTTTTCTTTTTTGTTTATTTTTGGCTCCAAAATGTCCAAATTGAATCAATTTACCAAGAATTGAATCTCCTCTGTGATCTATGCCCTCATGGATTATCATTCTACAGTCGTAAAATTTACATAATTATAAATATTTCTAATAATTGATGCTATTAGTGTAACATGCTATGTATGGAATAAAATATATATTTAAAAAGAATAAAATTATAAAAGATATTGTCTTGAGTTATACATCTATTGTTAAATTTTTTTAAATTTTTTGATTAGGTATAACGAAAAACAAAACTTAACAGAAAATAGTTTTGGTAGTCAATCAAAAACAAATTTATTTGGATACCTATGACAAAATACTAGAATTATATATTCTCAGGTGTGTTTACATATTTTGATTGAATTTACATTTGATAATTGAAAAATGCTATACATACATAAAATTCATATTAAAAATATCACAAGAATGATGTGACAATATCATTGTAGTAAGTAAATTTAAGTTTAAAAAAATTATAAGTAACATTTCACCTCAATTCTTCTCTTATTTTGAGTTTTTTTTATTATTTATAAATTTAAAAAAAATATATAGAAGGCATTTCACTCTTATCCAATTTTTAAGCTACTACACTCTCCGATTCTTCTATTATTAGAGTTATATTATATTTTATTTTATTTTTCAAATTTATCTTATTTTATTTTTCAATCTCCATTTAACGTTTATTGAATTTCTCTGTACCTCTTTTTTTTAGGATTCATCTAATTTTTTTCTCCTATATTTTTATAATTTATCTTCAAATTTAAACTAGATTTTTTTTTTTTTTTAATACATAGTGAGATGAGTCAAATATAACCATCTAAATTAGTATCATAGTATTTAGTAATTAATGTTTAACATTGTTGATCGCTTTTTATTACTTACCCGTGCATGGTACAGATTACCGCTAATTTATTTAATATGAATATTTACATTACTAAATTGTTAAGGGTTTAAAAATTATTTATAAGAATAAAATTATTTATAAAATACGTTAAATATAATAATTAAGATTTAATAGATCAAATATTTAAAATAATAGACTTAATATAATTTTAAAGGGCAAATTACATATACCTCCCTCAAGGTTTAGCTAAATTACAGATACCCCTGAGATTTCGTAAATTACATCTCGCCCCCTGAGGTTTGTATTTTCATAACAATTTGCCCCTGAGGTTTGTATTTCATAACAAATTACCTCCTAATTTGTTATGCAACTATAGCATTCAGGGGGAATTTGTAATTTCTCAAATCTCAAGGGTATCTGTAATTTAGCCAAATCTCGAGAGGGTATGTGTAATTTGCCCAATTTTAAAATATCTTATAAGCTAATGTGGAATAAATTTTCCAAAATCTCTTATCTATTTATCGAGTGGTTGAAAAAACCAATTACAAAAGATGATCACGGCAAATGATTATCCACCACAAACCAACTGCTGTAACCAACTTTTCAAACTCTACTACCTATTCCTCTGTCTCTCTCTTTCTCTCCCTCCTGTTCATCTTTCTGTTGGAGTTTTTAATCTTATATCAAATCCATCACCGCCGCTACATCACGCCGTCCCATCCATGTTCGTCGCACCCGATCGCTCTTCCAGGGCTCTCTCTGTTGCTAGATAGTATTTCTGACATGTATGTATTGTTTGAATTTGGATCATCTAGAATTATTATTAATTTGATGCAAAATAAATGAATCCTTGTTTTTGAGCATTTTTTAATTAAATTTAAATTTGAAGAAAAAAATGTGAATATAATAATATCATAGAACTACAATCAAATCTTGCCTCTTTTTTTTTTTTTAATTTTGAACAAATTTGAAGCGTGATTCATTTTGCAATATTCTTGAAATATTTTTCTATACTTCTTGTTTGTTACTCCTCTTCTTTCATTATCCTTCCATATTTGTTTTCTTCGGTGTTTATTTTTTCTTATGACCTTTTTAAACTTTTTTTTGCACAAGTTCTAGTTATAAAAGTAATTTCTTAAAAAATGAGATAAGATTGTGTTGCCCCACTAGATTTCGTTTTAATCAGAATCTCGTACACATAATTGTTCATAATATTTAATATTGTCATGTATGAGCACTTTTTTTGGGATATCATTTTTTATTTTGTTTTAATTTTTTTAAAAGTTCTAATCATAATAATTATGGTGGATATGCCTCTTAAATTACTGGAGGGTGGAACACAATAACATGCCCATTCAGTTCGACCAGAGGCACAAAACAAGAGAGATTCCCGAATTAGTTTCTAAGTTGAGAGGAGCATCCCTTTATTGTTCCTTTCAAATAGACTTTCGGATATCCATTTATGCTCTCTTTTTTTCTTTCTTCGTTTTTTCAAAATGTAATCTCATTTTGTTTTTGTATATATTGGCAAAAACTGTGAGCACAATGATGTATGACAAGTAGTGAGTGTTCAAAAAACTTGATTCCAATTTTACTGTGCCAAAGATATTTGCACTCAGAATCCAATTCTATATAGATATCGTTTGATAATTGGGTTGGGTTGATATTTTTTTGACTAAATTAATCATAAAAAGACAAAATAAGTTAAAAAATTAATAAGACAAATGTCACATTCAAACCATAATCATCTGACTTTTTCTCTTACAAAAGTTAAGAAAATCAAAAAAGTCAATCAAAACGAACTTTTTAACCTGGACTAAAATTTTTCAGAAAGTAAAAAAATTCAAAAAATCAACCCAACTTGCCAAACAAAGTCATATATTAGTGTGGTTTTTCTTCTAAAAGTCATCGGGCTGGGCCGGGCCAACTTAACTTAGGAAAGCTAAACCCAATTCATGATTTGTGCTTTTTGTATTTTTTTTCCTCAACAGCCTTTGATTGATTTGGGCTTTTTTTGAACTTGCCCTTTCTGCTCTCTTACAAAATAAAACCTCACTTTGGGTTTTGCAGTCCATACAATTTTGATTTATTTGTAGCCTAAGTAAAATATCTATAATTTTGAGGCAACGAAAAAGTGTATCTATCGAAACTATTCCTGGACGATTGGAAAATCTTAGAATTGACTGACTAGTCAATTAGAAAATGTTTTGAGGTGATTTTTGCCAATATTTTTTTTTGTGATCCATAGCACTGCCGATAAAATATATCACCTATTGCTAAAGAACCACTAGCATATGTTTGAACTAACCTTTATTTTTTAGGGTTAACTTCACCATTCATCTCTTAAGGGTAGTCATTTCAAATTAGACCACATTAAAAGGGTCATTTCAAAATTTGAAAGTTAAAAACTGTTTGGTTGTATAGTTTAAGTTGTTCAAATTTTAAATGACAATTTTTACCCATCAAATCAAGTTATAATGAATACTAATTTGTACAATCATATCTAATTGGATCACATGAAGTGAAGTATAGGGACTAAATAAATAAAATTGATAGTTTATGAATAGGGGAAAAAAATTATGATAATTTATAAGATGACAGTGAAATTAAAAATTATTTTTATATTTTTCATGCAGCTGCTGCAAAAATGTCAATGAGATTGTTCAATAACATGCTAGAAGTAACAAATAGAGAGATGAAAATGATGAAGGCGGCATGTACAAATTCTGAACTTTGTCATTGTAATAACTGGAAATGTGAAAAATCACAAACAGTAAGCAAAGCTATCTTTCAGCTCATTGGGTATATGAAGCAAAGTTATCTCTGAATCTAAGGGATGTTTGAGTTATAAAGATTTGATGATAATATTTAAGATTTCAAGTTTAAGTCATCCGAAAGGATCACTGGTCGTTAACTTTAAGACTCCTGAATTAGGCGAGGTGTGTGCAACCTGATCTAAACACTTGTTACTAAAAGAAAAGAAAAGAAATTGTAAAGGAGAAAATATTTGGTTTCTCTGACTGGTGGGTGGGTCTCTTACTGAAATCATGCCTTCCATGGAAAGCATGTGCTGATAGGTAAAGTTTTTGTCAGATTATAAATTATGCTGTAAGAGAAAAAATTATGACAACAGGAAGCTTTTTTCTGGGCAAATTTCCACCCAGTTAAAATCCTTTCTCTTTCATAAATTCTTCAAAGATAGTAAAGATATGATTTTTGTATTGAGAAGATAAGTTTATTATAGTGCCAAAGGTTTCGGCTCTGTTAGTTGAGGATTTTCTATTAATTTTCTTAATAGATTGAATGGGGTTATTGTATATATCACTGGAATATTTGATCTCAATTTTATTATTTTTCACCATTCATATGATTTTTTATGTAACATGGTAAGTCTCATTATTTTTAAAACATATTCAGTGTGTTTAGTTTCAGTTTTTTAAAAACTGAGTTTTTTGTTTTTCATATTTTTTTGTTTTTAGTGAATATTTTTTAAATTTTAAGTACTTTTTTTTTTTTTAGATGTACTTTACTTAGATGTATCTAAATTGTAAAATATTTGCGAAAAAATATTTTAAAAAATTAATAAATACACAAAAATATTAAAAATGTACTAAATTTTCGTTTTTTTTTTTTTTGGTTGTATTTTTTGGTATTTAGTGTGTTTTTTAAATATTTTTTTCACAAATATTATACTTTTTAAGTGTATTTATGTTAAGTGTGGCTAAGAATTTAAAAAAAAAAATTGCTTAAAATATTTAAAAAATTCATTGAAAACATTAAAATACGAAAAATAAAAAAATAGAATTTTCTGAAAACTAGAACCAAACAAGCTGAATGATTCTTATACATTACTTTGTTACATATATATAATTAGAAGTGAAATTAGAGAAACTCTATTTACACACCACAAATCCTCTCAGTACATATCATTTCTTTAAATTTTTTTATTACATCTTTATCCTTTTGGTCCATTACAATTTTAACCTTCACAATATTTTTCAATCCACACCATACCACCCCACCCCTAACCCTAGTTGCCACCACCCCGTCGCTGTCACTTACTTCTTCTTTGGCGAATCTCGTCTCTCTCTCTCTCTCTCTCTCCCTTGCGAGAAGAGAGTAATGAGATGGTGCATCATGGGACTAAGGGGGATTGCAAGGGTGAGGGTTACAATTGATAGTGGGGGCGCAATGGTGTGGTGATGGTGGTTTTTGGTGATAGTAGCAGCTGACGAAGCCTAATGGTGGTGATGGGGTAGCTAGAGATGGTGCATCATGGGACTAAGGGGGATTGCAAGGGTGAGGGTTACAATTGATAGTGGGGGCGCAATGGTGTGGTGATGGTGGTTTTTGGTGATAGCAGCAGCTGACGAAGCCTAATGGTGGTGATGGTGGAATGGTTTGTACAAAAAGGTAAGAGAGAGAGAGAGAGAGAAAGAGAGAGAGAGATCTAGGGTTTTCTAGATCCAGGATTTGAAGAGAAGATTTACGATTGGTGGTGGAGTGGAAGCGCAGGGGGCGAGATGAAGATGGGGAAGGGCGAAGCGGCTGGAAAGAATGAGGAGCTGCATTGGTGCTTAGGAATGAGAGGGTTGCGATAATACGATTGGTAAGGCAGCGACAGCGGCGATTTTTGGTGATGGCAAACAATGGTAGTTGTTCATAATGGTGGGATTTGAAGAGAAGAAGAAAAAGAAGAGATGGTTGGAGGTGGAGAGGAGGGAGGACAGTTGATGTCACGCCCTAAATTTTGGATAATTAAATATTAATTTAGAACTAAACCCCAATCGATATCCCATCATAATTTCATAACTATTCAATACCTTCAACATTAAAGTAGCATCAAATAGTCAAAACAACTTAAATAATGTAAAGTTATAAAATAATCCACAATGCCAAATTATCAAAATACTAAGGTCATAAAAAAAATAAATAAATAAATAACTAAACTAATATCAACTCTAAACTCAAGAAAACAAAAAAGTCCAAGAAACATGTCCAACAACTATAGTTATTTCTCGTCACCACCGTAACCCCAACTAATCCTGCAAAGGAAGCTCAGCTGCACTTAAATAAAACGCACCCGAGATGCCAAAAGACAAAACGAATCAGTATACAAGTATGCTGGTATGAGTATAAGATGTGACACCCACGTGTCCACCAGACACAAACAAAAGTACATTTAATTCTTGTTACAAGACAAGATAAGTAGTTCCACCCGCACTGAGACGAATGGTAGTTTCCCGAGATACGGTAGTATTTAGTTTCTTATCCATACACAACTAAATATAAATTGAGTATACCCAAAAAAATAAATAAAAATAATATGATGGATCATTCATGCATAAAAAGTTAGTAAGACCTACTATTTTACAAAAAATAAAGTTAGTATAATTTAATCATAAGTAAATTACTGAAGAAGTATAAAAATACACCGTTTCATACTTAAATCATTCAAATTGATCAAAACTCAAAGAAAAAAAAATTGTACAAAATCAAATTTCCTAAAAGACATTGCGAACGAATTTAGTAAAAACTAAATAGGTTAAGAGAAAAACTTGATATAAGAACCTAGACAGAATTCAACTGAAAAATCTGAAGCTGAAAACAAAAAGAAACTATCCTAAGATGATTTTTTTCAGAAAAGTTCAAAACACGAAAAGTGTTCAAAATAATGTTTTACTTTAGTTTACGCGAAATCAATGAAAATGAGCTCGTTTCGTGGGTTAAAACAACATCTAAAGACTGCATTGCTAAAATGAACGAAAACTATTGTAACCAAGATCATCTGACTACAAGTTCTAATTGATCTTTTTCGTAAAAAGTTAAATACAAAAGTTGTTTAGAGTTACGTATACATGTCTCTGTCCAAATTTCGTAATTTATTAAGGTCATTTGCTATTTTTCAAGATGTACAAATCAAAACAATTCAAACTATACCAATAAGTTCATATCTAATTCTTTGTACCTTAACTCCACCACTTCGGCCCTTTACTTCCAGACTATACATATATCCCATGTGCCTCTTGTATACCTAACACCGCTCTGAAACCAAACTTGCACGAGGATATCATCCCGAGTTTGACTTACACTCCTCGGACGGTTAGCATATATGTACGCGCGTAAATCAAAACACTCGTTTACTCCTGAGAACAAGGCAACAATATATATATACACAACACATCATCTACTCATGAGAACAAACATAATAATGCCGAGCCTAAGGCATTCAAATAAATCACATAATCCTTACTTTTTTTTTGTACACTTTTTCTCACCAATACTCAAATAAAACAACAATTCATATAATCATGGTGGAGTATAAGGAATTTATTTATGGGTTTTCAATTTATTTTAATTTCATATATTCATGAGTGTGATTACATCCATAAAATAAATATACATAAAAACTCTAAACTTTGCATACACATCTAACAAATAATGAAATCAATCCATCATCTATATACAAATACAAAATCAAATCAACATCAAATAAATAAAAATAACGAATTAAACATAAATAAAGGGAAGTAGGTTTTGCACTCATAATTATTTTGAAGATCAAAGAATCACTTAAAGAATTAATGAAACCATCAAAATAAAATCTTAGCCCTTTCTTTTTCTTTACCTCTACCTTCTCTCTCTCTCTTTCTGCCGCACAGCACACAACCCTCTCTTTTTTTCTTTTTTGTTTCTTTTTTCTTTTTTCTTTTCCATCTTTTCTTATTAGTGTCAGCCGCCTATATATGCTTAACTTAACTTATGATTATATTTTATTTTATTAAATAACTACAACATATATAAATATGCTTTATAAAATCAATACATGTAACACTTTTTTTTTTATATATGTAAATATATATATATATAAATATAAATATAAATATTCAAATTAATTAAATACCACATTAAATTCTCATGTATTCACGCAATTAATAAAGTCAAAAATAAAATAAAATAATAATAAATAATGACTTAGGAAAAATTAGAATCGCTATAGTTGAGCAGGGAAATGGCGTCACGGGATGGCGACAGTGGCAATTTCTGGTGACGATGACGATTAATGGTATGGCAGCGGTAGTGTTAGGGTTTGGACTTGAGGTTGGAGAAGAAGAGGGTATTTTGGTATTATTAAAAAATAGATAGTGTGCATTGAGAGAAATAGAAAGAATCTAAATTGAGTGTGGTGTGAACTAAGAGAATGGTGTGTATTGAAAGGATTAATGGTGTGCAAATAGAATTTCCCGTGAAATTATGATTATGTCACAAATATATCTAAACCATTCATTTGTAAAAATGCCATATGTGGCACATTATAATATTTAAAGTAATAACATGGAAAAAAAGAAAGAAAGTAAATTACATGGTATGAATTCTCTTAGACACTTTAAAAATTGGATAAATTATAAATACATCCCTGAGATTTGCTTAAAATACAGATTAGCCCATGTAGTTTGAAAAATTACCAATGCCCTCTTATTAGAATTTTTTATTTAACAGAATTAACTAAAAAAATAAAATTCATAATTGCACTTCTATGCAATAATAAAATTACCTAAATTATTAATTGAAACATATTTTTAATATCATTAAAAATTGTTAATTGACTTAATGATTTATTAATAAAATGGGCAATTTGTTATGAAATTAGAAATCACTAGGGGCGATTTGTATTTTAATAAAACCTCAAGGGGTGTGTTTGTAATTTACTCTTAAAAATTGGGAAATTCTATTTCCACACACCTAATTAATTCAGGGGTGATTCTACTTACACCACTCTTTTACCTCTTTACACCCTCCATATGAGATTTTTTTTTTCTTCCAATTATATTCATGTGTGAAATTACTTTTAAAGACAAAACACTAAAATTAAATATTGATGATTATCTCCTTACACCCCTTGGGCTTCAACCCTTGCCCTTCTTTTTTGTTTCTCAACTTTTCTTTTCTCTTACACAACACATCTTTTTTGAAAAAGTGATAATCATAGTGTTTTGGTCATCAAAGAAAGCAATGGATGAAAAATGGTGGTGAAAAATCATCAAAAAAGTGAAATGGTGATTTTTTTTTTATTTGTTTGGTAGGTTTTTGTTTCGATTTTCTAGGCTAGTCTTCGACTTTTGTTCGGTGTTTCGAAATCGTACAAAATAACATAGTTCGGTATCACAATGCCGAACAAAAAATATAAGTCTAGTATTCAACTACTGAATAAAAGATATATTTCCGATAATATAAGGCCCGACTTTTAAAATTTGTTTGGCTACTTATTGCCATGTATTTTCAGTTTCAGTTTCAATTTTTTTTTTTTTTTTTTTTTTGCTTGGAATGATTATACTTATACTCATTGCAACAACGCAAGTACTACATTATTAGTAGATTCTAGTCATGAATTCATTACAGAATTCACTACCGACCCTACTTAGATCATTACCATGTCTTATTTTGTAATTCTACTTATTGATTTCTTTGTTATAGGTTTATCTGCAACATGGTCATCCAGTACCTCCGATAGCAAATAATTTGATTCGTTTTCATCACCCATGTGCTAGTGGATGGGAGAAACCATATACTATCCGTATTCATCAATTTCGTACTCTTATTAGCCCTAACGTAGTAATTACTGAAACCAACGATATAGACGAATTGTGATAACATGCTTGATTGATGGATGCAAACAATGACATATTTTATGGATGCTTTTATGGATATTCGTACACTTTATTTTGCTATGAAATATTTTATGGGTACTTTATGTATGATTTTGTAGGTGCATGTTTGATTTATGAATTTTTTTATCGAAATGGATTAATTCGAATTCGTTAACATTGTATTACCGAACATGCCCAAATTATCGTTTGGAACAAAGTAGCTCTGTAAATGTATAGCAACAGAACACTGGACAAATCTATTTTTCCCAACAACATAACACCAGAAAAATATAATTTGTCTAGTACCGTGTGACCGAATAGACACTTCACAATGGGCTCCACTAACTTTGTTGTGAAGCAAATTGTAATTATCCAATTGTATAGCAACATAATGCTGGGAAAAAATATCATTTCTGGTAACACGACACTGGAGTAATTGAAATTTATTAGCATTGTATTACCGAACAGGCCCAGCACAAATTAAAAAACATTGTTTAGGAGAAAGTGACTCTGTAAATATATAGCAACAAAATGCTGGAGAAATCTATTGTTTCCGACAACTGAAGATCGGAATAATGGAAATTGTTTAGCAGTCTACCACTGAACTGGCCTATAGCACTGAAAAAACAATGTTACTTCCATCAAATGGTATCATATCCCTCCAAAACACTTTAATATCATTACAATGCATTAGAAACAATAACAAATCTATATGTTCACCAAAATAATTTTTCATTCACATAAATATTGAATATAAAATAGAAGTGAAATTGTTTAAAATTCTTACAAAAGTATGACAATTCATTACTTGTCTAACCAAACATCCAGTTTACCAAAGATCCAAGACATCCTATAGACCGCCCCGAACTCTCTCTGCGCGCGAGGGCGCGAATTGGGTTCTAGCTACTACAGTTCGAACTCCTGTCACGGTTCTGAATCTAATCTCACAAAGTGCAATGTAAGACTGATAAATCACCAAACAGTCCAAATCCGGCAATTGGTTTTGAAAAATCAATGTTGAATCAAAAAGTGCCAAACATGGACTGCTTTGCCAGATTTCAAAGTCGCCACCTAAATATTTTGTTTTGGGAAATTTAGGAAACCCTGACTTGTGCCAAAGGCTACATGTCCGTCATCACCAAAGTTGCCTCTGCTCGGGAACTTGGGTACGAGAGGGGAAAGTCCTAAAATGAACACCCCCGCTTGCTCGATCAAAGGATCGGCCTCTATTAACATGATATGTTGTTTTTGAAAACACATGTGTTCTTATTCCAGTTATTAATCTAACTTACTATGTGATGCGCACAGCATACAAGTATAGACTAAATCACTCGATTTGGAACAAAACATCTTATATTCGTTTTTCGAAAAATGGTTTGGAAGTGCTACTCGCAAGTAGGCTAAAACGCAGATTTGCCACCTTCAAGTGGGCTTAGAAAAACATGATTTTGCCACTCTCAAGTGGGCTTAAAACTCATATTTCGATGAATTGTTCCAATTCAAGCAATAAAGCCTTCACCCACAAGCATTCATGTAGTTAATCAATTAAGCAAATAGCCTCATGGCAAGTATGCTATCATAGCAGTCACTTACACACATGCAAGGATGCTAAAGCGTAAACACTCACAGTGTACTCTGAGCCAAAACAGAAGCTAGTTAGAAATCATGCATGATCCTAGCTATGTTAAGATGCCTAATGCAACACATGCAAAAATGCAACTAAAATAGGCTCGGCTTTCTAGAATGGCATATGAATGCAACACTTGATAACATGCTCTGAAACACGTATTCAAGAAAGTGTATTGAAATACAATGCAGTTTGAATGATGAGCCGAGCCCGGTGCATACAAGACAAAATGAATGATGCACGCATGCAAACATAAGTATGCTAATTGAAACATGCCCTAAAACTAACCATCAAAAGCTGGTAAATAAAAAGGAGAAAGACGTGGGGTTGGAAGACATTCACACACACACGCACACTTATTACAGCATTTGCCTTCTCGACGAAGAGTCCGAATAATGAGCTAAGCTAACTAAGCTAAGCTAACCAACTAATCTAATTAAACTAATTTGACTAGTTATTACAAAACAAAACTAATTAACTATTCCTAGTTAACTAAATGTTACAAAATTGGAACAACTAGCTAATCTAAGCTAATTAGTTACAAACCGAATTAATTAAACACATTAACTAATCAATTACAACAATGACTAAGCTAACTTAGCTAAGTAAAATAGTTAGAAGGCCTCAGGACGAGGGATGCATGCATGCTCGATCATCTCGCTCGGAAATCCATTGTTATGCCACTAATTGCTTATGTTTGCACTTGATTTGATATCTGAAAATTGCACAAACTTCCAAATTGCTTCTGCTCCAACACAGGGACCCTTTGGTGGGCTGCCGACCAGAAAAATGGGCTGTAGACCAGAAAAACTGGTCGACCGACCACCCTTACTGGTCGGTCGACTACTTCTTGTGGTCGGTCGACCAGCTGATTCTCCAAACTCTAGTTTTGCTGCAACAGAGAACAACAAGGGGCATAGCAGTGTATTCGCAAGATATGTGTGCACAACCACCCTCCCTATCATTTCTCAAGCTCAAGGGAGTGCGGTACTCGACTCTCAGGCCACCAACCGAACATCGCAATGCACGATGGCCGAGAAGCCAAGTTTGCACAAGTCAATGTCAATGAATGCACACAAATAACACATAAGGGCCTCCACCTCTACCATGTTTGATCAAGAGGGTCGGCGACCGAGAAATGCTACACGTTTCATCACTTTGAGTATGAAACGTGCGGCATTCCTCGTGTTTGGATTAACGTCCAATCCAAACACATGCAACGCAAACAAGATGATCAACCTTCAATGCTAAAGTGACATGCGCAAGACTTCATCATGTAAGTAATGCATGCATGGCATGTTTAAAAGGTAAGGCATCAAAGCTAATGAAACATATTACACATGAGGCATACACCATCAATCTCAAATGGTCAAACCAACCCCGAACAGAGGTCAAACATGCCAAAACAGTGGCTGAAATATGTTAAGATCAAGGCATACAACACAAGGAGAACATGCTCATTTGATGGCTCATTAACAATGCACAAAGACACAACTCTTAAAAGCTCTCAAGGAATGAAAGAAGTGAGAACATGACACACGTGCATGCTCTGAAATAACATGTTAAACGATGCCCAAACAAGCAACCATCACAAATATAGCATAGTAGGGTGCTCAAAACTCAAGACTAACCAAGGTACTTGCACTATAGCCATATCAAGCAAGCCCCAAAGGGCCAAGATGACTCAAAAACAGTCCCAAGGCAGGTTAAAACAATGCCAAAACATACATGGAGTAGAGCTAATACATGCTAGGATGGGAGGCATAAAGCATGACGCATGCAAGGCCAATGAGTGGGATTACACTACACATACCAAAACCAAGCATGAGGTGACTTCACCAACAAAAATCAAAGTTGTAACATAGTAAAATAACACCAAAAACATGCTGAGATGGTAGCCCCAAAAGCTTAGGCAAGCATGCATACATATTGGCTCATAAGTGAAGCATAAAGCTCAACCCTCAAACACAACCAAGGGATGATAAACACAAGAATATGACAGAGGTATATGGTCTGAAATAACATGCCAAATGATGCCATGCCATGCACAAAGCTCAAATATGACATGCTAGAGGTCTCAAAGCTTAAGGCTAGCAAAGCCCAATGCACTATAGCTATGCAAAGCCAAGCATGCATGACCAAGACCACTCAAATCAGACCTAAAGCATGTTAAATCAAAGCAAAAAATGTACTGGAGTAAAGCATACACATGCTAGATCAATAGGTCAAAACACCAAACAAGCTAGGCTAGTGAACAAATTTGCACTACAAGTGCATAAACCGTGCAAGAGGTGACTTTATCGACCAAAATTAGAGCTAAGGCATGCTAAAAAAAGAGTGAAAGCCTGCTGGAGTGGAGCCAAAAACATGCTAAAATGGTGGTCAAAAGCATAGAGCATGTTAGGCTAACTAAGAGGATTACACTATAAGTACGTGAAGCATGTAAGAAGAAACCAAGCCAACCCAAAACAGAGTTATAGCATGGAAAATAATGACTAAAAACATGCTTTAACTAAGCAAATTCAAGGCACAAAGACATGCTACTTTGCAAGGCTACAAGTAGGATTACACTACAAGTGCAATAAGCATGCAAGAGGTGACCAAGACAGCCAAAAACAAAGTTATGGCAGGTCTGAAAAGTCACAAAAATGAGCCTAAACAAAGCCACGAAGAAGTAGAAACACATGCTCTTTTGATGGGCCACCAACACATGCAAACTAGAGAAGCGGAGGGGGGACTACCCCCACCTATTTGGGACCTCAAAACCACCTTTCTACCACTGAAATTCCTTTGATTTTCAGTGGTAAGAAAGCCAAAAAGAGGTGGCCCCAATAGTTTTAAAAGATAGCAAGAAGTTAAGCAAATAAGGCACAAGAGAGTGAGAGACACCCCTAACTCAAACAAGGCCTCAAACAACCTTTTAAAACACTTTAAAACAAAGGTTTTTGCAGTTGAAGGTTAAGCCAAAAGAAGCATGCAAAGGTGGCTAAGTATGCAATCAAAACAAAGCTTTAAAAGGAGGAATAGGACTCACTCTTGAAGAACAACAAGAACAGCCACTTCTGAGGCAAAACCAAGCCAAAATCACTCAAATGCAACCTCCAAGAACCTCAGCTCAAGAGTGAAGGTGTTTCACTAGGTGTTTAGTGCAAAAGTGTGAACAAAACTCACTTTAAGGCACAAAGTAGCACAAATATATATAGAGAGAGATATATGTTTAGCCCTAATCCAAATTTCTGAACCTTGAACAAGAGGGAGGAAGCTCCCTTATATAGAATTTCATGCCTCAAGCTTGTTAGACAAGCTAGAGGCTTGGTGCAATCCCTCCATACACGTGTATGGAGTATGGAGGATGCCTCCTGTACCTAACAGCTGGCACAACTAGCAAGGAAAATATCTGCAGAAAGTGCAGAAAGGCCGTTGACCAGTTAAAATGGTCGACCGACCACCTCCCCTAGTCGACCGACCACCAAAAGTGGTCTATAGGGAATAAAACTGGTCGGCAAGGGAGGAAGAGGGTCTACAGAGAGAGTAGAAGGTGGTGGCAGGTTGCCGACTACCTTAGGTGGTCCACAGACCACCCACCCTAGCTGACTGACCACCAAAAGTGACTGGTAAGGAAGAAAAGTGGTCTACAGTGGGAGAAACTGGTCGGCACCCCTGTTCCACCCTCTAGGCAAAGGGTAACAAGGTTTGGTTCAAAAACAAACCAAAAATGAAGAAAGACAAGAGTCCGCAGGACAAGGCACTCAGCCAGAAGGCCCGAAAACTAGTCTACGGGCCACTAGAAGTGGCCTATGAGAGGGAAAGGTAGCCTACAGCTACAAAAAGTGGCCTATAGGCCTTTGTTTCCCTCTAGGCAAAGACAGCAAAGCATAGTCCAAAAACCAGGCCAAGAGGGGAAAGTTAAGAGGTCCTGAGACAAGGTGCTCAGCCGAAGGCTCCGGAAACTCAAGACGAGCACAAACATGCACAATCACCGAGTGCACAGACGATGACGTCTGAGTCCTAAGGTCGGTCAAAAATGGGGTGTCTATACATCCACAAAAACTATGCCATTAAGGAAAAGTATATCCCAAACTCTGTACGGGCTAGGCATTCACAAAAACTATGCCATAAAAAAAAATTAGATCCCAACTCCCATGTACGATCAACACAAAACTATATCCCAAACTCTATATAGGGCTAGACATTCACAAAAATTATGTCATCAAACAAAAACTACATCCCAAGTCTCATGTACGGTCAACACATAACTATGACATCAAAAAAAAACTAGATCCCAATGCTCATGTACGGTCCATCCTACAATGTTTACGATAGTAGACTTGATGCTCTGTACGTGTCGATGTAGATCCCAAACTCTGTCCATCAAGAACTTGCAACATCCGACCAATGGTTTCATACAGCATGTCAGGGTGTAAGACACACTCATCACGACTGAGCCTATGGACTGTAGCACCAACATTGAAAGCAGTATCATTACACTGCAAAAAAATTGATAAAAATTGTACTTAATGTTTGATTTATGGTGAACCACTTAAAAGTGAAATAAGCTACTTCACAATTTGCTTACCCACTTAGGATCCATAGTAATATCATTCTCGGGACGTCGAACACGTTGATCAAACAAAGAGTGATGCGTAGGATTTTGAACAACCCGGTGTGAAACACGTGCATACCACTCACGGTATCCCCCTACACATTCAAATGGGCGCTACTATACAGGCACACTACGAGCATTAATGGACAACACATGATTCTCCCATTGCACCCATATCGTGTCATGGTATTGATACATGATTCTGTATTGTCCTAGTTTACTGCCTTGTGTAGCTCGAACTGGAGATAATGGTGCTGGTGGGATGGTTTGGACCCTACCAAACTGTCGTAAAACCCTATTGGGGTGATAGGGTTCAACAATATCAAAGCATTTCAAACATTCAATATAATATGCAACCTTATGAAATGGATGGTGTATCCTACATAAACGGTATAGATCTCACTCGATCTACCAATAGGCAATGCATAATGTTAGTTATGAAATCTTATTTTTTTTTTACAATATGACACTATTATAAAATGCCTAACCTCATTAGCACGTAACATGTCAAGCTGCTCTCGTAATTTCTGCAAGTGGTCTTCTGTAAAACCCCCATCTCTCCGCGGACTCCAACGACAGACACGAGGTTGTTCTTTAAAATAGGACAAATTTGGATGAGGCCTTCCTAAGCGAAAATGCTTAACCACTCTAGCTTCGCGGATTGCCCATGAGATTGAACTAATTCTGCAAATGCATCATTCACTGCCACTCCCAAAGTAGCACTCACTAGTTCAGCAGCCTCCTATCTTGTTAACTTAGGACATGACAAAGCCCTACCAGTGATTGGAATGCCAAGTATGGTCCGCACATCATCCAATGTGACCGTCATCTCACCGTCTGGCATGTGAAATGTATTTGTCTCTGGATGCCATCTTTCAACAAAGGAAAATATTGCCATTCTATTGCCATGCCGATATGTGTGATCAATAAGGACACTAAGACCAGACTGCTCAACCAAATGTCGCCATCTAGCATTTTCGAGTATTGGTGACATCCATGGCTACTCAACAAGCTTTCGAGAACGATTCAAACATTTAAGAGGTCCCCATTCCTGTATTTCACATAAAAATATAAACAATTTGAACCATATAGTACATAAAATTAGTTTATTGTTGAGAAATTCAAAAAATGCCTTTTTCTTCCAAATAGCGGCAGCAACATGGTTACGGAAGCTAATTAGCAATACAAGATCCTCTGGAGCACCCGGAACTGGTTTTGTGTTGTCATCGTCCACACCAACATCGTCCTTCATGAGGTTAGCCTCTACACCAATATCATTATTGTCATCGTTATCCTCCACACCAACATTGTCATCAACATCATCATTATTCACATCCACATTGCCATCCTCCTCCACATGGACATTTACTTCCAATGCTTCAGGTTCTATTTGCCTAGCACGTCTTTTATTGGATGCCGTTGGTCTCTTACGTGAGACACCACTAACCATTTTTGTGTAAAAAAAATATATTAAACCCAATATCAGCAAAAACTCGAATATATTAAATGACTGATGTAAACAATATTAGCAAAGAAACCATAATTTCATAAATAACATTCAATTTTAAAAAGAAAAATTTAATGTGCAAAGGTATAGAAAAGGGAAAAAATTCTAATTATAGAAGAGCAAAATACATGATTTATTAATACATGATGCTTTAGAAAAAATTATTAAAATGATAAGTAAAAGGGAACTTGGCACCATTTAAAACTTTTTTGTCCCAAAAAATTGCATCAACACATTGCAAGAGGGGAACATATTGCAAGTTCTAAGAGTTCTATTAAAAATTAAAAAAGTTATAAGAACATATTGCAAGAGGGGAAAAAGGAAGAAAATCACATATTGATCTTCTAATGACAAGGAGAATTTATAAGATTTTGAATTTCAGAGTGGCATAACCATTACGTTACCAACAGACATGGTTTAAATAGCATGGGTTTTTCTTTAGGCTTGGTGAGAGTAGTAGTTTACATTGAATGGATGTTGCATACCCATTGGGATTATATTTTCTTGAAATTCATGTCTTCAAATTCAAATTTTTATTTTTCAATTTTTTGTATTGTTTCACACAATAATTTTTTCTTTAAATGAGTGTATGGGTTATGTGGGACATTTGTCAGACGCATGATTATTTGATGAAGATGAAACTAGTATCAAAAGCTTTAAGTTATAGAATAGAGCCAAATTGCCTTATTCCTGTTAAAGTAAAGAAGAGTAATGGATTTTAAATTTATACAGTACAGGATATTAGAATAATATTTGCCTATTAATGCAAAAGTATGAGGTTGTAATATGAGTTCAAACTATAGAAACAACAAGAACTTTTTAATAAACTTGGATTTGGGTGTGTTTGACTTCTATCTAACTTTCCCCATGTGGACTTCAAACTGATTTTAGACACAAAGTAATAGAATAAAAATGAAAAGGAGACAAAGACTCACGACATAGCTTCTTATAATTAATTTGTACATTGTTCCCAATTTGGTGTTAAATTGTCAAAAAGTGAGAAAACCAACTTGCTTGTTTTCTGTAGTCATTGTCTGGAACTGTTCTGTACTGATAAGGTTTAGAACTTGGATTGGACTCTTGTTTTCTTCTCTTTTTTGTTGTAAATTTTCAAGCTCATCTTAAGTGAAGTATTGTTTAGATACATGTGTCAGTGATTCAGAAGTGGACCTGTGTTTCATAAAGGGTTTTGGCACTTTAGTTGCGTGTTTCACTTGGGGTCTTTTACAACAACTTTATTTAAACAGGGCCATGTTTTTAGGATTTTTGCATGAAGTTCTTGTAGACTATTGTCCCCAAATATTTAGATAGGCGATAATAAGTTGTTTAACCTGGGTGACTTGTTGCACAAGTGGAATGCAATCTTGAAGTGTATAATCATCAAGGGCCCATTCAATACTACTATGATCTAAAAGTTAAAATTAATGAAATGTATTTTATTTGAAAAAACAAAAACAATTTAAGCTTATTAAAAAGTGCATAGAAACTGTGCTTGAAATGGGCTTTTCTAAATGCGTGTTGAGGATGGAAGCAATTTTGGCAAGCTTTCAACTATTAGAGTGGCACCATTAATAATACTAATACTCTTAGTTTTCTCATTTTTGTTCTTTTATTTGAATATAGTGCATGAGATTTGCAAATAACAGTTCTTTTTTTTATTATTATTATTATTTTTAAATTTGGAACTCTTTGTTTTTTGGTAACAATTTGAAATATTGGAATTAGAGTAATCCAATGTAAGGATTGATCGAAATGCAAGATTTGGCTTTAAAGGGTCTAATCCAAATCTTATTCCTAATTCAATACCAAATCTTTGAACCAAGTAATGCCCTAAAGTGTAAGCTTCCAGTCTGAGTTGAATTTTGGTAAAAGCTATGTAACTTAAGCAATTGCCTTCAATTAGCATGAATAATTATAACAATATCCTAGCTATCTGTAGCTTTTATTCAATTAAAAAACAAGCAATTTGTATATTGTAGTTGTATATGCATATTTGTGGCAGTGATGGTTGGCCTAATGGTGGATTAACAATATTAGAAGCAACTAACCTACAACTTCAATTTTTTCCACAACTATTGACAACCGTCTATGGCACCTCTGTACCTACATAACTCTGACCCTTTCCACTTGACTATCTATAGACACGCCCCGAGGGCCTCATGCTTCTACAGTTCGGACCTCTGTTTAAAGTTGGTTTAGTGGTCTCTTGCATGCACCATATACTTACCTTGCAATCCCCTCATTTACCTTAACATGTATCTAGCATTTAGGCTATCATGCTTGCATGTTTTGGCTCAACTCCATGAAGCTTCTAGCCTTGTTTTAACATGGTTGAGCTCTATTTTTCATTGTTTTGGTCATGCTTACATTGTTTTGTATAGCTACCATGCAATCTAGCTTGTTAGCATTGGGTGTTTGAGTCACTAGCATGCTCTATTCAGATCATTTCAGTGGTTTGGCATCACTTGTAATATTATTTCAGTCCATATAGTATGCTCATGTACTTGCATTTGTCACTCCTTTAATGCTTTAAAGGGTTTGTGTTTTATGCCTCATGAATGTGTCATTGTGTATGCCACCATGCTTAGGTCTTTGGGATGCCATCTAAGTGAGTTTTTGGGCTTACTTTGACATGCCATAACTCTATTTTTCATTGCTTAAATCATGCCATGTTTGGTTTTGATAGGTGTAGTGTAACACCCTCTTTGGTAGCCTTGCACGCCTCATGTTTTGGCGTTGTGTTCTAGCTTGTGTTGGCTAGTTTTGAGCTTGCTTTCGGTCTTGTTTGGACCTGCCTTAGGACTGTTTTAGGTCCTCTTGGCCCTTTGGGGCTTGCTTTGTATAGCCATGGTTTGAACCCTTTGGCTAGTTTCAAGTTTTAAGCTTTCTTGCATGCTTTGCTTATGTACGTTGGTCGGTTTGGCACCTCTCCTAACATGATTTCAGAGCTTAACATGTTTGTCACATGTCCATGTTTATCCTCTCCTAAGTGTGCTTAAGAGTTGTTCTACTATGCTTAAGTGTTAGGCCAATTGGCATGCATGTTTGCATGTGTTTTTGTCCTAATTTCCATTGCATTTTGGCCACTGATTTGGACCTATTTGAGAGTTGTCCATTTTGCTTTAAGACCATTATCGCATGTTGTTGCATGCTTGTCTTGCATGTTGTTGCATACTTGGCCTATTGCATGTTGTCGCATGCTTGAGTCATATCGCATTTGGCATGCCCCTTTTGTTTGTTAAGTTGCTTTGCATGTTTGCATGTATTGTCCCTTGCATGTTGTTGCATGCTTGCCCCACATGTTGTTACACGCTTGCCTATCCTTGAATGTTGTCACATGCCTTGCATGTTTGCATGCTTGTTTAGGTTGTATTGCATTTGGCATGCTTATTACCATTAGCCTTGTATGGCATTGTCCTTGACATGCTTCATGTTGCATTAGTTTTGCTTGCATGATTGCATCCCTTACCTCTTGATCAACCATGATAGAGGTTGGGGCCCCTTATATGTTTATGTGCATTTCATTTGATATAAATTGCACATTCGGCTCCTTTGGCCATTATGCATTGAAATGCATGATTGGCAGTCCGAAGGTCGATGACTATACTCCCTTGAGTTTATAACATGATAAGGAGAGTGGTCGTGCAAACATTGTCTTGCAAATGTATTACCATGCTCTGTTTGTCCTCTGCTGCAGCAATACAGCATTCTGCAGGAAGATATGGCTGGTCGGCCATCTTCAGTGCCGGTCGGCTAAACATTGTTGGCCAAGAGCTTTACATTTGGTCAATGACCAATTTCCCATGGCCGATGGCCCTATCTCTTGGCCGATGGACTCTCAGAAAGTCCCCAAGGTGGTTCAGAAGTGTCACAGAAGTTGGCACAGTTTTCAGAGGTACAGAGCAGTGTAAACAGAGGCAACATGTGACATGCCGTCCGAGTACGCATGCATCCCTCTTCCCGAGGTTGTTTTTACTGTTTTCATAGCTTAATTGATTTGCTTAATTAGTTAAGTGTTGTGTAATAATTAATTAGCTTGTTAGTTAGTTAATTATGTAATTTGTATTATTCTTTCGGTCCCTCCGTCGAGAGGGCGCAATTGTGTAATAAGCGTGCGTGTGTGTGATGCATGTCTTCTAACTTCCACTTCTTTCTCCCTTTTACTTAACCGCTTACGATGGTTAGTTCTAGGACACGTTTCAATTAGCATCATTATGCTATGCATATTTGCATCATTCATCTGTATTGCATGCACCGGGCTCGGCGCATCATACTAACTGCATTGTATTTCAATTCTAAGTTGAATACATGTATCGAATTATCGCATCTCACATGCCATTTTAGACTAGCTGAGTCTAGTCTAGTTGCATTTTGTATGTGATGCATTAGCCATCTTAACATGGACTTGGATCATACATTGATTACTATTATGTTCTTTGTTTTGGCTCGGAGTATACTGTGAGTGTTTATACTTTAGCATCTTACATGAGTGTGAATTTTGCTATGATAGCATGCTTGCCATGAGGCTAATTGCTTATATGATATAACTGCCTGAATGCCTGTGGGTGAAGGTTGGATTACTTGAATTGGGAGAATTCATTGAAATCCGTGTTTTAGCCTACTTGCGAGTAGCAAACTTCAAACCATTTCCAAACAAACGGATATGCGATGCTTTGTTCCAAATTAAACATACGTTGTCTTAAAAGGTGCACGATTACGGTAACTACGTTTATATCCACTAGCCGCTAGTGTCCTTAACCGGCAGTACGTAAGGGGAGTCCGATACTAGCTGCTCATTACTCTTTCCATTTTTTATAAAACACTTCAAATCTTTTATCCTACAAATTCTACAGATTCTTTTGGCTAGTCAAAAACACTGTTGAGTACTACAATGGATGTATTAGTGGGTGTGTTAGTTATATGTTAGTATCAGTATCACTTGTTAACTTGTGTGTTAATTGTGGCCAGCCTTTTGGCCAGCCAAGAGAGAGAGAGACGAAGAAGAAGAAGAAGACGAAGCATTTTGTAATAAAGTAGCAGGTCGACCCCTAGGTTGACCGGTCAAGAGCAATTTTTATTTTATTTTATTTACTTGTTGGGCATTTTTTTGGGCTTAACATTTTTGATTAAATTAAATTATTTATTTATTTTATTTATTATATATATACATATACACACTTTACTACACACCTTAATATACTCCTTAACATATCCATTATACCATCACTCACTCTTTAAAATTAATAAACTCTTAACACACATTATTACACATTTTTAGACTCCACTTTTTAGAGCATCATCATCAACTTTTTCAAAATCATTTTGTAACTAATAAATTTCAAAAAATCAACTCTATCAAATTCACTTGCAGCTCGTCAAAATTTATATTTGCTATAGTATCTTTTTACAACAAGCGAGGTACTGTTCATCGCTAGATTAATGTTATCGAATGTCCGTTCAGAAGTCCGGCAGGTCAACGATAAATTTTTTTTTTTTATATATTTTTTGAGAATTATTTAACTGGTAAATTATCAATTTAATAAAACAAGAAAGACTAATAAACACAATAAAAAGATAATATTTTAATAAAAATAAATTAAAATAAAGAATTTGATATAACAGGTGTTAACGTTAAGAAGCGACTAGTTAAAATAGCAAAATAGTCTTAGACCAAGTTTGAGAAGACTAAATAAGTATATTTTTTGACTTTTATTGTATTATGTGTAAAAAAAATAAAGAGGAGATATTAATTAATGTGACCCAAAAAAGATAAAGTGATGAATAAGTGCATTTTTTTAGATTAGCCAAACTTGGGCTTAATTTGACTAAAAATGTGAAGAGGTGGGTGTGGATGCTCTTTTCCTGTACCTTTCCATGGCGAATCAGATACGAAGTTCCAATTCTATCCTCTGCTCTCCTCTCAAAAATCTTCTCCTCGCTTTCTCAGCTGCCTTCATTCTTCGCCGCTTATCATTGTTTTCTCCACTTCTCTCTTACTAGATTCTCTCTCTCTAGACTTCATATCTATTAGATATACACAGTTGGGGCCAGAAATTTGAAAGTTCAAAATTATTCTGATTTGGGTCTGTGTGGAGCTCATGATCATCTGAATCTCCCAGGTAAGTCACTCAGATTTTAAATAAATCTCAGTTCTTTGAATTTATCATTTGATATGGTAGCTTGTATATGATTCTGTATATCTTTCTTGATTCTTTGTTTGCAGGAGTGTAAATTGAAAGGAGTAGTTTGGTCAATTGATGAGAAATCTTTGAAATCTGATCAGATTGTTGCTTTTCTAGTAAAACCCAACACACTGATTTTTTTATTTCATTTTGAGAGGAGGGTTTGTTTGACTTTGTTTGCTTGCAAAAATGGATGGTTTATAGTGAAGATACTAGCAACTGGATTTCATCATTACCCAGTTGGTAGGTTTGTGTGCTGATGATTGGGTTGGTTGACTTCTGAATGATTACTGGCATGAAAACCCTAAAAAATTGATCTGGGTTTTCTCTTGAAGTCTTGGTTGAGGATTGTTTTTTGGATTTTTTTTGAAGATTTGGCTGCTTGGTTTCTGGGTGTTAGTCAATCTTGATTTTCCTTAATTTTTTTTTGGCTGGAAGAAAAGAATTCTTGACGATCTATGGTTTAACCATAAGTTGGCTGAGTTTTTCCACTTGAAAAGGTTTTGATTGAATCTGGTGGACAATAGCTTTTGTACTTTTTGTTTCTCAGTGGTTTGGTTGGTTATGGAGTACCTTCCTGTTGAAGTCATTGGAAACATTCTATCCCGGCTTGGGGCTGCGCGAGATGTTGTGATAGCATCCACGACTTGCAGGAAATGGCGAGAGGCTTGGCGGAACCACCTCCATACACTTTCCTTCAATTCAAATGACTGGTCTGTATACAATGATCTCTCAACAAGTAGAATAGAAATTCTCATCACTCAAACAATTTTCCAGACCACTGGACTCCAATGCTTATCAATTATTATGGATGCGGTTGATGAGTTCTCAGCTGCCCCAGTGATTGCTTGGCTAATGTATACTAGGGAAACCTTGCGCCTGCTACATTATAATGTAAGGACCACCCCAAGCATTAATATTCTTGACAAATGTGGTCGACAAAAGCTGGAAGTGTTGGAATTGGCTCATAATTCTATCACAGGTGTTGAACCTAGTTATCAGAAATTTCCTTGCCTCAAGTCTCTTTCTTTGAGGTATGTTA
The DNA here is from genome assembly GCA_036172215.1 of Camellia granthamiana. NCBI lineage: Eukaryota > Viridiplantae > Streptophyta > Magnoliopsida > Ericales > Theaceae > Camellia > Camellia granthamiana. The sequence goes on along the minus strand of CM069905.1, from coordinate 28,123,592 downwards.
GTATCTCAGCATTGGATTTGAACCTTTTGCTTACTGCCTGCCAAAAAATAGAGGTATTGGCTCTTGTCAATCTAGATATTGCCATGTCAGATGCGCAGACGACAATGGAATTGAGTAGTGCCTCTTTGAAGGATATTTATGTTGAAGCGATCAGTTTGGATAAGTTTATATTGGAGGCTGATGGCATTGAGAAGTTGCACTTGAAAGACTGTACACTTGAGGTTTTTGAGCTTGTCAGCAAGGGGACCTTGAGGTTTCTCAAGATTGATGATGTTAGTGTCATCCAACTAGATATTGGTGAGGGTACTGAAAATCTTGAGATTGTCGATGTTAGTAATTTCACAATCATGTGGCCAAAGTTTCATCATATGATCTCAAGGTCATCAAAATTGCGAAGGCTTCGGCTTTGGGGTGTTGTTTTTGATGATGAGGATGAGGTTGTGGATTTAGAGACAATATCTTCATGTTTTCCTTTGTTGAGCCATCTGTCCTTGTGTTATGATCTAAAAGATGGGGCAGTTCAATATGGCTTGCAAGGTTCATTTCAATTTGAAAATGTGGTTGTTTTGGAACTTGGGTGGACAGTAATTGGTGATCTGTTCTCACACTGGGTTGCAGGACTTCTTGAAAGGTGCCTCAATCTTAAGAGGTTGGTCATTTATGGGGTTGTTTCTGAGGCCAAGACCCATGAAGAATGCCAAATGTTAGCCAATTTTACCTCGTCCATTGTTAGGCTTATGAGGAAATATTTGCACGTGGAGATTCAATTTGAATATGAATGAAGATTTGCGAGAGTTTTGGTGAAGTATTGGTTGTACCACAGGTATATGACACCCAATGGAGATTCTGATCATCATCTTTATGTCCTTTTATCAGAGCTCCATTATTTTTGCCTTTCAGCTTAAATTGTTGATTGAGCAACTTTATATATACCCTATTCTTTGTGTAGAAGTGTATGCTGTGTTGTAGCTTTTTGTTGTTGTTATTCTTCTTTCTTCAATTAAGGCTGTTTATTATTATGTTGTTTTCTTAATTCGACACTTCTAATTCATTTTTGTGTCATGTCAGATTTCTTTAACTGCAGTAATCTTTTTACTTAGAAATTCTCCTCTAGTTCATATGCTTTTGGTTTCTTGTTTCAAATGTGTTGTGACATTTGATCTCTATGCTGTGCCAAAGGTCTCATTCTTGTGCCATTCTTGAATGTGAGTCATGGTTCCAATTTCCATTTGTAACCATGCTTTTACTCGCTATATCTCTTAAATTCATCACAAAATCACAGCAGAAACCAGGTTTCAAACAATGTCGGACAGCTGTTTATATATATCTTAATCTACAAAGGAAATGTTTAACAGGAAAAGGTTTGGTGGAATTGGTAAGAAACTTGATGACTTTTCAAACTTGTCAAGTTGTCAGTAAACAAGGCATGACACAGTGGTCGATTGATGTTGGGACTTGGGAAACTGGGTATGAAATGTGGAATCAGTCCTTTATTTTTGAAATTTATTTCTTTATATGAAGCTAAATTTTTACATTTTATTGCACTTCCAAAATCATTAAAATTCCATGCATGTATTCCTTCATATCCTGTGTCTTCTGTGTGCGTATATCTCTCCATCCTTAAACTCAACTCAACCCAACAAAGCCTTTTCCCAACTGATCTACATTAATCCTGTTTTTTCATTCCACTCGACTAAGGGCTACACTCTCAGTGAAGACGCAATGCTAACAAGTCTTTCTTAATTATCTCAATTGAAGTTAATTTTGGTTTTATTGTCGTTTAGTTACCCGTAAAGTGGACATTGTCACACTTTCTAACTCGGGCACTAACTTCTTTACCTGCATTTGTCCATAGTACGATAACCCTTGCCCTAGGGGTGGAACCAATATTTTATCTTTGGGAGGGAAACAATTAATATCTAACAAATTATACTGGCTAAATTTATTCAAATATTGTTCATTTCTCGTGTTAAAATTTCTATTCACAAAAGTAAAACTGATAACAAATTATGAATAGAAAACTGAAAATACGTCTCTAATGACAAAATAAAATCTAAAATTTCAACTATATGTGGTCACTTTTTTATAGTGTTGGTGATAACTATTATTAAAAAAACACACACATGCTGATTAAAAAACAAACACTCACACATGCATACATTAAGAAGATGAACAAATAAAAGAAAGGTTAACGTTTTACCTGTAGAGTGACGGGCAGGCTGAAGTGCTACTGCTTGGTACTTGAATGTATTTTGTATCTGAATGTTTGATTCCAAATTTTAGTAAGGGGGCTAGTTCATCCATGTTTTTCATGGTTTTAGCCAATGTGTGCTACTAAAACTTCAAAGGTAATTAAAGCCTGTTTGCATTTGTTTTGCATAACAAGTAATCAGAACCTTAAAGGTATCTCTGTTTTGTTAGAGGAATCCATTTAAGGACCAGGCACGGGGTCAAGAAAGGGTGAGAACCCTTGCTTAGTAAAAATCCTTACCTTTTAGGATTTTTGGTATTATTTTATTAACAGTGAATACCATATTTTATTGTAAGAGACATTGAATACCATATTTTATTGTAAAATAAATAAAAATAATTCAATGCATATGCATGATTTGAGACGTTAGAGGCTTTTTGGCTTTCTATGAGACTAGGTCCCGCAAATGTTTTTTTTTTTTTTATACAACAAATGGGATGTTCTTTTTTTGGGCACATGTTTTATACAAAAAGAATATTAAGGGTTTGAATTGGGATGTTTGCATATGCATAATATTTTTCTTCTTCTTCTTCTCTCTCTCTCTCTCTCTCTCTCACTTTTGTTTTGTTTTGTTTTTTTTTTAACTGCATCTTAGATCTGTGAACCTTATGAAAAACGGAAGATATGAAATGCTGTGATATTTATTTGTCTACTACTATCTATTTATTCGAAGTTTTGAATTTTTATACATTTGACTGTAGACCTGGAGTGGGTATTGTCAATGAGGAGTTTTTCTTAAATAAAAAATGTAGTCAACTAAAAGCATTTTGTGCTTGACATAACTGGGTTTGGGATGGTACTTTTTGAAACATTGTAAAGGAGAATGTTCTTTATAGGGATTCAAGGTTGTCTAGATCAGCTGCCTATTTGTTGTCTACTACTCCATTTTGAATTGGGACACAGGTTTGGTTCCTTGTCAACTCCGATGGTATTGCAATTCTCTTCAAAGTAATAATTCATCATGAACTGTTGTGTAGTTTATCTGGTTTTGTGATTGCTACATGAGAATTGGAAAAAAAGAAGAGAAGCATTACCATTGGAACCTTCCCCGAGGCTGTTATGTTTACACTATCCAGATTTCGTTTTATGACAGCCAAGTTCTTTCTGGCAATTAAGACTGTTTCGTACTCTAAAGGCAAGAAAAATGGCAATAGTAATGCGGCCTACGTGGTGAAATAATCTGTGCAATTTACTATGGTGGGTTCTATATAAGAGTTGGATGATGGAAAAAGTATCCATGTGGTTCACTTGCTCTAGTAGGGATTAAGTTTTTTGCATGGTTGACTTGTATATTATCATGCTATAAGCATATTATGGCTGTTGGTTTGCCCTTCTCAGATCTCTTCTATAAATTATATACATAGTGGCTACTGTGAAACAATTTTGCTGCCCATAATGTCCTACTACCATATATACATATTGCTATTAATGAGCTTTTGTTAGGGACTTGAGGCACAGAACTGAGGTTATGTGTTGAGGAGAAAAAGGTTAACCATCTTATCAGTAACCTCATGTCGGTATGTTCTGCAAGTTGGTACATTTTGTTTATACTATTGTTATAGTTCTCTTATCATTTTCTTTAAATTATCTTTTCATTTGTATGGGTAGGAACCAAGTGAGTAACTTTTGATGGGGAAGCTTGGTGAATAAAGCTCTACAGATGAAGGTAAAAAACTCATTGATATCGAGCATTCTCCTGTTTTTTCCTCTGTTAGTTTGTTTGCCTGTCATATGTTTGGCATGTTAGTTTGCTTCACCGTGTCTCTTCCCCTGACGCACATTGTCTTCTTGTAGTGAATGTTGGACTTTCTTGTTTGGGGTGAACTGATTTGCAATGCTTTTCATACCTAAGTGTTAACTGTCTGGTTATGAAATTTTTTTTGAATGACACACTTACAATTACTGCACAGATGTGTATGATAGCTGTATTCTGATTTTTGGGAAGAACTGGGATCCTAACTTCATCCATGGTGTGTGATGTTAGATTTTGTTGATAAAATCTGTTTAGGATATGGAAACTGGGGTAATAAAGAATTCATTTATACAAGATATTCTCGTAGAGGACGGAGTGAGGCAAAATACAGAACACATCTCTCAGCAAATTATGCTTAGGACCCTTCAATTCTTCCACTATGTTAAGTTGGAATACTAGAGTACCAGAGACCGGCCATCTAGTGCACATATAAGCAATGCAACATCCCAGCCAATAGTTTTGGCATGAGCAATAGAAGAATTAGTATGTTATCACAAACCTGTCAAGCCTGAAAATGCATCCCAATTGACACAATTACTTTCTTTGAATGAATTTACCCAGCTACATCTCTCAAGATCTAAAAGAAGCATAGGCTCAATTATCTGGCAAGGCTAACTGTCTTGAGGGAAGATTTCACGATGTTAAAAAAAAGTGAAGATTGCAACTCTGTGAATCTTGATCAACTATGAGCAAGTCAAAATCCAACTGTTATGAACTTTTAACTCCATTTATTGATCAAAACTATTATAAGGAAAAAAAACATGAGCTAGGAAGTGTGCCAGAATTCGCATGCGCATTGCGCATCTGAATTGATTAGTAGCTTCACTTGAATTCTACTGAGTATATTGAAGAAAGATACATTTTGGAAGGCTTGTTGCTAATGGGACATGATGTGCTTTTTACTACTTCATCATCCTTTTTTTTTCTGATCAGCAAAATTTTTCATCATCCTCAGGCCCTCATCATGCAATTTAGCTGATTTTTAACCTTTATCTTCTAAGATTACACAATGGAGCTCCTGCTTTTCCTCATCTCTCTGAAATGCCATAAACAACAATCTTGTTCTCCAACTTGTACAGATCTTCGTTGCTTTTTAATATGTTTGAGATTGATACATCTTTGTAGGAAATGACCTTCTTCGTGAATGTCTTCACTAAAACAAAATATTATTGGTCACAAAAAAGGTTAAAATAAATGGAGGGTAATCAAAATGAATGTTAGCAAATATCTTAAAAGAATCTATTCAAGATAACATATATCTGTGGATAGGAACTGGCTGAGTAGAGGAAAGGGGTCCTTTCCCAATCTCAAGCAGACTATGGAGATTTCCTTGCCCCCCAATTCCCCTATTTCCCTAACCTCGCCCACCCACCTTACAAAATTTCACTCTTGTCCTATTTATAGATCACTTGACTATAACAAAATGAAAAATTGCTAGATCAAACTTCATTTAAAGAAAAAAAAGTAAAGAAAATTAGGGAAAAAATTGTTGAAGATCAATCTATCTATAGATTTGGCTATAGAGGTCAAATGGTTAGATCAATTATCAAATCAGAAAAAGGAAAAAGCCATCCATCTCAACAATGAGGTTATAGAGTGTCAACATTTATCTCCTCTCTCTCTGCCTCTTTATATGTACACATACATGCATTTATATACATTCATGTATACGAAGTAGCAAGAATCAAACACGCAAACATACCTTAGTTGAAGAAGCAACAAATGACAATATTTTTGAACAATCTCCGGTTTCACTACATCACGTTGACACCGGAGGAATGGGTGAAAAGGCTGATTGTAGGTGGGGTGGTTGTGGAGAGCAGATAGGTGTATAGGAACCCTAAATCGTAAATGGCGCGCGCGCGCACACACACACACATGTATATAAAAATGATATTTGTGGAAATTAATTATTTGACAGGGGCATTTAAGTTAATTTGACATATAATTAGGGCAAGGTGAGACACTTACCTTTCTATTGAAGCAGGCCCGGTTTTTGGGGCAAGCCCACAATGCAGCCGCTTTGGGCAACCAAAAAAAGGCGAAAAAAAGGCCCCCAAAGTCATGTTAGCTCTTGTACCTGTGCATAAGAAAAAAGGCCCACTTCAATTTGAATTAGAAAGAGCCAGCCTGCATTGAAGTTGTCCCAAACCGTCTGAATAAATGTGTGCTTTCCGTAAACTCGTTCCAACAAACCTAGGATGTCGTGCTACTTTTTTCCAAAAGTATATAAGTAATTAAACTTTATAATTATTATGTGAATTGATTACTGCCACTAAATTGGCAGGTGATATTTTATTTTGCTCTTTATTTTTTGTTTATTCATTTTATTATAATAAAGGACATGAATTTCCAAGGGAAAACTATGGACTGTGTTAAGCACAATAATAACTTACCATGTATGAGGCAAATGAACACAATTTATCTAATTATTATGAATACGACGTTCAGACATTTTATTCTAAATTTACTAATATCAATTATTCTTTAGACTATATTAAACACAATAATAATAACTTACCATGTAAGAGGCAAATGAACACAATGAAACTAATTCTTATGAGGACTACATTCAGCCATTTTATTCTAAAAGTACTAATACTAATAAATGTACAGATGTTAAATTTTACTAATAAATGTATAGATGTTATATTTGGGTGCCGGATGTTCCGTCTAAGGTATTTTTCTTCTTATGGACGGCTGCCTTGGGACGGAATCTTACTATTGACAACCTGGTTCATCGAGCGCATGTATTAGTGAACCGGTGTTGCATGTGTTGTGCTGATGCAAAGTCAGTGGATCATTTGTTTCTTCATTGTTCAGTTGCGTCGTGGCTTTGGGAGCTTATTTGTTCTATGTTTGGGATTTTTTGGGTGCAGCCGAGGGGGGTGTTGGCAATTCTGTGGAGTTGGCAGGGGGCTCGAGTTGGGCGTCAACGCCGATGGGTTGGGTCGGTGCCTTTTTGTTTGATGTGGTTGGTTTGGTTGGAGAGAAATTGATGTACGTTCCAAGAGATTTATCATTTTGTGTTGTGGCTTGAGAATCGTTTGCTAGTTACTTTGTATAGTTGGTTGGAGAGAAGGGTGAATCCGGATTTGTTTGTTTTCTTAGACTTTTTGGATGATTTTATTGGTTAAGAGTTATTAGTTTCTTCCCTCTTTTGGGCTGCTTTGTATTCTTTATATCATCTTGATGCTTTTTCAATAAAGTATTTATATTATCAATTTTTTTTCCCCTCTCATTAATGTATAATGGGTTTTACCAAAATAATTCCTATGTCTCTAGTTGTTTAGCATTTACCATTATATAATTTGTATTGATGGAACATTTTGTTTGTGCAAAGTTTGTGAGCATTAGCATTATATGAAACCTTAGTAGGAGGAAACTCCTATTTGCTTTGCACACTCAAGTAAGAAACTAGCATTCGTCGGGGAAGAAATTCGCTCCCAACTGACGTAGGACCTCTCTAACATACTAATCTTAAAAAACAAATGAAAACAACTCAAACTTACTTTATTACTGTCTATTTACATAATACGTATTTATGCTTAACAAAGATAATTTATAATTGATATCAAGCCTCCAATGGCATTTCATATTTTTAACACATATTATAAGTAAGTAGACAAAAAATAATTGTTAGAATATATTGATATATTTAATATATGAAAAATATTCATGCGCCCATAGGCCCTCTTAACCTTAGAAACTTCTGCATGCCCTTGTTCCCCTGGCCCCAGCCTCGCTCCTGTTCCCACTTCGTACAACTAAGAGTGAAACCCATCTATGATTAAAGACTAAATAGCTAGACTACATGGTAGTAGGTTTGAAATTCAGTTTTAAATGGAAAGTATATATTGGAATTGTTTGCCATAGAAACAATAATAAACACATTAATCTTAATTTTTTATATGCTTTAATTGTAATTTCAACATAAAAGTACAATAAGCATATAAGAAACATTATGAGATATGACAAGGCAATTTAGTGTATAAGTGATAGATCATGGCAATATACAACAGATTCTTATCAATTGAGACATTTTCCAAAGCACTATTCATATTGGTATTGAGACACTTTAATAGATGGAGGGCATTTGGCTTTGTAAATTGATTTTTATGTAGGAATTGCTATGAGAAGTGGGTTGTATTGTCAACATTACAAAAATTGAAGTATAGATATTCTTATCATTAGATAGGTCTATATAGAATCGAATATTCTCAATAGATATTTTGAATTAAGGCATTTACTAAGCATCAATCTTGATGATCGTCTTGCCCATCCAATATGAACTGTTGTGGAAATAGGTTATCTTCAGGCTTCTGTTGCAAGTTGTTCTCCAGTAAATGAACTTTATCTCTTCAAGTGCTTGATAACTCCTAATTATCTCATAATTTCAAGCTATAAAAATTGAAAAGTAAGTTGCAAAGAAGCTATGCGAGGAAAAAAGTGATAACTTTGATTTCTTGGTTATGTTTCTAAGGAAGAAGGGTTAAACATGAATAATTATAGGAAAAATTGGAACCTTAGAAAAAATTTAACTCTTTGTTTCGTTTTTGTTACAATGTCAACTTTCTTTATATTCTGTCCAGAAAATTACAAAAAAATGAACTTGTGCTGCATGCGTGTATTATTTGTGTATTAATTTGGCTTTCCACCTTTCTTGCTCACGTTTGATGGGAATGACTGAGTATCAGGTTTAAGGAAGGAGAAAAACAGAGATGGTTGGGAAAGGTTGGAATTTCATGTTCCCTGCAACCTAATGATGCAGTGATAATCAAATCTTAACCAAAAATTTGAGCAATCGAACCAATTAAGGTGATTATAAGGAGATTAGATGCACAAAATAGTAGATGCACCTCTGTTAAGCTTCTAAAATGCTACCAAAAAACAAAAAAAAAACAAAAAAAGAAGAAGAAGAAAGTAATATATATTGTAAAATCGTTGTTGGAACAGAGTTAAGTGAATTGTAATAATTTTGTTGATTGTTTTTTGAAATTGTCGCTTATTTTTGTCGTGCTCATGTCTGAGTGTTTGTTGTTAGAGTTGTTAAGTAGTCACGGTTATTTGTGCATGCTTTTACATATGCACATTAGTTTTCCTTCCAAAAAAAGAGAGAGAAACATGGGAGAAAAACACAGGTATTTACATTTCAGAATGCTACACACTACATACCTTTTGCACCCAAAACTCCTCTGCAAGGGTTGTGGATCATCCATGAAGTTCCATTTTGTATTGTCCTCCTATGGTCAGATTCCTCTCTGTTTGCACACTGAAGTAAAAATCCTTCTCAATCAACTTGTTCTTGATCTTGCTCTTGCTCTTCTTTCTCCCCATGAACCCCCCAGCCTTATTTTCCTTCCCTTTACTTCTTGTTATGATTCCCTGTTCTTTTTTTTTTTTCCTTCTCTTTCCTGTGTGTTTACATATGATCTTCTTTAATATTTAAGAAACTAATAAAATGTTTTCATGCCCATGTAGAACAATGCAGTTTTGCCTCCTCTCAAATGGTAACTCAATGTTCACTCTTTTTTTTTTGTGTGTGTGTGTGTGGTTCTTTGTACTGCTTTGACATATTCACAACTCCTTTTGTGGCCTTTTCTTTTATGTTAGCAACCGAGTAACACCTTGGCTAAGTATGGCTTCTTGGTTTTGTGGCTTGAACACTTATTTTTCTTTTCATTTATTCATTTATTTTTTGTAGTAAGTAAAGTGCATTGACTAGAGAGCGTAATGGAACAAGGATGCTACCAATCCCTTGAAATCAACCCAATATTTTTGTTTAACAACCACGATGTTACTACCACAATTATTCTGGTAGTCGGTGGGTGCCACAGGGTCCAATTCTGATTTTTAAATGATTTGTGAGACACCCAAGAGGGTGAAGACTGCAACGAGGGCAAAAACTTCTATTTGACACTCTAAGAACAAGTTTTTTATTCTGATGCCACTTGCTGGCACAACAGAGGCTTTGTCTAAGAATCACAAATACACAATGAAAATATCTAGTCAACATCAAATTATGGAGGAGAGGCACATGCAAAGATTTTTACAAAAACTATGTTCTTATTAAGTTGTATCTTTAAGTCTTTCAGCCTCCTGTCTTACACAAAATCCTGACTACATATGTTTATATAGGCTCAAGTCACTCAACTGTTAATAGTGAAATTTTTTAAACATGAGCAGTCCATATGTTGAATCATATTTTATTTTGCTTAAGAGTAATAAACACTTCATTTATAGCTTAAGAGTAATAAACACTTCATTTATACAAGACAGAGTGAGGCACAATACAGAACACACCTCTCAGCAAATCATACTTAGGACCCTTCAATTCTTCCACTATGTGTACAAGATAGACATACTAGAGTACCAGACATCTGCCATCTAGTGCACATATAAACAATGCAACATTCCAGTCTGTAGTTTTGGCTAGAGCAGAAGAAATAGTATGTTATCACAAAACCTGTCAAGCCTGAAAATGCATCCCCATTGATACGATTACTTTCTTTGAATGAATTTACCCAGTTACATCTCTCAAGATCTAAAAGAAGCATGGGTTCAATTATCAGGCAAGGCTCACTGCCTTAAGTGAGATTTCAACTCTACAAATATTGATCAACTATGAGCAAGTAAAATCAACTGTTATGAACTTTTAACTCAATTTATTGATCAAAACCAATATGAGGAAAAAACATGAGCTAGTTACATAGTGTTTGGAAGATCAAGAACACCCGGATTGTGCATGAAGTGTGCCGAAATTCAGATGCATATCTGAATAGTAGCTTCACCTGAATTCTAATTGAATATATTGAAAAAGATATATTTTGAAAGGCTTGTTGCTAATGAGACATGATTGTCATCTTCGTCATCTATTTTTTTTGGGTTCTCACAGTATGAATTGATGCATTTTACCTCCTTATTAGCTCTATCTTCTTCTTCATCATCTAACACATCTTCCGCTTCATTTTGCCTTTTTGTTCCATCTTCTTCTTCGTCGTTTTCTGTGGCTCATTTCACTTAGGCCCCTCCAGATGCAATTTTTGCTGAATTTTACTTGAATTACACAACGGACCTCTTGCTTTTCCTCATCTTTCTCTGAAATGCCATAAACAACAATCTTGTGCTCTAACTTGTAAATATCTTCATTGCTTTCAAATATGTTGAGATCAATACATCTTTGTAGGAAATGACCTTTTCCATGATTATCTCTGCTAAACAAAATATTTTAGTTCACAAGATAGGTTAAAATAAGCAGAGGGTAATCAATATGAATGTTAACAAATGTATTAAAAGAATTTATTCAAGATAACATATATCTATGGGTGGGAACTTGTCGAGTATAGGAAAGGGGTCCTTTCCCAATCTCATACAGACTAGGGAGATCACCTTGCGTCCCCCGACTCCCCTACTTCCCCAACCTTGCCCCACCCCATGGTTGTCAAAATCGCAATCCGGATCGTAGGATCGTATGATCCTAAATTGTCAAAAGGATCCAAATTGTAAGATCGGTGTTATAGTAGGATCGCAAGTAGGATCATATAGGATTCTATGGGATTGTGTAGGATGTTATAGGATTGTGGTAAGATCGTAAGTAGGATCGTTGGATTTTTAATTTTTTACTTTATTTTTATTATTTATCATCTTGATTTGTATTTTTACTTTATTTTTCATAGGAAATAGAATCTTACAATTCTTGATCCAATCCTACCATCCAATCCAAGAGACCCTCTTACCGATTCTATGTAGGATCCCAATTTGAACAAACTTGCTCTACCCACCTTTCAAAATTTCGCTCGTCCCATCTACCGATCATTCAACAAGAAAATGAAAAATTGCAAGATTAAACTCTATCAAAAAGAAAAAATGGTAAAGAATGTTCAATGTCTATCTATCTATGGATTTGGCTATGTAGGTCAAATGGTCAGATTAGATCAATTATCAAATAAGGAGGAGGATAAAGCCATCCATATATACACATCTATGTATGTATATAGATTAACGTATATGGTAGGTTGAAGTTGCAAGAATCAAACATGCAAGCATACCTTAGTTGAAGAAGCAACAAAAGGGCAATAATTTTGAATGATCTTTGGTTCTAGTACATTGCATTCTCATTAGAAAATTGCGTGAAGGAGGCTGATTGTAGATGGTGCGGCTGTGGAGAGAAGATAGATGTGTATAGGAACCCTAAAGCCTAAAAGTCATACACACACGTATATATAGGATGGATATTTGTGAAATTAATCGTTTGATAGGGGCATTTAAGTTAATTTGACATATAATTAGGGCAAGGTGAGACACATACCTTTCATTGAACTCATCCTAATCCTGTATGAATCTATGTTTTGTTTCCCTAAACCTATTTCAACAAACCCAGTATTTGGGCTATTTTTTGGGATGGGAGGATTGTGTCTGAGTGTGAATCATTAGTTGGAGAGTTTTCACTATCAATTAGGTTCAGGAATCTAGATCACAGTGAGTGGTGGTTGTCAGGGGTATATGTTCTAAACTGTCCTTCTAGGAGAAAGGATTGGTGGGAGGAATTATATGGGTTATATCGGTTATGCTCTCCCAATTGGTGTTTAGGGGGGGATTTCAATGTGATTAGGAAGGTTTCGGAAAAGCTCAATGGGAGTAGAATCAATAGGAGTATGAGAGATTTTGATGGGTTTATTAAAGGGTGCAAGTTGGTGGATCCTCCTCTATTTAATGCCAGATTCACATGGTCTAATCTACGGGAAAGTCGGGTATGTTGTAGACTGGATAGATTTTTATTTTCTCTGGGTTGGGAGGGGGTTTTCCCCAATGTGAGACATGAGGCATAACCAAGATTGATATCTGATCATTGTCCCGTTATGTTCAAGAGTTGTCCTTTTAGGTGGGGTTCGGCTCCTTTAGATTTGAGAATATGTGGTTGGAACATCATTCATTCAAAGAAACCTTTGCAGGATGGTGGAATGATGCGACAAGTCATGGGTGGGAGGGTTGTAGATTCATGAGAAAGTTGAAGGTGATTAAAGAGAATGTGAAGTATTGGAATAGGGAGGTTTTTGGGAACTTGGAGTCACCTAAATGTCAAGTTATGCGTAGGATAGAGGAGAGACACTTCGGAGATGCAAGGTAGTGAGGTTGAGGCATTGAGGGGAGAGAGGAGGGAGCTAGGTTTGAAGTTGGAAGAGTTGACTCTTAGAGAGCAGATGTTTTGGGCACAAAGAGCAAAGGTAAAGTGGCTAAAGGAAGGGGATGTTAGTTCAAAATTTGTTCACAGGATTGCGGATGGGAAACGAAAGAAGAAGTTCATTAAGCGGTTGGAAGTAAGGCCAGGTGTAGTGGTGGATAAAGCGGAGCAAATAGTCCAAGGGATTTTTTTTATTTTTATTCAAAATTGTTTGATGGATGATATTGTCAGGCCTGGGATAGATGGGCTTGAGTGGCAGCCTATTGATCAGGAAAGTGCGATTAGGTTAGAGAGGCCTTTTGAGGAAATGGAGATTAGGGAAGCAATTTTTGAGTGTGAAAGGGACAAGGCTCTAGGTCCAGATGGGTTTTCCATGGCTGTCTTTCAAGATTGTTGGGAGGTGGTGAAGGGATTTGGTGAGAGTTTTCATAGAATTTTACGAGACAGTGGTGGTTAATTTATGTTCCAATGCCACTTTTATTTGTTTGATTCCTAGGAGGGAGCCATTCGAATTGGAGATTTTAGACCCATTAGTTTGGTTACATCACTTTACAAGATTTTGGGAAAGGTATTGTCAAAAAGGTTGAGATCTTCTTTAGGGGATACAATCTCTCAGACACAGGGGGCTTTTGTGCAAGGTAGACAGATTCTAGATGTGGTTCTAGTGGCAAATGAGGTGGTAGAGGAGTTTCGAAAGTCAGGAAAGGTAGGCCTTGTGTTTAAGGCAGATTTTGAGAAAGCGTATGATCATGTAGATTGGCACTTTTTGGATTTTGTGATGGACAAGAAAAGGTATGGTGCGAGATGGAGATCCTGGATCAGGGGATGTATGGCGTCTTGCAATATGTTGGTGAAGAAGGCTGATTGTAGATCGAGCGGCTGTGGAGAGAAGATAGATGTGTATAGGAACCCTAAAGCCTAAAAGTCATACACACACACACACATATAGGATGGATATTTGTGAAATTAATTGTTTGATAGGGGCATTTAAGTTAATTTGACATATAATTAGGGCAAGGTGAGACACATACCTTCCATTGAACTCACTCTAATCCTGTATGAATCTATGTTTTGTTTCCCTAAACCTATTCCAACAAACCTAGTATTTGGGCTATTTTTTCGAAGTATATCATTAATAAAATATTATATTTATTATGTGAATTGATTAATGCTTGTAAATTGTTGGGTGGTTCTTTGTTTATTTTTTATTATTAGTTTTAATTAATGCTCCATTTGTTTGGGTGCAAAATATTTTTCAGAAAATATTTTTCGTATTTTCTGGCATTTAGTACAATGGAAAAAGAAAATCAACAGAAATTATTTTTTATGATTAATGAAAAACAAGTCTATTTGGGCATGAAATATTTTTCACTTTTTAAATGGCGGAAAACGTTTTTGAAGTAAAATCTTTCCAATGTTACCACACTATCATTGGAACTCTATCCCCATGGCTGCTGCCACCACCATGCAACCAACTTTACCTCCACCTTCATCCTACCACCAGCACTACAAAACATAGAAAAAATTTTCTCCAGACAAAATTTTTTGAAAAAAGTTCTCCGTTGAAATTATTTTCCATTAGAAAAAGTTTTTCGCCCAAATAAATAGAGTATAAGCAAACGAGTTCTTTCAAAGGACTCGTATTACAGATGGGAAACTACAGATTGTATTAAGCACAATAATTTTTGTTTTGTTTTGATAACAACAAATTTTTTATTTATTAATCAAAAAGAGTATCAGGCACAATAATAGCTCACCATGTATGAGGCAAGTGAACATAGTGCAAATAATTATTATGACTACCAAATTTAGCCATTTTATTCTAAAAGTATTAATATCAATTAATCTATAAACTGTATTAAACACGATAATAACTTACCATCTATGAGGTGAATGAACACAATGAAACTATTTCTTATGATGACCATATTCAGCCATAATCTATGGAAATTTTAATGTCATTAATGTATAATGGTCTTTACAAAAATCATTCCAATGCCTTTAGCCATTTAGTGTTTTATGAATGTATAATGGACCAGCAATGTTGTATGGAATGGAATGTTGGGCAACTAAGAAACAACATGTAGATAAGATGAGTGTTGCTGAGATGAGGATGGTAGGGTGAATCTAGAAAGAGTTAAAAATAAGTATATTCGTGAATGGTAGGAGTAGCACCAATAGAAGATAAGTTGAGAGAGAATAGGTTGACATGGTTTGGTCATATACAATGGAGACCAACAAAGGCGGTAGTGAGGAGATGCGATATAGTTACAGTAGATGGAAATGCTTGGGGAAGGGGCAGACTTAAATTGACGTGATATAGTGTATTAAATAGAGACATGAACCTTCCTAAATTGACTAACCAAGTAGCCTTTGATAAAGTCGAATAGAGAAGAAAGATTCATGTAGTTGACCTCATTTGATGGGACTTAAGGCTTGATTTGCTTTGGTTTGGTTCATAATTTATGCTACGTGGAACATTTTGTTTGTGCAGAGTTTGTGAGCAATAACATTTAGTGAAACTCATCTATGATGAAACACTTAATAGACAGATTGTATGGCAGTGGGTTTGTAATTCGGTTTTGAATGGAAAGTATGTATTGAAATTGCTTGTCATAGAAACAACAATAAACACATTAATCTTAATTTTGACATACAAAGCACAATATAAGAAATATTGTGAGATATGACAAGGCAATTCATAATATAAGTGATAGATCATGAAAAAATACAACAAATACTTATCAATTTGATACATTTTTCAAAGCATTAATCATATTGATAATGAGACGGTTTAATAAATGGCGCCTGGAGGGCATTAGGCTTTGTAGTTTCATTTTTATGTGGGAAATGCTAGGGGAAGTGGGTTGTAATGTCAACATTACAAAAATTATTCTTATCATTAGATAGGTCTATATAATCCAATATTCTCTATGGAACTTAACATAAGAGATACTTTAAATTAAGACATTTACTATGCGTTTAATCTTGATGGCCAGTCTTGCCCCTCCACTATGAAGTGTTGTGCGAATAGGTTGTTGAGGCACTATCTTCAGGTTACTGTTGCAATTAGTTCTCCAGTAAATGAACTTTTGTCTTTTCAAGTGCTTGATAACTCCTAATCATCTCGTAATCTGAAGCTAGAAAAGTTAGAAAGTAAGCTAGTAACAAAGAAGCTATGTGAGGAAGAAAGATGAATCTTGGATTTCTTGATTGTGTTTCTAAGGAGGAACGGTAAACATTAATGAATATAAGAAAACTTTGAAGCTCAGGAAAAATTTAATGTTAGCTTCATTTTGTTGCATTGGGGAAAAAAAAGACATTTAGATTTCAAAATTCTACACACACTGCATACCTTTAGCACTCAAAACTCTTCTGCCAGGATTGTGGATCATTATGAAGTTCTCATTTGTCTTCTCCTCATATGGTCACCTTCCTCTCCAGTAAAACACCGAAGTGAAAATTCTTCTCAATCAACTTGTTCTTGATCTTGCTCTACCCTTTCCTCCCTTTTGCCTCCTTTTCCTTCCTTTTAACTCTGGTTAGAATCCCCTGTTTTTGTTTTGTATATATTGATCAATGGATATCTTGATTGGTGGAAGAGGTTTGAAAAGTCTAATTTGCACCCACAACGTTTCACGTGTGCATCACATGATTAGTTTTTGTTACTTTTCTTGACAAACCAGACACAATGTTGACATTGCAACAAAAATGAAACAACAGTATTTTTTGTGCACAATTTTTAAATATAAGAACAAAAGTCCTGCAAAGGTCCAACTATATGGATTTCTGGAGTAATTGGCATCTCTCCTCTCTCTCTCTCTCTCTGCCTAAAAGAAAAGATACTAATAGATAAGATCAATTGGCATACAATCATAAGGTTGACAAAGAGGTAAAGAAGGAGACTTGGGAAAGAAGAAAAAGGATCAAAAGATAGTTGAACAAACTGTTTCTGACTTTGGAGGTATTGGAGTTGAGCCTTCAAGCTTTTTAATTTAGCTTCCTTTTTGTGAGAAGGTGGTGGTGAAGGTTGAGGCAGAGTATGCCATCTGTAATAGATCATTCTCACCAGTAGAGTCTTTTGTTGATGATTGGCAATTAGCAGCTCTAATGTAGAAACATTTTGATCAAGCTTCTTTTGGGATGCTCTAATTTTTTGAAGCACCTTATTTTCAGCAAGTGCATTTTTAAATTTCCAATTTAAGTAGCTTCGGCTGGTATGATGGATTTAGTATTGCCATCAACAATTTTTAGTTGTAGGGCATGGAAGCTTTCATGCATGTTTTGCTTGTTCCTGGGGTTTTTCAAATTCTAATGGAGGGAAATTATCCTCTATCTAAGACAGAGGGTGAAACATGAGTGGCAAGCTGAATTAGCCACAGAGGAAATCATGCTCTCCAAACCTCATATGCTTCCATACAAGAAATAATTAGCTATGTCAGACGCTTCCTATCTGCTTGTGTTAAGATGAACATTCATCACATTTTGAAACTAAATCTAGTGCATCAGACACAAAGCAGTCTTTATCCATAGTATATGGCCAATGTGTAACGTCAGTTTACATTGGTTACACCATTGTGTTATGTTTGGATCTTGGATTTGTTAAGAGAATGTAATGTTATGTTTTGTAGAAAGGAATGTGCTGGAATTGAATGCCCATTCCAGGTTTCCCTTCCTTTTCTCACGTATGGTATGACAAATGAAAGCAGGAATGGCCATTCCATTTGAATATCTATTCTCACAATTTAATGGAATGACCATGCCTCTCCATCAGCGGAGAGAGGTTTGCCACTGCCGATGAATGGCTCGTCAAATTTCCATTTCTTCTCAGGATGTAGAGATGGGCTCTTTCATAGACCTCATTCTCATACCTCCATCGTTGGTTTTTTTTTTTTCCCTTGAATTTTACAGAAAATACTTGCCTGTTATCAATAATCAAATCAAAGAGAGATGAAAACTGAAATATTCTTGTTATTGTTGGGCATAGAAAAATCATATCAAACATTGATGTTTCATAACTCAGTAACTTCTTATTTGTCAAATGAAATCAACATTATGTATAGAAACTTGTCCTTCAAGCCTGCTTGGAGTTTCCTGTACTCTCCTCTGATATTCCAAGTATGACACCTTAACATTTTCTTTTCATTTCTTTTCTTTTTTAAACTGACCCATTTGATGCTCATTGTTAAAGCTCGATTTATACTTCAGTTAGCAAGAAATACTTTCACTTTGCAGCGTGATGAGGGGGCATGGTTGAATGTGTTGGGAATTGCATTTCTGAGTTTCTGTATTACATCCAAATTCCAATTGCAGGCAGCAGAGAGAATCAAAATGCTCTTCCTTCTCTGGTAAACAAGAGTGGGATTTTGCAGAAAATACCAGATCAAAATCAAATTAAAGAAGATGAAGATGGAATTCAAATGGGTGTTTCATTATTCAGACACACACACATGCACAAGATTTGAGTATGTAGAAACTCTCTGCTGAAATTTATTCTCCATGAACAATTTTTATTTTTGTTTATTTTTTATTTTTTGCTTTTGCATTAATGATTTTCTCTAATATTTTGTTCCTTTATGATAATGGGTTATTCTAGTGATTTGCTTTAACTTCTTGATTTTTTTGTACACAATTTATTTTGGAAATTTAAATATTGAAAATATTGTTCCATTCCAACTTTTGAATAACTATAACCAAACATCAGAACAGGTGTTGTTCATATCATAAACAATCAGTGTAGTGACAAATCAGTATTCCTTCCATTCTCTGCATGTTTTTCACATTTCATTCCCACATGCCAAACCTAGCAGAATGAGAAAAAAAATGAAAACAAAAAATTAAAATTTTATGATTTAACTAAATCCTTTTGCTTGATTAGTTGAGAAATTGACCAGAAAATGTATAGACATCAATCTGAAAATTCAATTTTTTTATTTTTTATTTTTTATAATTCCTAGAAACAACTTAGGTATAAGTAATTTCATCTCCTATTTATTTTCCTTATTTTTTTTTTCCTTTGGTTTTTCCTCAATAATTTCAAGATACATACATAGCATTGATTGTCAATGCTGGACTTGGAGGACTTCGAAGAACTGAACTGAACTATACATACAAGCACTTTTTGTAAGAGCGAACACACTTTGTGTTGGATCACGGACCTTTGTATAATTTAGAACTATACTAGCTCATTCTATTTTTCATTATCTAAAATTGTAGTCACAAAATAGTCGTCCACCCTTGATCCAAGCTTCACAATGGGCAACTCGAAGTTCTCCTCATAACCTGCCATTTCTCTTTCGCCTTCTGAGCTTTGGTCTTGGCCTTCATTTTCACTTCCTCAAAATACTGCACAAATATTGAAAACACTTTGAACTCCGAAATTAGTGTTCCAAAAAGCTTCTTAATTCTCAAAGTACACCATTAGGTTGCACCACATCTGCAAAATTGTAAATTATGGCCAACAAAGTGAAAATGAAAGAACATGACAGAGCTATTCTAAATGGAGGTGCTATCTTGTGAGATGCGGATCACAGCAATACTACACACTTACGAAAAGTACTTCGAAAATGAAATGTGTAGATCAGATTTATTCTAATGTGGCTCACACCACTTCATTTTCAGGGTACGTAACTTATATATATATATATATTTTAAGCTGTAATTTAACATGATTTACCATTTTGCCTCTGTTCTTGCATACTCTAGTGTATTTCCGACCATGCTTTGTCCACCGTTTTTCGACACAAAGGTGCGGGAAGTGTAAGAGAGCCTTGCCTTGACACACTGAGTTGTCTAGCAATGCCCCTATCGGTCAAGCCACAGTTGGAAAGGTTTGTAGATTGAAGAAGGCTTTGTACGGTTTGAAACAATCTCCTAGAGCCTGGTTTGGTAGATTTCTAAAGGCAATGTTGGGATTTGGGTATCAGCAAAGCAATGCGGATCACACTTTGTTTGTTAAACACAATGTACATAAGATAACAGTGCTTATTGTATATGTGGATGACATAGTTGTGATAGGTAATGATGAGGAAGAGGTGACCTATCTCAAGATGCAGTTAGCGAAGGAGTTTGAGATAAAAGATCTTGGTCCATTGAGATACTTCTTGGGATTAAAGTTGCCAGATTTGATAAAGGCATCTTCGTTTCTCAAAGGAAGTACATTCTAGATCTTCTTGAGGAAACGGGCGTGTTGGGCTGCAGACCAGCTGATTCATCGATTGAGACTAATCATCGTCTTTGTAGTGGGGTTGGTGAGTTTGTGGAGAAGGAAAGGTACCAACGACTTGTGGGAAGACTGATATATCTCTCTCATACTCATCCAGATATTACCTATGCAGTTGGGATAGTGAGTTAGTTCATGCATGATCCTCGTGCAACTCATTTGGACGCAATCTATCGCATTTTGAGGTACCTTAAATTTGCTTCTGGAAAATGAATTTTGTTCTCTAATCAGGGTCACTTGAGGTTGGAAGCGTTCACAGATGCAGATTTGGGCAGGCTCTATAGATGACCGACGCTCTATCTCCGGTTATTGTGCTTTTGTAGGGGGAAATCTAGTCACATGGCGTAGTAAAAAGCAGGCGGTAGTTTCTAGATCTAGTGCTAAAGCTGAATACAGAGCTATGGCACGTGGAACGTGAACTAATGTGGCTTCAATCTTTGTTGAGTGATATAGGGCTTGATTAGAGTGATCCCATGACTTTGTATTGCAACAACAAGGCTGCTATTAGTGTTGCACACAATCTTGTTCAACATGACCGGACTAAGTATATTGAGATTGATAGATATTTCATTAAGGAGAAGTTGAATAAGGGCGTGATATGTATGCATTTTGTTAAGTCTAAAGATCAACTGGCGGATGTTTTTACTAAGGGTCTTAGTAGTAAACTCTTTTATCTTATTTGTTGTAAGTTGGGCACGAGAGACATCTTTTACACCAATTTGAGGGGGGAGTGTTAAGTGTTAGGGTGTAGTTTGGTCTTTATGTATTATCTTATTAGTATAAATAGTTGTGTAAGGGGGGAAACCCTATGCTTTTTGAATTAAGGAATATACAGCAGCTCTCTCTTTCTCTCGTTCTTCTTCTTCTTCTTCTTCTTCTTCTTCTTCTCATTATCTATACATTCAACACTATCCCTACTAGCTATCTCAAGGAGATGACGGGTGTTTTCACTTTGCTCGACCATTTTGGGCAGGTGTATCAATACAAGAAGTTTGGTGAATGGTAGGAGATGGCAATCTAAACCCGGCCCCGACTGGGACCCGACCCCGAATTGAGTGGTTATTCTCCGAAAAATACCCCCGACGGGCCGGAGATGGTATTAAAAAAGGAATCCCCGATGATATTCGGGCCGGGGACGGGGATACATGTTCCCAACCCCACCCCGTTCAACCCCCGATATAAGATTACCATTATACCCTGTTTATATATATGTGTGTGTTTGGGGTTTGGTTGCCGCACTTATATCACACAAACGCTACTCTCTCTCTTACAGAGCCGTTGGGTTTCACCTCTCTCTCTCTCTCTCACAACGACGGCTGCCTTTCCTCTCTCACCGTTGATCCTCCCTCACCGCCTCTGCCATTCCACACTCTCTCTCCTCTTTTCCTTTCTCTCTTTTCACCGCGGTCGCTCGTCGTTTCGCACTGTCGCGGTCGTCGTCCGCTCTGCGGCAGCTCCGACGCATACCTTGCCATCGTCGCCGAGCGAAGAAGAATGGGGTTTGGTAAGACGACTCTCTCTCTCTCCTATCTTCTCTCCCTTTATTTCAGTTCTAAATCTCAGATCTGAACTAGATGGTGAAAGAAAATGAACCAGATCTATTGATGATTTGATAATTGGTGTTGATGATTTCAGATTTTTTTAGTGATGTTGATGATCATTGTTGATGATTTCAGATTTTTTTTTTAAAGTTGTTGATGATTGTTGTTGATGATGATTGTTGATGATGATGAAACATACTGAAAATATATATATATTTTTTTTCTTGTGTTAAACAAAATTAAAAAAAAATAAAAAATGGGTCGGAGATATTTTGGGGTTAGGGAAACCCGATCCCCGTTAGGGGACGGGGGACGTGAAGGGTTCCCGATCGGGGATCGAGGGCAGGGCCGGGGATTTTGTTACTGTCGGGGATCGGGACGGGGAGGGTCATCCCCGGCCCTGCCCCGCCCCCGTTGCCATTCCTAGTGAATGGTAACCTACTCACTAGAACTCAGTTTTAAAATATTCTCCACCCAAGTCAGATTGTAATAATTTAATGGTAATAGATTGAAATGTACGATATATTTTGGTAGAAGTTAGATT
>CM069905.1:27929508-28100900 GCA_036172215.1 Camellia granthamiana | reverse complement strand
GCTTAGTATGTTACTACTATTTTATTTGATTTTCTCTGGAATTTACTTACTACTTTCTCTTCTTAAGATACTTCTTGGATTTTCTCTGAAAATAACCATTTTTGGATTTTCTCTGAACACAGAATTTCATCAGGATGACAGAAAATCAATCTTTTCGAGTGTCCTTATTTGACAAACATATTGAAACAGCTTGGAGGAACTACAGGTTCCTCCATTTCCCAATAAACACTGGAGGTAATGAGAAGTCCACAGCTGGAAATCACTGGACCTTGCTTGTCCTAGACAAACAAGACAGTTTATGGAGGTTCTACAACTCACTGAGACCAAGGAGGGATGATGCAGCAGACAAATATGTCAATGATGCAAAACAATTGGTAACCAGTGCAAATTTCTCTGATCCATCATAATCTTTATGTGATGATAATTTTCATACAATCCCATTGATTTGTCTGTAAATTTCTCTGTTATTTAAAAATCATTTTCTTGCAGCAAGAATATGTGGAGAATTTTTTGAAGGATTGCCTTGAAAGAGACGCTCAATCACAACCCTCTTTCAAGTTGATAAACTCACAAAACACAAGTTACGACTTTGAGTGTGTCAACAATGCTCCCCAACAAGAAAGTGATTCGTAAGTTTCATACATCTATAAATAAGATACTCTGATTTGCATGTTTCTTCAAACTAACCATTCCTATAATTTGTATGCAGTCTGGATTGTGGCCTCTTTGTGTGCTATATCATGAAACAATATAGCAAGCATGAACCAATCAGCTCCAAATTGTCCACACAAGAGATCAGGTTGATGAGGGCAGAACTGATAGAGAGATTTGTCACCGATATTGGTCGATCATGGACTGAACCAATTGAAATACCTCCAGAACAACCGAACATGTAATAGTGAAACTAGTGAAAGCAACACAATGTATATAGCCAGACAGAGAAAATTGTCTCACATATATGTATATATCCATACAGTATTAACCGTTCAGTTTTTTGTTGACACATCGAAGGAATAATGATGCTTGACTTATCCATATACATCCTTTCTTGACTAATGTAAATTTCATTTTTTTTTTATTTCGACTAATGTCAATTTCATACCTATCGATGGTTAAATATATATATATATTTTTATTGTGATTGTCAACACAATCCCATAGAGAAAATTGTCTGCACAAATTTCTCTGGTATCATATTACCAGAATTCAGAGAAATTTAACACGTAAAGTCCCAACAGGATGCCTATATGATCACGTAATCTGTAATGCTGTGTGTTGTTACCAAACAATTATCAAACTCAACAAAACACAAAAGCGAACAGTAATTTTATCTGCTACTATAAAATTTCACTGGATGAATTTGAAATTTCTGAGTTGTGAATTTCTCTGGGTTGGTGAGGAAAATTTCTCTGGCTTTGAGCAAAATTTATGAGTTGAATTCATTCTAGATAAATTCTTCCCTGGTCCACATAAATTCTTAACTCAGAGAAATTTCAAAAAAGCATGATTTTGTTTCTTGGTTGTACTCACTGCAATAATTTTGTTTATGCTCTGTCTGGTATGCACATTTCTTGAAATGACTGACATGAAGTTACCACAAATTCACAGAGAAATTTAACTCGTATCATGCCAAAGAAGGTGCCTATATGATCATGCAATCTATAATGCACTGTGTTAGTACAAAGCGATTATCAAATTCAAAAAACAAAATCCACACAGTACTTTTATCTGCCATTGTCAAATTTATATGGATGAATTTGAAGCTTCAAAACACATTACACAAAATTTTCTCTGCCATACCAAATTTCTCTGCATAAATTTGACAGGTATTACAAACCCAATGCCTATAGTATATATCAACAAACACAATGCACACTTTAACTCATATTGCAAAAATTTCTCTGGATGAATTTCATTGATATTATTATATACACTGTCTAAAAAACACATTTCACAAAACAAAATACACAAACTAATCATCAAATGTATTATTCAATCAATAAAATGTATTATCCTCAACTATTTAACAAAGGTTCCTTGCATGTCCTCTTATTATGGTGACCAATACTCCCACAACGACTACACTTAATCACCCTTTTAAACTCTCCAGTAGAAGCAATTCTGTTCTTCTTCGGCCTCCCAGCTGGTCTCTTGCTCAATGGAGGTAAAATCATAACATCTTCAATGCTACACACAGGTTTTTCAACAGTTGGAACTGGGCCAATCGAAAACGAGTACGCTTGACGATACATATCAGCATGAAAAAATGGTTCAACAAATGAATTCAAATTCCTTCCACTCCTAAAAATTGCAGCAACAGCATGTTGACATGGATACCCATTTATTTCCCATTTTCGACACGAACAAGTTCTCAACCCAAGATCAACCATAACCGAAGGAAAACAATGCACTTCAAAGACATTATCAGATGACAAACTCACATTCCATGTCCTCCCATCCAAAAAATACTTCTCCAATACACTATCCATACGAGGACATAGAACTTTATTCCATTTACTAGAGAGCAGCCTCCTATCAGACCTCATATTCATAATTTGCAACCGTATCATGTCCACCAAATTTGTTATTGGCAAGTGCCGAGCATCTCGTATCCATGAATTGAATGACTCAGCAACATTTGAATACATCTCACCATAACGTTTCCCCGCAAAATATGCATCACTCCAATTTTCATATGGTAAACTTCTCAAGAAAGCAATCACAATGTCTCCTCCCTCACTTTTTAATTCATTTAACTTGAAATGAAATGATGCCTTTGTTGGCGCATATGCACATTCTGAAAACTTGGACACAATCGTCTCCCTAACCAAATTTGTGTTTCCCCATGACAACTTATCCCTCAGATTTCTCTTTAGATGTTCAAGACAAAATCCATGAAAGCAGTTAGGGAAAAACCAAGCAATTCCCTCCATAATACCACAATGTCGATCTGATATGAAACTTATCACCCTTTCTGATCCCAATACTCCACATAAATGTTCAAGAAACCAACACCAATTGTCTTTATTCTCAGCATCAACAACAGCAAAAGCTACAGGGAAAAAACCTACAAAACAAATAGGAACAAGCATATCAGATATACACATGCATACAAAATTAGAACAATAAACAACCAGAGAAATTTGACACTGCCAACATCCAGACAAAAAATCACTTAGTGCCCAACTCCAGAGAAAATTCACACATTGGCAACATCCAAAGAAAATTGACTTAGTGACCAACTACACAGAAAATTCACACAAATCATAATATCCAGAGCAAATTCACTCAGTGACCACCTACAGATACAATTCACACAATGACAAAAATCCAGAGAAAATTCACACTGACCAAAATCCAGTGAAAATCCACACAGGACAAAACCAGAGAAAATTCAAACTGTCAGAGAAAAATCACATTCACTGAATTCCTACATGTATAGAAAATTCACATAGTTAGATAAAAATTATATATATTTACAATTACCTTCATTCCCATCTTTCGCCGTTGCAGCAAGCATAACTCCTTTGTATCGCCCTTTCAAAAATGTTCCATCAAGAAAAAGCAATGACTGACAATATTTGAAACCAGCTGTGCATGCATGAAAAGCCACAAACACTCTTTTGAAACGCTTGTTGTCATCAAAATCTAACTCAAAACGACTACCTGGATTGTTCTTCAATGCCTCATCAAAATACCACCGTAATTGATCAAATGACAAACAAGAATCCCCATATGTAGTACGTTTTGCTTTTTCAACACCCAACCAACCACAGTTATAACTAATTGAGACCCCATACTTGTCTTTCATTTCTTTCACAACATCCACTGGATGAGTTAAAGGTTTTGCACTTACCTCGTCAACTATCAGCCCAGAAACTAAGCTGGAAGTCATCCTCGAATGTTTACTCGTACGAACCGCCACACCACACGTATGTTCATTGTTCAAAGTCCTTATGTAGAAGAACCCATTTGTTTTTTCAACAGAAGCATGTACACGCCACATACATCCCCTTGATTCCTTATATGCACATTCTGCCGTAACCCTCAGCTTGTCATTTTTAACATACGTAAACTGAAAACCAACCTCAATAGCATACTTGCACAAAAAAGTACGGAACTCAACAACACCACCCTCAAACTTTTGTCCAACACTCGTAATATTATTCCGCCAACGAGCCGACAATAACACCTTTTCTTGGTGAGAACAAAACTTAGAGAGTGAATTCCTTTCAATATCCACCAGCCTATCACACTCACCATCCACAACATCTACCCAATTACACCCCACTTCATCCTCTTCATCAGAAGTCCCACATCTAGTAACTGAAACATCAACTATATCAACACTGCGTGCACAAACAACCCTCAACATATTCAAAAAATCAATATTATTTCGAACCATACAATTCGAATGGCCCAAAATAGAATATGAAATACACATACTCTCAGGTTTCAAATTCTCCCATGTTTTACACAAAATTCCAACCAATTCCTCAAAATTCAATTCACATGAAACATTAATGACAATAGTATCATTCCCATATTTACACAGCAACAACACTGCACTGTCCATTGAAACTGAAACAAAAAACAAGAAAAATAATTTAGTTAACATAGAAACACTTCACAAGAACAACATAAAAGTCCAGAGAAATTTCTAAAAATTATAATTTTCTCTGAACTTAAAATAAAAGCCCACAGACATCTACAAACTGATATTCACCTTCAAGATAATAAAAAACAAAATCACAGAAACTCAATGAATCACAAAGAAATTTCTCTGCTAACTATTAAACACAATCATACAAAAAAATCAAAGTCCAGAGAAATTTACAATCATAGAAATTTACAAACTGAAAGGTAACAAACTTACAATTTTCTCTGAACTACAAATACAAGTCCAGAAAAATTTGTGAACTTACATTCACTTTTTCATATTCTATCTGCATTAGAAACTTCTAATAATATGTCCACATGCACTTATAATTTTCTCTGGACTACAGAAACAAAAATGCAGAAAATGAAATTTCTCTGGTTTAAAAAAACAGAACAAAACTTATATACACCTTCACAAAACTGGAAAAATTTGTTTAACATACAAACACTACACAAAAACAACATAAAAGTCCAGATAAATTACTGAAAATTATAATTTTCTCTATTCATAAAATAAAAATTTGTCCGTATTCAATTGCCTCTGTCTAACGTTGTCTGCATTCATAAAATAAAAGTCCAAAGACACATCTACAAACTGATATTTGCCTTCAAGGTGATAAAAAACAAAATTACAGAAACTAAAATCGAAAACAAACCTGATTCAACTCCACTCAAAAACATACGCGATCAATACACTGTCAACACTCCTTGAAATTGATTCAAAAACAAAGAATCAAAACTCCAACGAAATCTCCAACGAAATCAACACGATCGTAGCAATCTTTCTCGTCAAACTCCACTCAAATCTCGACGAAATCTCACCATGAAATCTCCACTGAAATCTCCGACCAAAACTCCGACGAAATCAACACGATCGTAGCAATCTTTCTCGTCAAACTCCACTCAAATCACGACGAAATCTCACCATGGAACCTCCACTGAAATCTCCGACGAAAACTCCGAAGAAATCTCCCCTGCGAATTCGGTTTCCAAATTCTATCAGTTAAGTCAACAATGTTATATTCAAACAAATTTATGTTATATAAGAAGGGTAATTTAGGTACTTTAAAATCTAAAATAAATTTCATGGACCTTAGCCATTAAAATATATTATTTTGGACCTTTCCTCCTATCAAAAGTAGAGGAGGGACCTTAGGTCAATTTTCCCTATAATTTTTATATGAACATCCAACTTAACAAGTCTTATAATAATATAAATTATTTAAATTATCAAATAGACTCTGTAGTAGGCCACAAATGCCTAACTACCTCCCATTGACAAAGCCAATTAGAAACAGGCCTTGCCCTTTGGACAAAGTATCAATTTTGCTTTGGCATTTTTTTTTTTGTTTTTGTTTTTATTTAAAGACTCATAAAAAATTTCTTTTTATTTGACTAACAAGCACATGATATGATATGATAAATGTCAATTTTTAATTTTTCATACACTCAATTATATAGGATCCAATTCTCTTATCACATTGAATTTGTAGATTTAAAATTATGAATCTCTAGCATTTCTCTTTTTTTAATAACAAATTTGATTAGTTTGTAAACAAGTTACATAAATAAGTCGAACAATAATTTGTTTTAGTTTGATTTAAAACTTAACTTGTTTTAAAAATATATATATTTAAAATTAGTTAGGTTATCTTTTTTAACCTTTTTTTAATTTAATTAAAATATGTTCATTTGAGTGATACATTATAATTACAAGGCACACTCGGTAACTTGATTTTTTTTTAATACAATTTAGTAATATATATTGAGCTCGTGAAATTAACAAATATCAAAAGTATTCAAACAAATTTTTGTCTTTCCAATTAAATTCAATAAGAAAAATTTCTAAAAATTTTAGGGACGTATATTTATAAATCTTTTTTCACCTACTTATATTCTACTTAGTTTAATTATTTTCTTATAAGTGACATAGTTATCAAAATATCCCTAATAATATAGGGTGAAACACGCATTAATATTCACATTGATAGTGTGAATGTTTCATGATATAAACATGAGCAAATTACCTACACCTCCCTTGAGGCTTAACGAAATTACAGATTCCCCCTGAGGTTTCAAAAATTACATTCCGCCCTATCTCAATTAACGCCGTTAACGGATATCATAAATTAATTAAAATGTCCTTTGCACAAATAAGGACAAATTACCTACACCCCCTTGAGATTGAGCTAAATTACAGATTTCTCTCTGAGGTTTAGATAAATTACAGATTTCCCCTGAGGTTTAGCTAAATTATCATTTTAAAATAAGTTATGAATTGCAAAATTAAAATGAAAAAATACTTATCACACTACAAAAAATTAAGGTTTTAGAGACCAAAATTTAGAGACAATTATTTTTAGCGGACCAAATATTTTTGTTGTAAAAAGTGTCGTTATGATATTTTTAGCAACAAAAATTGAACATTAGTAATTAATTATTATCTTTTTGGCATCAATTTTTTTGTCTCAAAAAATAAACTATTTTGAAACCAAATTATTTTGTCCCTAAAAGTCTATATATTATTGACATTTTTGAAATTTTATCTCTAAAAGTCTTATTTTTGACTTTTCAATGTCACCTTTTAGCGACTATCCTCACGACGATAGAAATTAGTCCCTAAATATGTTTTGAAATAAAATTTTTCACTTTTAGAGATCAAAAAAATTGGTCTCTAAAAATCTTATATGTTATAGTGTCAGATGGTGAAAATATCATAAAATTAACAAATAATTAAAAAAGTTTAAAACACAAGAAATGGCTTGTCAAAAAATTCTTAGAATATATTTGGTTTGATTTTTAGAAATTTATTTTTAATTTTTTTAAGAATATATTTGGTTTGATTTTTAGAAATTTATTTTTAATTTTTTTTTAAAAAATTAAAAATTAATTTGGTTAAGAAATAAAAAATAAAAAATTATTATTATTTTTATATAATTTTATTTTTTGAGTGGTTAGAAATAATTTTTACAAATTAAATATATTTTTTCATATTTATTTTTTTTTTAATTCTAAATTTTTTTTCTAACATGGTTCCAAAAACTTATTATTATTATTTTTTTCCATCTAACGTAATTGTTTTGGAAATTTTGTTGGTTTATCAAAGGGATTTTAGCAAGGGCAATATCGTCCATCAATTTATATTTTGGTGATATCAACTAACCATTCTTAATGTTTAGTTAACAGTAGGGGTTAAATTGTTATGCAAATATAAATCTCGGGGAGCGGGATGTAATTTTTGAAATCTCATGAGGGAATCTGTAATTTAGCTAAATCTCAAGGAAGATGTAGGTAATTTGCCCTATAAACATTCATATTATCAACGTGAACATTCACGCTGTTAAATCTATATCTATTTATCTATACTATATCTATATTCAAATGTAGTGAAGTCTCACAGACTTCCAAATCCCAATTCTTAATTTACAATAAATTCTAAAAATACAAAAAATTATGTGACACTTGTTTTAAGCTAATTTTTCAATCTACTGACATTTCTCTTCCCTAAGTTTTATTTTAACATAAAAACTCACAATTTTATATGTGATTTTGATTACACTCATCTCTATCTCCACAATTTTCACTAAAATTGAAACTCTTCAGAAACGTTCTATGTCTATCCATCTCCATAACAAAAAATAAAACTAATAGATAGATATATAAATTTAAAAAAATAAATAAATTAAAAACCCCACACATCTATCTTGTCACGCCTCAAAATTTGGACAATAAAAAACCCCACACAACATGTCCCAAAAACTGAACTTCTTTCTTTCAAAAGTGGCAATTACTGAACTTAGTGTATAACTGCTGCTCCCTTAAAGTCTGCAATACAACTTTCAAGTGTTCTCTGTGTTCCTCCTCATTCTTAGAATACACCAGGATATTATCTATGAAGATAATCACAAACTTATCTAGATACGGTTGAAAATTTCTGTTCATCAAGTCCATGAAGTAAGCAGGAGCATTGGTCAAGTCAAAAGGTATTACAGGAAATTCATACAACTCATACCGGGTCTGAAAAGCAGTAAACGGTATACTTTCTTCTGACACACCCATTTGATGATAACCCGTTTTGAGATCAAACTGAGAGAACATGGCTGCCCTCTTCAACTGATCAAACAAGTCATCAATTCTAGATAGCGGATACTTGTTCTTGATAGTCACCTTGTTTAGCTTTCTGTAATCTATGCACATACAGAGAGTGCCATCTTTCTTGGAGACAAAGATTGCAAGTGCTCCCCACGGGGAGTTACTTGAACGAATGAACCTTTCTGAAGCATCTCTTCTAGCTGCTTCTTCATCTCCACAAGCTCTTTAGGCGTCATTCTGTATGCCACCTTAGAAATCGGTGCAGTTCTGGGCACTAGGTCAATGCGAAATTCTACTACCTGCCAAGGTGGAGGTCCAGGTATCTCCTGAAATACATCCTCAAACTCACACACCACATCTACCTCACTAATATCCTGCTTAGAGATTTCTACTGAGCATAGAAAACTCGTCATTACGGACTTTTCTTCATCGCTAGAAGTATGGGTAAGCCGTGGCATACCGGGAATATCTATATTTACAGTCCTTCCAGTACAATCTAAAGTTAAAAAGTGTTTTCGCAGCCAATCCATACCCAAAATAATTACAAACCTCTCAAACCCTAAAACAATTAGGTTTGCATATAAGACTCTACCCTAAAGTCAATCTCAAAATCTTTACACATCTCATAAAGAGTAATTGCCCCTTCTAAAGGGGTCTCAACACGAATAGGTCTAAACAATGAGGTAGTTACAAGGTGTTCTCTTTCTACAAACTGTCTAGATATGAAACAATGAGAGACATCAATATCAAAAAGTACTCTAATGGGCTCTTGGAAAAAGATTAAAGATACCTTCCAGCCATCACCTTCAAGTTAAACACACAAAAAGAATTCATTCATAAATACTTAGAATAAATTCAACCACCAACCTAAACTAGCTAACCCATGTTTTCACAATTCGAGGATCACCTAAACTCTTACAAGTCTAGGGTAACCTAGAGCTCTGATACCAAACTGTCACGCCCCAAAATTTGGACAATTAAATATTAAATTAGGACTAAACCCCAATCAATATTCCATCATCCAAATCCTAGGGGTGAAACAAAATCTAAACATTCCCGTCTCCGCAAGGTTTAAATAAATTTCCATCCTCAAAAGATCACAAGAGATAAAAAAAAAAAAAACGAACAAAACGCTAACCAAAGTATTTATCATAAATTCATA
Organism: Camellia granthamiana; assembly: GCA_036172215.1. Taxonomy (NCBI): domain Eukaryota; kingdom Viridiplantae; phylum Streptophyta; class Magnoliopsida; order Ericales; family Theaceae; genus Camellia; species Camellia granthamiana. The sequence goes on along the minus strand of CM069905.1, from coordinate 28,090,987 downwards.
ACTATTCAATACCTTAACATTAAGGTAGCAACAACTAGTCAAAACAACTTAAATAATGTAAAGTTACAAACCATGCCAAATTATCAAAATGCCAAGGTCATAAAAATAAATAAATAAATACATAAACTAATATCAACCCTAAGCTCAAGAAAACAAAAGAAGTCCAAACGCCATTATAACAACCCCGACCCATGATTAACGCTAATTCATGTTTAAGTATGCCAAATAAGTAATTAAGAAAAAATCCCGAGTCAATTATATGTGCAATGCATCATTTTGTGTTTATATCTGTTTGACGTAGAAAAATTTGTTCATGTTTTAGTTTCGATTTGCGAATTGAAGGCCTTATCGACATCCGATTCAGAAATTGACTCGATTTATATGTTAATTAGGATTTATAGGATTTTATGGTAGGTTTAATTAAAATTTGATTTGAAACGATTAAATTAGATTAAATTAATGTCCACTAATTAACCTTAATTAAACACACTTTTTTCAAGCCTAATTAAGGCATTAGTGGGCTTCATTAAACACCCATACACTCCCAATTCACTCTTTTGATGGTGAAAACGTGAGAGAGAGAGAGAGAGAGAGAGAGAGAGAGAGGGGAGAATTGGTCCAAGACTTGAGAAATTGAGCTCAAACTAAAAGAGGTGCTAGGAATTGTTGACAATTGAAGAAGATTTGAGGGTCTCAACTTCAACTCTTGTAGCTTCAAGCCTCTAGGTAAGGAATTTAACTCTTAATTGAGTAATTGAATTAGATTCTACAAGATTACTAGTGAATTAAGTGAATTCATGTGGGAATTGCACTAGAATTGAGAAGAATTGGGCCATACCATGCATGCATGTTCATTTCTTCACAAATTGAGCATGATTTCAAAGAATTCTTTCATGCATGTATTCATCTCATTCATATTTTGGAAATTCATCATGTTTTCTATCAAGCTACCAAGTTTGATAATGTTTTGAAGAGGTTGAGTTCAAGAGAATTCATGCATGTTATGTTTTCGAAACATTCATAAAGTTTGAATTGAAATTGTGAACAATTGGCATACTTTTGGGCCTTGATTTCATGAAATGATCTATAAATCATGATGTTTTGTGAGTTTCTAAATGTTTTCCAGAATTTTGGCCCAAAAGGATGAGTTTTGAAGTGTTGAATTCATGTTTTGAAGCTTGGGAGCAAATCTAGAAAACCCAGAATTTTGCTTCCACGCTTGAGCGAAGAATTCCACACTCGAGCGACCACCTTTATTTTCATACTTCCACTCAAGCGACAAAAGGCTGGCTCGAGCGTAAATTGCTTGCTTTTAGAAATTTGCGTGTTTAGACGCACGCTCGAGTGACAAGACTTACGCTCGAGCGAGGACTTATGTCTCACGCTCGAGCGAGCGTCGAGCAAAGATTTCATGCAACCAGAACTTTTTCACATTTTGCAGACCGCTCGAGCGAAGGAGTCTACGCTCAAGCGACCACTCACTTTTGGCATGTCCGCTCAAGCGAAGAAAGCCACGCTCGAGTGAGACCCCTGTTTCAGCAAAATTTGGCTAAGTGTTTCAAATACATTTTTGCATCCTCATTCCACCCTAAGCATTCTTAGGCCATGATTAAGACTCCATAACGAGGTTAAAGGCTAGAAACATACTAAGAACAAACGAAATAAGTTACGTACAATCGAGCGTGTGTTTCAATGTATGAATCTGCCATGTTATGTAGGTCACGCACCTCAGGATAAGTGAAGTGCCCAGTTTGCCATCTAATTGGAGCTACCACTTATCTGTGAGTAATGACTTTGTAAAGTTATGTTCAATGTTAAATAGTTTCTGAACATTATGATACGAAATGATTAGTTTCTGAAATGCTACGCTATGTTTGAAATGAATGAATGATTGTCCAAGATTCTGGAAGTTATTTGTGACATCATTAACATTATATGATATGCGTCCCTTTATGGGTCATCAGGTCCCTTTATGGGTCATCGGAAACGTCTCTGTGCACATGAGTCATCAGAAAGCCTTCATGGCAGTCCCTTGTGGTCATCAGATTTTTTAATACTAATGGATGTGTCACGTGCTATGATATGATACATGTACAAGTTTTGAATACAAATGTAACTATGCCTATGAATCTGCTCTGTTATGACATCCGATTATGTACAAGGCTTTGTTTCTGCATGGACATCATTCAGTAAAATCTTTACTCTGTTATTATTCACTGGGCCTTAGCTCACTATTTATATTATGTATGTAGGTGAGCAAGCACGTGACCAGACCCAGAGTTGATGGCCTATGTTTCAGTTTTGTCAGCCAACCTTTGTGCCTCCCGAGGAGGTTCCGAATAAAGTCAAGATTTGTGGCTGTTTTTGTAATCATGTCAGACTTTGTTTGTTGCTAAGTTTTTTGGACAAAATTTCTGTTAATATACTACTAGGAGTGATATGTAAAGGTTATATCTCTCGACATCACTCATAAGTTTACGAAAGTTTTAAATGATGTGTGTCATGTATGTCTTCATGGCTCAGTGGACTGTATATATATTTTGTATATTTGCTTCCGCAGCTCCTAATTTTATGTTAATTTTCAAGAGGCCTTTGGTAATCCAAGGATTACTGGTCGGTTACGATGCTAAATCCATAGGGGCGGGTTTGGGTCGTGACAGCCATGTCCTACGATCATAGTTATTTCTTGTCACCACCATAACCTAAACTAATCCTGCAAAGGAAGCTCGGCTGTGTTCAAACAAAACGCACCTGAGTTGCCAAGAGACAAAACGGGTCAGTATATAGGTATACTAGTATGAGTATAAGATTTAACACTCACGTGTCCACTAGACACAAACAAAATATATTTAATTCTTATTACAGGATAAGACAAGTAGTTCTATCCGCAACGAGACGAATGGGTAGTTTCCTGAAATATGGTGGCATTTAGTTTCTTACCCGTACACAACGAAATATAAATTGAGTATAAAATAAACAAAATAGAAATAAAAATATGGTGGGTCAGCCATGCATAAAAAAGTTAGTAAGACCCACTATCCTAAAAAAAAATAAAGTTAGTATAATTTAATCATAAGTAACTTGCCGAAGAAGTATAAAAATGCACCGTTTCATGCTTAAATAATTCGAATTGACCAAAACTTAAAGAACAAAAGTTGTACAGAATCAAATTTCTTAAAAGGTTAAGCGAATGAATTTAGTAGAAACTGAACAAGTTAAGAGAAAAACTTAATAGAAAATCCTAAACGAAATTCAATCGAAAAATTTGGAACTAAAAACGAAAAGAAACTATTGTAAGATGATTTTTTTCAAAAAAATACAAAACACGAAAAGTTTTCAGAATAATTTTTGTACTTCAGTTTACACAAAACTAATAAAAATGAGCTCGTTTCGTGAGTTAAAACAGCCTCTAAAATTTGCATTGCTAAAATGAATCAAAACTACAATAACCATGATCATCTGATTATAAGTTCTAATCAATCTTTTTAATAAAAAGTTAAAACACAAAAATTGTCTAGAATCACGTATACATGCCTCTACTCAAATTTCATAATTTATCAAGGTTGTTTACTATTTTTCAATATGTACAAATCAATACAATTCACACTATAACAATAAACTCATAATTAAATTTTTTGTACCTAACTCCACCACTTTGGTCATTCACTTCCGGTCTACACATATATCCCATGTGCCTCCCATATACCTAACACCGCTCCGAAACCAAACTTGCACGGGGATATTGTCCCGAGTTTGACCCACACTCCCTGGATGGTTAGCATATACGCACGTGCATAAATCAAAACACTCGTCTACTCATGAGAACGAGGCAACAATATATATATACACAATCTCTCATCTACTCATGAGAACAAACATAACAATACCAAGCCTAAGGCATTTAAATAAATCTCATAATCCTCACTTTTTTTTTATACACTTTTTCTCACCAACACTCAAATAAAACAACAATTCATGGAGTTATGGTAGAGTATAAGGAATTTATTTATGGGTTCTTAATTTATTTTAATTTCATATATTCATGAGTTTGATTACAATCATAAAATAAATACATATAAAAACCCAAAACCTTACATACACATCTAATCAAATAATAAAATCAATCCATCATTTACATGCAAATACAAAATCAAATCAACATCAAATAAATAAAAATAACGAATCAATCCATCATTTAACTAATATCTATGGATTCTAAGTTTATTTCAATTTCATATAATCATAAGTGTGATTATAGCCATAAAATAAATACATAAAAAAAACCCTAAACCTTGCATACACAACTAATCAAAATAATTAAAATCAATCCATCATCTTCATGTAAATACAAAATCAACCTAATATCAAATAAATAAAAATAAAAATAAAAAAACAAAGAATTAAACATAAATCAAGGGAAGTGGGTTTTGTACTCACAATATTTTTTGTAAGATTAAAGGATCACTTAAAAAATTAATGGAGTCACCAAAATAAAATCTTAATATTTTTCTTCTTTTTTCCTCTTTCTGGGCTCTCTCTTGATTAATCTATCTCTCTGTCTCTCTCTCTCCCCCTCCCCCTCTCTCACGGCTGTTTTCTTTTCTTTTCTTTTCTTTTTTTGTTTTCTTTCTTTCTTTTTTTTTTTTTTTGGGCACATCTAACCTAATATATATTTTATTATAATATACATATAACCTAATTGACTATTGTATAATATTATATAAATACAACATAATTATAACATATATACAAATATAAATATAAGATTAAATATATATATATAACACCTCTTTTTTTTATATAACAAATATAAGGGAAAATTAGTCTAAGGTCCCTCTTCCATTTTTGGTGATAGAAGAGATCCACAATATTATTTTGTGATGCCTAAGGTCCCTTAATCTTACACCCATATATCCAGAGAAATTCCAGTCTCTCGTTTTCTCTTTCTACACACATGAACACATTTCTAAGCCTTTCACTTCCACCATTAGATGTAATCTCTCTCTCTCTTGCTCTCTCTCTCTAATTCGATCAACCATGAACCGTTTCAACACCGATTCGGTAGCTTTGGTCCCACAGTAGGGCTCAATCCTGATGGAGATATGGCCATCGCAACCCTTTGCACAGAGGAAATCACGCTACGGACATATTGGCGAGCCATTGCAGCGATATTATCTTGCAGATTGTTCTTAAATGGGAACTGAAAAGCAATAGTCAACACTGATCGTACGTTGTAACATAAGGACTGGTAGCGACTTCAATGAACAACACAGTATTGCATCGGGATGATGCCAGAGGTGTTGTATCCAGAATCAAAAGACCTGTTTTGTAGTACATAGCAAAATCCTCACAGTTATTCTTAAACACATCATAGTTTCCAAATCCATTGCGAAGCAGATACATGGCTCTATGGATTACTGCTTCTGGTGGGTCTAATTCTGCAGTTGTGCAGGTGCCACCTGGGAGTTTGGTGAGGAACGCTGATGGCGTGACTCCATATTCAAAACGATACAAGGATCCTCCATCGAGGAAGCAATCCAAGCAAGAGATGACTACCGCAACTCACACAACTCATGTTCTTTCTTCTTAAGTCTAGCCGCGACAGGGTCGTCCCAGAGTTCCAAACCTAAATTTTCTCTGGGTTAAAAAGAATTTCTCTGGAAATATTTCTTTAGGAATTTCATTGATTTTGAGAGAATTTCTCTGGCTTAAAGTGATCCAGAGAAATTCTTCATTCATTTTCTCTGGAAAAAATTTCTATCCAGAGAAATTCTCTGGAATTTTGGCCATTATGTAAATTTTCTCTGAGAAATTCTCTGGAAGGTCAGAGAAATAGAGAAACCTCCCAGAGAAATTCTAGTTCTCTAGAGAGAAATTTTCTGGATGAAATTTCTCTGGATGGGAATTTCTCTGGATAAAATTGAGGGACCTTAGACATTATGAAAATATTTGGTGTCCTTTATGCTATAAAATTTTAATACCAGGGACCTTAAAAAAAAATCCCCCAAATATAAATATATAAATATTTAGATTAATTATATATAATTAAATAACACATTAAATTAATTAAATACCACATTAAATTATCATGTAGCCACGTAATTAATAAAGTAAAAAAATAAAATAAAGTAATAATGATAAATAATTACTTATGAAAAATCAGGATTACTACATATCCATATCCTCTAAAACCTCTTATCTATTTCTTAATCTATCTCCATACATAATTATGCTACTACAAATAATCCCAGCAATCCACTATTACAAATATCCATATATGTACTCCATCAACTCCTTATCAACGGCCATACGATTAGCTCAACGTGGTTGAAGGTGACCACCACCCACCACCCCGCCTCTCGAATCACCAGTCAAGACTCATCGAATGCATGTCTTGGTTTTTCTTTTTGTTTTGCTTTAATAATTTATTTTTTATTCCAAACATTTGTGATTTTATATTTTGATTATAAATATTGCAGAGGATTGCACACTTTTTAAATGTATACAATTGATTACCAATTCAAATTTGTATGTACAAACACCTATATTTATATAGATGTGCACACCGAGAAGTATGTTTTTCTTTTTCCTTTTTTTTTTTTTCCTAAGAGCAGGACATTTGAAGTCAAATTGTCAATTTATGCACATCTTTTTTTCTTTCTTTTTTTTCTTTTTTGTTTATTTTTGGCTCCAAAATGTCCAAATTGAATCAATTTACCAAGAATTGAATCTCCTCTGTGATCTATGCCGTCATGGATTATCATTCTACAGTCGTAAAATTTACATAATTATAAATATTTCTAATAATTGATGCTAGTAGTGTAACATGCTATGTATGGAATAAAATATATATTTAAAAAGAATAAAATTATAAAAGATATTGTCTTGAGTTATACATCTATTGTTAAATTTTTTAAATTTTTTTGATTAGGTATAAAAAAAAACAAAACGTAACAGAAAATAGTTTTGGTAGTCAATGAAAAACAAATTTATTTGGATACCTATGACAAAATACTAGAATTATATATTCTCAGGTGTATTTACATATTTTGATTGAATTTACATTTGATAATTGAAAAATGCTATACATACATAAAATTCATATTAAAAATATCACAAGAATGATGTGACAATATCATTGTAGTAAGTAACTTTAAATTTAAAAAAATTATAAGTAACATTTCACCTCAATTCTTCTCTTATTTTTGAGTTTTTTTTTTATTATTTATAAATTTTTTAAAAAAAATATAGAAGGCATTTCACTCTTATCCAATTTTTAAGCTACTACACTCTCCAATTCTTCTATTATTAGAGTTATATTATATTTTATTTTATTTTTCAAATTTATCTTATTTTATTTTTCAATCTCCATTTGACGTTTATTGAATTTCTCTGTACCTCTTTTTTTTAGGATTCATCTAATTTTTTTCTCCTATATTTTTATAATTTATCTTCAAATTTAAACTAGAGTTTTTTTTTTTAATACATAGTGAGTCAAATATAACCATCTAAATTAGTATCATAGTATTTAGTAATTAATTTTTAATATGTTTAACATTGTTGATCGCTTTTTATTACTTACCCGTACATAGTACGGATTACCGCTAATTTATTTAATATGAATGTTTACACTAGTAAATTGTTAAGGGTTTAAAAAATATTTATAAGAATAAAATTATATATAAAATACGATAAATATAATAATTAAGATTTAATAGATCAAATATTTAAAATAATAGACTAAATAAAATTTTAAAATATCTTATAAGCTAACGTGGAATAAATTTTCCAAAATCTCTTATCTATTTATCGAGTGGTTGAAAAAACCAATTACAAAAGATGATCACGGCAAATGATTATCCACCACAAACCAACTGCTGTAACCAACTTTTCAAACTCTACTGCCTATTCCTCTGTCTCTCTCTTTCTCTCCCTCCTGTTCATCTTTCTGTTGGAGTTTTTAATCTTATATCAAATCCATCACCGCCGCTACATCACGCCGTCCCATCCATGTTCGTCGCACCCGATCGCTCTTCCAGGGCTCTCTCTGTTGCTAGATAGTATTTCTGACATGTATGTATTGTTTGAATTTGGATCATCTAGAATGATTTTTCATATCGCGATCTATATGCATCGTTTGTGTATATGCTTATATATGTGTACTTTCACTTTTGAAAAATGACTTTTATTTATGATTACTCATCAGAAATCATGTTGATTAATTATACATGTTTATTTTCTTTAACAGTGATAGCATCTCTAATTTTTTTTATCAATATTTTCATCTAATTTAATTTTGAATTTGAGTAAACTTGTTATGAACTATTCTAATTTTTTTATCAAATTTATTATTATTATTATTATTTAAGAATTCTCTTCTTATTTTAGATTTTTTCGCCCATATATATATATAATAAAAAAAATTTATCTCTAATGTTTCATCTTTTTAATTTTTTATCAATTTAAATTTGATAAATTATTATTAATTTGATGCAAAATAAATGAATCCTTGTTTTTGAGCATTTTTTAATTAAATTTAAATTTGAAGAAAAAAATGTGAATATAATAATATCATAGAATTACAATCAAATCTTGCCTCTTTTTTTAAAAAAATTTTTGAACAAATTTGAAGCGTGATTCATTTTGCAATATTCTTGAAATATTTTTCTTTACTTCTTGTTTGTTACTCCTCTTCTTTCATTATCCTTCCATATTTGTTTTCTTGGGTGTTTATTTTTTTGGGTACTTACCAATCAATCCTATTAACTAGACTTATTTACCTACAGGTCCTAACTAATAAATTTAACACTATAAAAATAAGAGATTGATAAATTTATCACTATAAATTTATGCATAAAAACAAAGAGACTGATAAATTTATCACTATAAATTTATTCATAAAATAAAAGACTGATAAATTTATTTTTATCACTTAATAAATTTATCAATAGGACTTAATGGGTAATAAGTCTCAAAAGTAGGATCTATTGGTAGTTTACCCTTATTTTTTCTTAGGACCTTTTTAAACTTTTTTTTGCACAAGTTCTAGTGATAAAAATAATTTCTTAAAAAATGAGATAAGATTGTGTTGCCCCACTAGATTTCGTTTTAATCAGAATCTCGTACACATAATTGTTCATAATATTTTAATATTGTCTTGTATGAGCACTTTTTTTGGGATATCATTTTTTATTTTGTTTTAATTTTTTTTGAAGTTCTTTGAGATATTTCTAATCATAATAATTATGGTGGATATGCCTCTTAAATTACTGGAGGGTGGAACACTACAGCATGCCCATTCAGTTCGACCAGAGGCACAAAACAAGAGAGATTCCCGAATTAGTTTCTAAGTTGAGAGGAGCATCCCTTTATTGTTCCTTTCAAATAGACTTTCGGATATCCATTTATGGCTCTCTTTTCCTTTTTTCTTTCTTGTTTCTTCAAAATGCAATCTCATTTTGTTTTTGTATATATTGGCAAAAACTGTGAGCACAATGATGTATGACAAGTAGTGAGTGTTCAAAAAACTTGATTCCAATTTTACTGTGCCAAAGATATTTGCACTCAGAATCCAATTCTATATAGATATCGTTTGATAATTGGGTTGGGTTGATTTTTTTTGACTAAATTAATCATAAAAAGACAAAATAAGTTAAAAAATTAATAAGATAAATGTTACATTCAAATCATAATTATCTGACTTTTTCTCTTACAAAAGTTAAAAAAATCAAAAAAATCAATCAAAACAAACTTTTTAACCTAAGCTAAAAATTTTCAAAAAGTGAAAAAATCCAAAAAACTAACCCAACTTCCCAAACGAAGTCATATATTAGTGTGGTTTTTCTTCTCTTCTCTTTTTCTCGCTTCATTTTTTCCCGATCAAAGTCATCGGGCCGGGCGGGGCCAACTCTACTTAGGAATGCTAAACCCAATCCATGATTTGTGCTTTTTGTGATTTTTTTTCCCTCAATAGCCTTTGATTGATTTGGGCTTTTTTTTAACTTGCCCTTTTTGCTCTCTTACAAAATAAAACCTCACTTTGGGTTTTGCATTCCATACAATTTTGATTTATATGTAGCCTAAGTAAAATATCTATAATCCTGAGGCAACAAAAAGTGTATCTCTCGAATCGAAACTATTCCTGGACGATTGGAAAATCTTAGAATTGACTGACTAGTCAATTAGAAAATGTTTTGAGGTGATTTTTGCCAAAAAAAAAATTTTGTGATCCATAGCATTGTTGATAAAATATATCACCTATTGCTAAAGAACCACTAGCATATGTTTGAATTAACTTTTATTTTTTAGGGTTAACTTCACCATTCATCTCTTAAGGGCAGTTATTTCAAATTAGACCACATTAAAAGGGTCATTTCAAAATTTGAAAGTTAAAAACTGTTTGGTTGTATAGTTTAAGTTGTTCAAATTTTAAATGACAATTTTTACCCATCAAATCAAGTTATAATGAATACTAATTTGTACAATCATATCTAATTGGATCACATGAAGTGAAGTATAGGGACTAAATAAATAAAATTGATAGTTTATGAATAGGGGAAAAAAAAAAATTATGATAATTTATAAGATGACAGTGAAATTAAAAATTATTTTTATATTTTTCATGCAGCTGCTGCAAAAATGTCAATGAGATTGTTCAATAACATGCTAGAAGTAACAAATAGAGAGATGAAAATGATGAAGGCGGCATGTACAAATTCTGAACTTTGTCATTGTAATAACTGGAAATGTGAAAAATCACAAACAGTAAGCAAAGCTATCTTTTAGCTCATTGGTTATATGAAGCAAAGTTATCTCTGAATCTAAGGGATGTTTGAGTCATAAAGATTTGATGATAATATTTAAGATTTCAAGTTTAAGTCATCTGAAAGGATCACTGGTCGTTAACTTTAAGACTCCTGAATTAGGCGAGGTGTGTGCAACCTGATCCAAACACTTGTTATTAAAAGAAAAGAAAAAAAATTGTAAAGGAGAAAATATTTGGTTTCTCTGACTGGTGGGTGGGTCTCTTACTGAAATCATGCCTTCCATGGAAAGCATGTGCTGATAGGTAAAGTTTTTGTCAGATTATAAATTATGCTGTAAGAGAAAAAATTATGACAACAGGAAGCTTTTTTCTGGGCAAATTTCCACCCAGTTAAAATCCTTTCTCTTTCATAAATTCTTCAAAGATAGTAAAGATATGATTTTTGTATTGAGAAGATAAGTTTATTATAGTGCCAAAGGTTTCAGCTCTGTTAGTTGAGGATTTTCTATTAATTTTCTTAATAGATTGAATGGGGTTATTGTATATATCACTGGAATATTTGATCTCAATTTTATTATTTTTCACCATTCATATGATTTTTTATGTAACATGGTAAGTCTCATTATTTTTAAAACATAATCAGTGTGTTTAGTTTCAGTTTTTTAAAAACTGAGTTTTTTGTTTTTCGTATTTTTTTGTTTTTAGTAAATATTTTTTAAATTTTAAGTACTTTTTTTTTATTTTTTTAGATGTACTTTACTTAGATATATCTAAATTGTAAAATATTTGCGAAAAAATATTTTAAAAAATTAATAAATACACAAAAATATTAAAAATGTACTAAATTTTCGTTTTTTTTTTTTTTTTGTTGTATTTTTTGGTATTTAGTGTGTTTTTTAAATATTTTTTTCACAAATATTATACTTTTTAAGTGTATTTATGTTAAGTGTGGCTAAGAATTTTAAAAAAAAAATTTGCTTAAAATATTTAAAAAATTCATTGAAAACATTAAAATACGAAAAATAAAAAAATAGAATTTTCTGAAAACTGGAACCAAACAAGCTGAATGATTCTTATACATTACTTTGTTACATATATATAATTAGAAGTGAAATTAGAGAAATTCTATTTACACACCACAAATCCTCTCAGTACATATCATTTCTTTAAATTTTTTTATTACATCTTTATCCTTTTGGTCCATTACAATTTTAACCTTCACACTATTTTTCAATCCACACCATACCACCCCACCCCTAACCCTAGTTGCCACCACCCTGTCGCTGTCGCTTACTTCTTCTTTGGCGAATCTCGTCTCTCTCTCTCTCTCTCTCTCTCTCTCTCTCTCCCTTGCGAGAAGAGAGTAATGAGATGGTGCATCATGGGACTAAGGGGGATTGCAAGGGTGAGGGTTACAATTGATAGTGGGGGCGCAATGGTGTGGTGATGGTGGTTTTTGGTGATAGCAGCAGCTGACGAAGCCTAATGGTGGTGATGGGGTAGCTAGAGATAATGGTGGAATGGTTTGTACAAAAAGGTAAGAGAGAGAGAGAGAGAGAGAGAGAGATCTGGGGTTTTCTAGATCCTGGATTTGAAGAGAAGATTTACGATTGGTGGTGGAGTGGAAGCGCAGGGGGCGAGATGAAGATGGGGAAGGGTGAAGCGGCTGGAAAGAATGAGGAGCTGCATTGGTGCTTAGGAATGAGAGGGTTGCGATAATACGATTGGTAAGGCAGCGACAGCGGCGATTTTTGGTGATGGCAAACAATGGTAGTTGTTCATGATGGTGGGATTTGAAGAGAAGAAGAAAAAGAAGAGATGGTTGGAGGTGGAGAGGAGGGAGGACAGTTGATGTCACACCCTAAATTTTGGATAATTAAATATTAATTTAGAACTAAACCCCAATCGATAACCCATCATAATTTCATAACTATTCAATACCTTCAACATTAAAGTAGCATCAAATAGTCAAAACAACTTAAATAATGTAAAGTTATAAAATAATCACAATGCCAAATTATCAAAATACTAAGGTCATAAAAAAAATAAATAAATAAATAGCTAAACTAATATCAACTCTAAGCTCAAGAAAACAAAAAAAGTCCAAGAAACATGTCCAACAACTATAGTTATTTCTCATCACCACCGTAACCCCAACTAATCCTGCAAAGGAAGCTCGGCTGCACTTAAATAAAACGCACCCGAGATGCCAAAAGACAAAACGAATCAGTATACAAGTATGCTGGTATAAGTACAAGATGTGACACCCACGTGTCCACCAGACACAAACAGAAGTACATTTAATTCTTGTTACAAGACAAGATAAGTAGTTCCACCCGCACTGAGACGAATGGTAGTTTCCCGAGATACGGTAGTATTTAGTTTCTTATCCATACACAACTAAATATAAATTGAGTATACCCAAAAAAATAAATAAAAATAATATGATGGATCATTCATGCATAAAAAGTTAGTAAGACCTACTATTCTACAAAAAATAAAGTTAGTATAATTTAATCATAAGTAAATTACTGAAGAAGTATAAAAATACACCGTTTCATACTTAAATCATTCAAATTGATCAAAACTCAAAGAAAAAAAAATTGTACAGAATCAAATTTCCTAAAAGACATTGCGAACGAATTTAGTAAAAACTAAATAGGTTAAGAGAAAAACTTGATATAAGAACCTAGACAGAATTCAACTGAAAAATCTGAAGTTGAAAACAAAAAGAAACTACCCTAAGATGATTTTTTTCAGAAAAGTTCAAAACACGAAAAGTGTTCAAAATAATGTTATGCTTTAGTTTACACGAAATCAATGAAAATGAGCTCGTTTCGTGGGTTAAAACAACATCTAAAGTCTGCATTGCTAAAATGAACGAAAACTATTGTAACCAAGATCATCTGACTACAAGTTCTAATTGATCTTTTTCGTAAAAAGTTAAATACAAAAGTTGTTTAGAGTTACGTATACATGTCTCTGTCCAAATTTCGTAATTTATTAAGGTCATTTGCTATTTTTCAAGATGTACAAATCAAAACAATTCAAACTATACCAATAAGTTCATATCTAATTCTTTGTACCTTAACTCCACCACTTCGGCCCTTTACTTCCAGACTATACATATATCCCATGTGCCTCTTGTATACCTAACACCGCTCTGAAACCAAACTTGCACGAGGATATCATCCCGAGTTTGACCTACACTCCCCGGACGGTTAGCATATATGTACGTGCGTAAATCAAAACACTCGTTTACTCATGAGAACAAGGCAACAATATATATATACACAACAAACAAACATAATAATGCCGAGCCTAAGGCATTCAAATAAATCACATAATCTTTACTTTTTTTTTGTACACTTTTTCTCACCAATACTCAAATAAAACAACAATTCATATAATCATGGTGGAGTATAAGGAATTTATTTATGAGTTTTCAATTTATTTTAATTTCATATATTCATGAGTGTGATTACATCCATAAAATAAATATACATAAAAACTCTAAACTTTACATACACATCTAACAAATAATGAAATCAATCCATCATCTACATACAAATACAAAATCAAATCAACATCAAATAAATAAAAATAACGAATTAAACATAAATAAAGAGAAGTAGGTTTTGCACTCATAATTATTTTGAAGATCAAAGAATCACTTAAAGAATTAATGAAACCATCAAAATAAAATCTTAGCCCTTTCTTTTTCTTTACCTCTACCTTCTCTCTCTCTCTCTTTCTGCCGCACAGCACACAACCCTCTCTTTTTTTCTTTTTTGTTTCTTTTTTCTTTTTTCTTTTCCATCTTTTCTTATTAGGGTCAGCCGCCTATATATGCTTAACTTAACTTATGATTATATTTTATTTTATTAAATAACTACAACATATATAAATATGCTTTATAAAATCAATACATGTAACACTTTTTTTTTTTATATATGTAAATATATATATATATATAAATATAAATATAAATATTCAAATTAATTAAATATCACATTAAATTCTCATGTATCCACGCAATTAATAAAGTCAAAAATAAAATAAAATAATAATAAATAATGACTTAGGAAAAATTAGAATCGCTATAGTTGAGCAGGGAAATGGCGTCACGGGATGGCGACAGTGGCAATTTCTGGTGACGATGACGATTGATGGTATGGCAACGGTAGTGTTAGGGTTTGGACTTGAGGTTGGAGAAGAAGAGGGTATTTTGGTATTATTAAAAAATAGATAGTGTGCATTGAGAGAAATAGAAAGAATCTAAATTGAGTGTGGTGTGAACTAAGAGAATGGTGTGTATTGAAAGGATTAATGGTGTGCAAATAGAATTTCCCGTGAAATTATGATTATGTCACAAATATATCTAAACCATTCATTTGTAAAAGTGCCATATGTGGCACATTATAATATTTAAAGTAATAACATGGAAAAAAAAAAAAAAGAAAGTAAATTACATGGTATGAATTCTCTTAGACACTTTAAAAATTGGATAAATTATAAATACATCCTTGAGATTTGCTTAAAATACAGATTAGCCCATGTAGTTTGAAAAATTACCAATACCCTCTTATTAGAATTTTTTATTTAACAGAATTAACTAAAAAAATAAAATTCATAATTGCACTTCTATGCAATAATAAAATTACCTAAATTATTAATTGAAACATATTTTTAATATCATTAAAAATTGTTAATTGACTTAATGATTTATTAATAAAATGGGCAATTTGTTATGAAATTAGAAATCACTAGGGGCGATTTGTATTTTAATAAAACCTCAAGGGGTGTATTTGTAATTTACTCTTAAAAAT
Source organism: Camellia granthamiana (assembly GCA_036172215.1). Classification (NCBI taxonomy): domain Eukaryota; kingdom Viridiplantae; phylum Streptophyta; class Magnoliopsida; order Ericales; family Theaceae; genus Camellia; species Camellia granthamiana. The sequence continues at coordinate 28,075,393 of CM069905.1, read as the reverse complement.
TGGGAAATTCTGTTTCCACACACCTAATTAATTCAAGGGTGATTCTACTTACACCACTCTTTTACCTCTTTACACCCTCCATATGAGATTTTTTTTTTCTTCCAATTATATTCATGTGTGAAATTACTTTTAAAGACAAAACACTAAAATTAAATATTGATGATTATCTCCTTACACCCCTTGGGCTTCAACCCTTGCCCTTCTTTTTTGTTTCTCAACTTTTCTTTTCTCTTACACAACACATCTTTTTTGAAAAAGTGATAATCATAGTGTTTTGGTCATCAAAGAAAGCAATGGATGAAAAATGGTGGTGAAAAACCATCAAAAAAGTGAAATGGTGATTTTTTTTTTATTTGTTTGGTAGGTTTTTGTTTCGATTTTCTAGGCTAGTCTTCGACTTTTGTTCGGTGTTTCGAAATCGTACAAAATAACATAGTTCGGTATCACAATGCCGAACAAAAAATATAAGTCTAGTATTCAACTGCCAAATAAAAGATATATTTCCGATAATATAAGGCCCGATTTTTTAAATTTGTTTGGCTACTTATTGCCATGTATTTTCAGTTTCAGTTTCAATTTTTTTTTTTTTTGCTTGGAATGATTATACTTATACTCATTGCAACAACGCAAGTACTGCATTATTAGTAGATTCTAGTCATGAATTCATTACAGAATTCACTACCGACCCTACTTAGATCATTACCATGTCTTATTTTGTAATTCTACTTATTGATTTCTTTGTTATAGGTTTATCTGCAACATGGTCATCCAGTACCTCCGATAGCAAATAATTTGATTCGTTTTCATCACCCATGTGCTAGTGGATGGGAGAAACCATATACTATCCGTATTCATCAATTTCGTACTCTTATTAGCCCTAACGTAGTAATTACTGAAACCAACGATATAGACGAATTGTGATAGCATGCTTGATTGATGGATGCAAACAATGACATATTTTATGGATGCTTTTATGGATATTCGTACACTTTATTTTGCTATGAAATATTTTATGGGTACTTTATGTATGATTTTGTAGGTGCATGTTTGATTTATGAATTTTTTTATCGAAATGGATTAATTCGAATTCGTTAACATTATATTACCGAACATGCCCAAATTATCATTTGGAACAAAGTAGCTCTGTAAATGTATAGCAACAGAACACTGGACAAATCTATTTTTCCCAGCAACATAACACCAGAAAAATATAATTTGTCTAGTACCGTGTGACCGAACAGACACTTCACAATGGGCTCCACTAACTTTGTTGTGAAGCAAATTGTAATTATCCAATTGTATAGCAACATAATGCTGGGAAAAAATATCATGTCTGGTAACACGGCACTGGAGTAATTGAAATTTATTAGCATTGTATTACCGAATAGGCCCAGCACAAATTAAAAAACATTGTTTAGGAGAAAGTGGCTCTGTAAATATATAGCAACAAAATGCTGGAGAAATCTATTGTTTCCGACAACTGAAGATCGGAATAATGGAAATTGTTTAGCAGTCTACCACTGAACTGGCCTATAGCACTGAAAAAACAATGTTACTTCCAGCAAATGGTATCATATCCCTCCAAAACACTTTAATATCATTACAATGCATTAGAAACAATAACAAATCTATATGTTCACCAAAATAATTTTTCATTCACATAAATATTGAATATAAAATAGAAGTGAAATTGTTTAAAATTCTTACAAAAGTATGACAATTCATTACTTGTCTAACCAAACATCCAGTTTACCAAAGATCCAAGACATCCTGTAGACCGCCCCGAACTCTCTCTGCGCGCGAGGGCGCAAATTGGGTTCTAGCTACTACAGTTCAAACTCCTGTCACGGTTCTGAATCTAATCTCACAAAGTGCAATGTAAGACTGATAAATCACCAAAGAGTCCAAATCCGGCAATTGGTTTTGAAAAATCAATGTTGAATCAAAAAGTGCCAAACATGGACTGCTTTGCCAGATTTCAGAGTCGCCACCTAAATATTTTGTTTTGGGAAATTTAGGAAACCCTGACTTGTGCCAAAGGCCACATGTCCGTCATCACCAAAGTTGCCTCTGCTCGGGAACTTGGGTACGAGAGGGGAAAGTCCTAAAATGAACACCCCCGCTTGCTCGATCAAAGGATCGGCCTCTACTAACATGATATGTTGTTTTTGAAAACACATGTGTTCTTATTCCAGTTATTAATCTAACTTACTATGTGATGCGCACAGCATACAAGTATAGACTAAATCACTCGATTTGGAACAAAACATCTCATATTTATTTTTCGAAAAATGGTTTGGAAGTACTACTAGCAAGTAGGCTAAAACGCAGATTTGCCACCCTCAAGTGGGCTTAGAAAAACATGATTTTGCCACTCTCAAGTGGACTTAAAACTCATATTTCGATGAATTGTTCCAATTCAAACAATAAAGCCTTCACCCACAGGCATTCATGTAGTTAATCAATTAAGCAAATAGCCTCATGGCAAGTATGCTATCATAGCAGTCACTTACACACATGCAAGGATGCTAAAGCGTAAACACTCACAGTGTACTCTGAGCCAAAACAAAAGCTAGTTAGAAATCATGCATGATCCTAGCTATGTTAAGATGCCTAATGCAACACATGCAAAAATGCAACTAAAATAGGCTCGGCTTTCTAGAATGGCATATGAATGCAACACTTGATAACATGCTCTGAAACACGTATTCAAGAAAGTGTATTGAAATACAATGCAGTTTGAATGATGAGCCGAGCCCGGTGCATACAAGACAAAATGAATGATGCACGCATGCAAACATCAGTATGCTAATTGAAACATGCCCTAAAACTAACCATCAAAAGCTGGTAAATAAAAAGGAGAAAGACGTGGGGTTGGAAGACATTCACACACACACGCACACTTATTACAGCATTTGCCTTCTCGACAGAGAGTCCGAATAATGAGCTAAGCTAACTAAGCTAAGCTAACCAACTAATCTAATTAAACTAATTTGACTAATTATTACAAAACAAAACTAATTAACTATTCCTAGTTAACTAAATGTTACAAAATTGGAACAACTAGCTAATCTAAGCTAAAACTAATCAATTACAACAATGACTAAGCTGACTTAGCTAAGCAAAATAGTTAGAAGGCCTCAGGACGAGGGATGCATGCATGCTTGATCATCTCGCTCGGAAATCCATTGTTATGCCACTAATTGCTTATGTTTGCACTTGATTTGATCTCTGAAAATTGCACAAACTTCCAGATTGCTTCTGCTCCAACACAGGGACCCTTTGGTGGGCTGCCGACCAGAAAAATGGGCTGTAGACCAGAAAAACTGGTCGGCCGACCACCCTTACTGATCGGTCGACTACTTCTTGTGGTCGGTCGACCAGCTGATTCTCCAAACTCTAGTTTTGCTGCAACAGAGAACAACAAGGGGCATAGCAGTGTATTTGCAAGATATGTGTGCACAACCACCCTCCCTATCATTTCTCAAGCTCAAGGGAGTGCGGTACTCGACTCTCAGGCCACCAACCGAACATCGCAATGCACGATGGCTGAGAAGCCAAGTTTGCACAAGTCAATGTCAATGAATGCACACAAATAACACATAAGGGCCTCCACCTCTACCATGTTTGATCAAGAGGCGGCGACCGAGAAATGCTACACGTTTCATCACTTTGAGTATGAAACGTACGGCATTCCTCGTGTTTGGATTAACGTCCAATCCAAACACATGCAACGCAAACAAGATGATCAACCTTCAATGCTAAAGTGACATGCGCAAGACTCCATCATGTAAGTAATGCATGCATGTCATGTTTAAAAGGTAAGGCATCAAAGCTAATGAAACATATTACACATGAGGCATGCACCATCAATCTCAAATGGTCAAACCAACCCCGAACAGAGGTCAAACATGCCAAAACAGTGGCTGAAATATGTTAAGATCAAGGCATACAACACAAGGAGAACATGCTCATTTGATGGCTCATTAACAATGCACAAAGACACAACTCTTAAAAGCTCTCAAAGAATGAAAGAAGTGAGAACATGACACACGTACATGCTCTGAAATAACATGTTAAACGATGCCCAAACATGCAACCATCACAAATATAGCATAGTAGGGTGCTCAAAACTCAAGACTAACCAAGGTACTTGCACTATAGCCATATCAAGCAAGCCCCAAAGGGCCAAGATGACTCAAAACAGTCCCAAGGCAGGTTAAAACAATGCCAAAACATACATGGAGTAGAGCTAATACATGCTAGGATGGGAGGCATAAAGCATGACGCATGCAAGGCCAATGAGTGGGATTACACTACACATACCAAAACCAAGCATGAGGTGACTTCACCAACAAAAATCAGAGTTGTAACATGGTAAAATAACACCAAAAACATGCTGAGATGGTAGCCCCAAAAGCTTAGGCAAGCATGCATACATATTGGCTCATAAGTGAAGCATAAAGCTCAACCCTCAAACACAACCAAGGGATGATAAACACAAGAATATGGCAGAGGTATATGGTCTGAAATAACATGCCAAATGATGCCATGCCATGCACAAAGCTCAAATATGACATGCTAGAGGTCTCAAAGCTTAAGGCTAGCAAAGCCCAATGCACTATAGCTATGCAAAGCCAAGCATGCATGACCAAGACCACTCAAATCAGACCTAAAGCATGTTAAATCAAAGCCAAAAATGTACTGGAGTAAAGCATACACATGCTAGATCAATAGGTCAAAACACCAAACAAGCTAGGCTAGTGAACAAATTTGCACTACAAGTGCATAAACCGTGCAAGAGGTGACTTTATCGACCAAAATCAGAGCTAAGGCATGCCAAAAAAAGAGTGAAAGCCTGCTGGAGTGGAGCCAAAAACATGCTAAAATGGTGGTCCAAAGCATAGAGCATGTTAGGCTAACTAAGAGGATTACACTATAAGTACGTGAAGCATGTAAGAAGAAACCAAGCCAACCCAAAACAGAGTTATAGCATGGAAAATAATGACTAAAAACATGCTTTAACTAAGCAAATTCAAGGCACAAAGACATGCTACTTTGCAAGGCTACAAGTAGGATTACACTACAAGTGCAATAAGCATGCAAGAGGTGACCAAGACAGCCAAAAACAAAGTTATGGCAGGTCTGAAAAGTCACAAAAATGAGCCTAAACAAAGCCACGAAGAAGTAGAAACACATGCTCTTTTGATGGGCCACCAACACATGCAAACTAGAGAAGCGGAGGGGGGACCACCCCCACCTATTTGGGACCTCAAAATCACCTTTCTACCACTGAAATTCCTTTGATTTTCAGTGGTAAGAAAGCCAAAAAGAGGTGGTCCCAATAGTTTTAAAAGATAGCAAGAAGTTAAGCAAATAAGGCACAAGAGAGTGAGAGACACCCCTAACTCAAACAAGGCCTCAAACAACCTTTTAAAACACTTTAAAACAATGGTTTTTGCAGTTGAAGGTTAAGCCAAAAGAAGCATGCAAAGGTGGCTAAGTATGCAATCAAAACAAAGCTTTAAAAGAAGGAATAGGACTCACTCTTGAAGAACAACAAGAACAGCCACTTCTGAGGCAAAACCAAGCCAAAATCACTCAAATGCAACCTCCAAGAACCTCAGCTCAAGAGTGAAGGTGTTTCACTAGGTGTTTAGTGCAAAAGTGTGAACAAAACTCACTTTAAGGCACAAAGTAGCACAAATATATATATAGAGAGAGAGATATGTTTAGTCCTAATCCAAATTTCTGAACCTTGAACAAGAGGGAGGAAGCTCCCTTATATAGAATTTCATGCCTCAAGCTTGTTAGACAAGCTAGAGGCTTGGTGCAATCCCTTCATACACGTGTATGGAGTATGGAGGATGTCTCCTGTACCTAACAGCTGGCACAGCTGGCAAGGAAAATATCTGCAGAAAGTGCAGAAAGGCCGCTGACCAGTTAAAATGGTCGACCGACCACCTCCCCTAGTCAACTGACCACCAAAAGTGGTCTATAGGGAATAAAACTGGTCAGCAAGGGAAGAAGAGGGTCTACAGAGAGAGTAGAAGGTGGTGGCAGGTTGCCGACCACCTTAGGTGGTCCATAGACCACCCACCCTAGCTGACTGACCACCAAAAGTGACTGGCAGGGAAGAAAAGTGGTCTACAGTGGGAGAAACTGGTCGGCACCCCTGTTCCACCCTCTAGGCAAATGGTAACAAGGTTTGGTTCAAAAACAAACCAAAAAGGAAGAAAGACAAGAGTCCGCAGGACAAGGCACTCAGCCAGAAGCCCCGAAAACTAGTCTACGGGCCACTAGAAGTGGCCTATGAGAGGGAAAGGTAGCCTACAGCTACAAAAAGTGGCCTATAGGCCTTTGTTTCCCTCTAGGCAAAGGCAGCAAAGCATGGTCCAAAAACCAGGCCAAGAGGGGAAAGTTAAGAGGTCCTGAGACAAGGTGCTCAGCCGAAGGCTCTGGAAACTCAAGACGAGCACAAACATGCACAATCACCGAGTGCACAGACGATGACGTCTGAGTCCTAAGGTCGGTCAAAAATGGGGTGTCTATACATCCACAAAAACTATGCCATTAAGGAAAAGTATATCCCAAACTCTGTACGGGCTAGGCATTCACAAAAACTATGCCATAAAAAAAAATTAGATCCCAACTCTCATGTACGGTCAACACAAAACTATATCCCAAACTTTATATGGGGCTAGACATTCACAAAAATTATGTCATCAAACAAAAACTACATCCCAAGTCTCATGTACGGTCAACACATAACTATGACATCAAAAAAAAACTAGATCCCAATGCACATGTACGGTCCATCCTACAATGTTTACGATAGTAGACTTGATGCTCTGTACGTGTCGATGTAGATCCCAAACTCTGTCCATCAAGAACTTGTAGCATCCGACCAATGGTTTCATACAGCATGTCAGGGTGTAAGACACACTCATCACGACTGAGCCTATGGACTGTAGCACCAACATTGAAAGTAGTATCATTACACTGCAAAAAAATTGATAAAAATTGTACTTAATGTTTGATTTATGGTGAACCACTTAAAAGTGAAATAAGTTACTTCACAATTTGCTTACCCACTTAGGATCCATAGTAATATAATTCTCGGGACGTTGAACACGTTGATCAAATAAAGAGTGATGCATAGGATTTTGAACAACCCGGTGTGAAACACGAGCATACCACTCACGGTATCCCCGTACACATTCAAATGGGCGCTACTATACAGGCACACTACGAGCATTAATGGAAAACACATGATTCTCCCATTGCACCCATATCGTGTCATGGTATTGATACATGATTCTGTATTGTCCTAGTTTACTGCCTTGTGTAGCTCGAACTGGAGATAATGGTGCTGGTGGGATGGTTTGGACCCTACCAAACTGTCGTAAAACCCTATTGGGGTGATAGGGTTCAACAATATCAAAGCATTTCAAACATTCAATATAATATGCAACCTTATGAAATGGATGGTGTATCCTACATAAACGGTATGGATCTCACTCGATCTACCAATAGGCAATGCATAATGTTAGTTATGAAATCTTATTTTTTTTTTACAATATGACACTATTATAAAATGCCTAACCTCATTAGCACGTAACATGTCAAGCTGCTCTCGTAATTTCTGCAAGTGGTCTTTTGTAGAACCCCCATCTCTCCGCAGACTCCAACGATAGACATGAGGTTGTTCTTCAAAATAGGACAAATTTGGATGAGGCCTTCCTAAGCGAAAATGCTTAACCACTCTAGCTTCGCGGATTGCCCATGAGATTGAACTAATTCTGCAAATGCATTATTCATTGCCACTCCCAAAGTAGCACTCACTAGTTCAGCAGCCTCCTATCTTGTTAACTTAGGACATGACAAAGCCCTACCAGTGACTGGAATGCCAAGTATGGTCCGCACATCATCCAATGTGACCGTCATCTCACCGTCTGGCATGTGAAATGTATTTGTCTCTGGATGCCATCTTTCAACAAAGGAAAATATTGCCATTCTATTGCTATGCCGATATGTGTGATCAATAAGGACACTAAGACCAGACTGCTCAACCAAATGTCGCCATCTAGCATTTTCGAGTATTGGTGACATCCATGGCTACTCAGCAAGCTTTCGAGAACGATTCAAACATTTAAGAGGTCCCCATTCCTGTATTTCACATAAAAATATAAACAATTTGAACCATATAGTACATAAAATTAGTTCATTGTTGAGAAATTCAAAAAATGCCTTTTTCTTCCAAATAGCGGCAGCAACATGGTTACGGAAGCTAATTAGCAATACAAGATCCTCTGGAGCACCTGGAACTAGTTCTGTGTTGTCATCGTCCACACCAACATCGTCCTTCATGAGGTTAGCCTCTACACCAATATCATTATTGTCATCGTTATCCTCCACACCAACATTGTCATCAACATCATCATTATTCACATCCACATTGCCATCCTCCTCCACATGGACATTTACTTCCAATGCTTCAGGTTCTATTTGCCTAGCACGTCTTTTATTGGATGTCGTTGGTCTCTTACGTGAGACACCACTAACCATTTCTGTGTAAAAAAAATATATTAAACCCAATATCAGCAAAAACTCGAATATATTAAATGACTGATGTAAACAATATCAGCAAAGAAACCATAATTTCATAAATAACATTCAATTTTAAAAAGAAAAATTTAATGTGCAAAGGTATAGAAAATGGAAAAAATTCTAATTATAGAAGAGCGAAATACATGATTTATTAATACATGATGCTTTAGAAAAAATTATTAAAATGATAAGTAAAAGGGAACTTGGCACCATTTAAAACTTTTTTGTCTCAAAAAATTGCATCAGCACATTGCAAGAGGGGAACATATTGCAAGTTCTAAGAGTTCTATTAAAAATTAAAAAAGTTATAAGAACATATTGCAAGAGGGGAAAAAGGAAGAAAATCACATATTGATCTTCTAATGACAAGGAGAATTTATAAGATTTTGAATTTCAGAGTGGCATAACCATTACGTTACCAACAGACATGGTTTAAATAGCATGGGTTTTTCTTCAGGCTTGGTGAGAGTAGTAGTTTACATTGAATGGATGTTGCATACCCATTGGGATTATATTTTCTTGAAATTCATGTCTTCAAATTCAAATTTTTATTTTTCAATTTTTTGTATTGTTTCACACAATAATTTTTTCTTTAAATGAGTGTATGGGTTATGTGGGACATTTGTCAGACGCATGATTATTTGATGAAGATGAAACTAGTATCAAAAACTTTAAGTTATAGAATAGAGCCAAATTGCCTTATTCCTGTTAAAGTAAAGAAGAGTAATGGATTTTAAATTTATACAGTACAGGATATTAGAATAATATTTGCCTATTAATCCAAAAGTATGAGGTTGTAATATGAGTTCAAACTATAGAAACAACAAGAACTTTTTAATAAACTTAGATTTGGGTGTGTTTGACTTCTATCTAACTTTCCCCAAGTGGACTTCAAACTGATTTTAGACACAAAGTAATAGAATAAAAATGAAAAGGAGACAAAGACTCACGACATAGCTTCTTATAATTAATTTGTACATTGTTCCCAATTTGGTGTTAAATTGTCAAAAAGTGAGAAGACCAGCTTGCTTGTTTTCTGTAGTCATTGTCTGGAACTGTTCTATACTGATAAGGTTTAGAACTTGGATTGGACTCTTGTTTTCTTCTCTTTCTTGTTGTAAATTTTCAAGCTCATCTTAAGTGAAGTATTGTTTAGATACATGTGTCAGTGATTAAGAAGTGGACCTGTGTTTCATAAAGGGTTTTGACACTTTAGTTGCGTGTTTCACTTGGGGTCTTTTACAACAACTTTATTTAAACAGGGCCATGTTTTAAGGATTTTTGCATGAAGTTCTTGTAGACTATTGCCCCCAAATATTTAGATAGGCGATAATAAGTTGTTTAACCTGGGTGACTTGTTGCACAAGTGGAATGCAATCTTGAAGTGTATAATCATCAAGGGCCCATTCAATACTACTATGATCTAAAAGTTAAAATTAATGAAATGTATTTTATTTGAAAAAACAAAAACAATTTAAGCTTATTAAAAAGTGCATAGAAACTGTGCTTGAAATGGGCTTTTCTAAATGCGTGTTGAGGATGGAAGCAATTTTGGCAAGCTTTCAACTATTAGAGTGGCACCATTAATAATACTAATACTCTTAGTTTTCTCATTTTTGTTCTTTTATTTGAATATAGTGCATGAGATTTGCAAATAACAGTTCTTTTTTTTATTATTATTATTATTTTTAAATTTGGAACTCTTTGTTTTTTGGTAACAATTTGAAATATTGGAATTAGAGTAATCCAATGTAAGGATTGATCGAAATGCAAGATTTGGCTTTAAAGGGTCTAATCCAAATCTTATTCCTAATTCAATACCAAATCTTTGAACCAAGTAATGCCCTAAAGTGTAAGCTTCCAGTCTGAGTTGAATTTTGGTAAAAGCTATGTAACTTAAGCAATTACCTTCAATTAGCATTAATAATTATAACAATGTCCTAGCTATCTGTAGCTTTTATTCAATTAAAAAACAAGCAATTTGTATATTGTAGTTGTATATGCATATTTGTGGCAGTGATGGTTGGCCTAATGGTGGATTAACAATATTAGGAGCAACTAACCTACAACTTCAATTTTTTCCACAATTATTGACAACCGTCTATGGCACCTTTATACCTACATAACTCTGACCCTTTCCACTTGACTATCTGTAGACACGCCCCGAGGGCCTCATGCTTCTACAGTTCGGACCTCTGTTTAAAGTTGGTTTAGTGGTCTCTTGCATGCACCATATACTTACCTTGCAATCCCCTCATTTACCTTAACATGTATCTAGCATTTAGACTATCATGCTTGCATGTTTTGGCTCAACTCCATGAAGCTTCTAGCCTTGTTTTAACATGGTTGAGCTCTATTTTTCATTGTTTTGGTCATGCTTACATTGTTTTGTATAGCTACCATGCAATCTAGCTTGTTAGCATTGGGTGTTTGAGTCACTAGCATGCTCTATTCAGATCATTTCAGTGGTTTGGCATCACTTGTAATATTATTTCAGTCCATATAGTATGCTCATGTACTTGCATTTGTCACTCCTTTAATACTTTAAAGGGTTTGTGTTTTATGCCTCATGAATGTGTCATTGTGTATGCCACCATGCTTAGGTCTTTGGGATGCCATCTAAGTGAGTTTTTGGGCTTACTTTGACATGCCATAACTCTATTTTTCATTGCTTAAATCATGCCATGTTTGGTTTTGATAGGTGTAGTGTAACACCCTCTTTGGTAGCCTTGCACGCCTCATGTTTTGGCGTTGTGTTCTAGCTTGTGTTGGCTAGTTTTGAGCTTGCTTTCGGTCTTGTTTGGACCTGCCTTAGGACTATTTTAGGTCCTCTTGGCCTTTTGGGGCTTGCTTTGTATAGCTATGGTTTGAACCCTTTTGCTAGTTTCAAGTTTTAAGCTTTCTTGCATGCTTTGCTTATGTACTTTGGTCGGTTTGGCACCTCTCCTAACATGATTTCAGAGCTTAACATGTTTGTCACATGTCCATGTTTATCCTCTCCTAAGTGTGCTTAAGAGTTGTTCTACTATGCTTAAATGTTAGGCCAATTGGCATGCATGTTTGTATGTGTTTTTGTCCTAATTTCCATTGCATTTTGGCCACTGATTTGGACCTATTTGAGAGTTGTCCATTTTGGTTTAAGACCATTATCGCATGTTGTTGCATGCTTGCCTTGTATGTTGTTGCATACTTGGCCTATTGCATGTTGTCGCATGCTTGAGTCATATCGCATTTGGCATGCCCCTTTTGTTTGTTAAGTTGCTTTGCATGTTTGCATGTATTGTCCCTTGCATGTTGTTGCATGCTTGCCCCACATGTTGTTACACGCTTGCCTATCCTTGAATGTTGTCACATGCCTTGCATGTTTGCATGCTTGTTTAGGTTGTATTGCATTTGGCATGCTTATTACCATTAGCCTTGTATGGTATTGTCCTTGACATGCTTCATGTTGCATTAGTTTTGCTTACATGATTGCATCCCTTACCTCTTGATCAACCATGATAAAGGTTGGGGCCCCTTATATGTTTATGTGCATTTCATTTGATATAAATTGCACATTCGGCTCCTTTGGCCATCATGCATTGAAATGCATGATTGGTAGTCCGAAGGTCGAGGACTATACTTCCTTGAGTTTATAACATGATAGGGAGAGTGGTCGTGCAAACATTGTCTTGCAAATGTATTACCATGCTCTGTTTGTCCTCTGTTGCAGCAACACAGCATTCTGCAGGAAGATATGGCTGGTCGGCCATCTTCAGTGCCGGTCGGCTAAACATTGTTGGCCGAGAGCTTTACATTTGGTCGATGACCAATTTCCCATGGCCGATGGCCCTATCTCTTGGCCGATGGACTCTCAGAAAGTCCCCAAGGTGGTTCAGAAGTGTCACAGAAGTTGGCACAGTTTTCAGAGATACAGAGCAGTGTAAACAGAGGCAACATGTGACATGCCGTCCGAGCACGCATGCATCCCTCTTCCCGAGGTTGTTTTTACTGTTTTCATAGCTTAATTGATTTGCTTAATTAGTTAAGTGTTGTGTAATAATTAATTAGCTTGTTAGTTAGTTAATTATGTAATTTGTATTATTCTTTCGGTCCCTCCGTCGAGAGGGCGCAATTGTGTAATAAGCGTGCGTGTGTGTGATGCATGTCTTCTAACCTCCACTTCTTTCTCCCTTTTACTTAACCGCTTACGATGGTTAGTTCTAGGGCACGTTTCAATTAGCATCATTATACTATGCATATTTGCATCATTCATCTGTATTGCATGCACCGGGCTCGGCGCATCATACTAACTGCATTGTATTTCAATTCTAAGTTGAATTATTTTAGACTAGCCGAGTCTAGTCTAGTTGCATTTTGTATGTGATGCATTAGCCATCTTAACATGGACTTGGATCATACATTGATTACTATCATGTTCTTTGTTTTGGCTCGGAGTACACTGTGAGTGTTTATACTTTAGCATCTTACATGAGTGTGAATTTTGCCATGATAGCATGCTTGCCATGAGGCTAATTGCTTATATGATATAACTGCCTGAATGCCTGTGGGTGAAGGTTGGATTACTTGAATTGGGACAATTCATTGAAATCCGTGTTTTAGCCTACTTGCGAGTAGCAAACTTCAAACCATTTCCAAACAAATGGATATGCGATGCTTTGTTCCAAATTAAACATACGTTGTCTTAAAAGGTGCACGATCACGGTAACTACGTTTATATCCACTAGCCGCTAGTGTCCTTAACCGGCAATACGTAAGGGGAGTCCGATACTAGCTGCTCATTACTCTTTCCATTTTTTATAAAACACTTCAAATCTTTTATCCTACAAATTCTGCAAATTCTTTTGGCTAGTCAAAAACACTGTTGAGTATTGCAATGGATGTGTTAGTGGGTGTGTTAGTTATATGTTAGTATCAGTATCACTTGTTAACTTGTGTGTTAATTGAGAGAGAGAGACGAAGAAGAAGAAGAAGACGAAGCATTTTGTAATAAAGTAGCAGGTCGACCCCTAGGTTGACCGGTCAAGAGCAATTTTTATTTTATTTTATTTACTTGTTGAGCATTTTTTTTGGCTTAAAATTTTTGATTAAATTAAATTATTTATTTATTTTATTTATTATATATATACATATACACACTTTACTACACACCTTAATATACTCCTTAACATATCCATTATACCATCACTCACTCTTTAAAATTAATAAACTCTTAACACACATTATTACACATTTTTAGACTCCACTTTTTAGAGCATCATCATCAACTTTTTCAAAATCATTTTGTAACTAATAAATTTCAAAAAATCAACTCTATCAAATTCACTTGCAGCTCGTCAAAATTTATATTTGCTATAGTATCTTTTTACAACAAGCGAGGTACTGTTCATCGCTAGATTAATGTTATCGAATGTCCGTTCAGAAGTCCAGCCAGTCAACGATAATTTTTTTTTTTTATATATTTTTTGAGAATTATTTAACTGGTAAATTATCAATTTAATAAAACAAGAAAGACTAATAAACACAATAAAAAGATAATATTTTAATAAAAATAAATTAAAATAAAGAATTTGATATAACAGGTGTTAACGTTAAGAAGTGGCTAGTTAAAATAGCAAAATAGTCTATTTGACTAAAAATGTGAAGAGGTGGGTGTGGATGCTCTTTCCCTGTACCTTTCGATGGCGAATCAGATACGAAGTTCCAATTCTATCCTCTGCTCTCCTCTCAAAAATCTTCTCCTCGCTTTCTCAGCTGCCTTCATTCTTCGCCGCTCATCATTGTTTTCTCCACTTCTCTCTCACTAGATTCTCTCTCTTTAGACTTCATATCTATTAGATATACACAGTTGGGGCCAGAAATTTGAAAGTTCAAAATTATTCTGATTTGGGTCTGTGTGGAGCTCATGATCATCTGAATCTCCCAGGTAAGTCACTCAGATTTTAAATAAATCTCAGTTCTTTGAATTTATCATTTGATATGGTAGCTTGTATATGATTCTGTATATCTTTCTTGATTCTTTGTTTGCAGGAGTGTAAATTGAAAGGAGTAGTTTGGTCAATTGATGAGAAATCTTTGAAATCTGATCAGATTGTTGCTTTTCTAGTAAAACCCAACACACTGATTTTTTTATTTCATTTTGAGAGGAGGGTTTGTTTGACTTTGTTTGCTTGCAAAAATGGATGGTTTATAGTGAAGATACTAGCAACTGGATTTCATCATTACCCAGTTGGTAGGTTTGTGTGCTGATGATTGGGTTGGTTGACTTCTGAATGATTACTGGCATGAAAGCCCTAAAAAATTGATCTGGGTTTTCTCTTGAAGTCTTGGTTGAGGATTGTTTTTTGGATTTTTTTTGAAGATTTGGCTGCTTGGTTTCTGGGTGTTAGTCAATCTTGATTTTCCTTAATTTTTTTTGGCTGGAAGAAAAGAATTCTTGACGATCTATGGTTTAACCATAAGTTGGCTGAGTTTTTCCACTTGAAAAGGTTTTGATTGAATCTGGTGGACAATAGCTTTTGTACTTTTTGTTTCTCAGTGGTTTGGTTGGTTATGGAGTACCTTCCTGTTGAAGTCATTGGAAACATTCTATCCCGGCTTGGGGCTGCGCGAGATGTTGTGATAGCATCCACGACTTGCAGGAAATGGCGAGAGGCTTGGCGGAACCACCTCCATACACTTTCCTTCAATTCAAATGACTGGTCTGTATACAATGATCTCTCAACAAGTAGAATAGAAATTCTCATCACTCAAACAATTTTCCAGACCACTGGACTCCAATGCTTATCAATTATTATGGATGCGGTTGATGAGTTCTCAGCTGCCCCAGTGATTGCTTGGCTAATGTATACTAGGGAAACCTTGCGCCTGCTACATTATAATGTAAGGACCACCCCAAGCATTAATATTCTTGACAAATGTGGTCGACAAAAGCTGGAAGTGTTGGAATTGGCTCATAATTCTATCACAGGTGTTGAACCTAGTTATCAGAAATTTCCTTGCCTCAAGTCTCTTTCTTTGAGGTATGTTAGTATCTCAGCATTGGATTTGAACCTTTTGCTTACTGCCTGCCAAAAAATAGAGGTATTGGCTCTTGTCAATCTAGATATTGCCATGTCAGATGCGCAGACGACAATGGAATTGAGTAGTGCCTCTTTGAAGGATATTTATGTTGAAGCGATCAGTTTGGATAAGTTTATATTGGAGGCTGATGGCATTGAGAAGTTGCACTTGAAAGACTGTACACTTGAGGTTTTTGAGCTTGTCAGCAAGGGGACCTTGAGGTTTCTCAAGATTGATGATGTTAGTGTCATCCAACTAGATATTGGTGAGGGTACTGAAAATCTTGAGATTGTCGATGTTAGTAATTTCACAATCATGTGGCCAAAGTTTCATCATATGATCTCAAGGTCATCAAAATTGCGAAGGCTTCGGCTTTGGGGTGTTGTTTTTGATGATGAGGATGAGGTTGTGGATTTAGAGACAATATCTTCATGTTTTCCTTTGTTGAGCCATCTGTCCTTGTGTTATGATCTAAAAGATGGGGCAGTTCAATATGGCTTGCAAGGTTCATTTCAATTTGAAAATGTGGTTGTTTTGGAACTTGGGTGGACAGTAATTGGTGATCTGTTCTCACACTGGGTTGCAGGACTTCTTGAAAGGTGCCTCAATCTTAAGAGGTTGGTCATTTATGGGGTTGTTTCTGAGGCCAAGACCCATGAAGAATGCCAAATGTTAGCCAATTTTACCTCGTCCATTGTTAGGCTTATGAGGAAATATTTGCACGTGGAGATTCAATTTGAATATGAATGAAGATTTGCGAGAGTTTTGGTGAAGTATTGGTTGTACCACAGGTATATGACACCCAATGGAGATTCTGATCATCATCTTTATGTCCTTTTATCAGAGCTCCATTATTTTTGCCTTTCAGCTTAAATTGTTGATTGAGCAACTTTATATATACCCTATTCTTTGTGTAGAAGTGTATGCTGTGTTGTAGCTTTTTGTTGTTGTTATTCTTCTTTCTTCAATTAAGGCTGTTTATTATTATGTTGTTTTCTTAATTCGACACTTTTAATTCATTTTTGTGTCATGTCAGATTTCTTTAACTGCAGTAATCTTTTTACTTAGAAATTCTCCTCTAGTTCATATGCTTTTGGTTTCTTGTTTCAAATGTGTTGTGACATTTGATCTCTATGCTGTGCCAAAGGTCTCATTCTTGTGCCATTCTTGAATGTGAGTCATGGTTCCAATTTCCATTTGTAACCATGCTTTTACTCGCTATATCTCTTAAATTCATCACAAAATCACAGCAGAAACCAGGTTTCAAACAATGTCGGACAGCTGTTTATATATATCTTAATCTACAAAGGAAATGTTTAACAGGAAAAGGTTTGGTGGAATTGGTAAGAAACTTGATGACTTTTCAAACTTGTCAAGTTGTCAGTAAACAAGGCATGACACAGTGGTCGATTGATGTTGGGACTTGGGAAACTGGGTATGAAATGTGGAATCAGTCCTTTATTTTTGAAATTTATTTCTTTATATGAAGCTAAATTTTTACATTTTATTGCACTTCCAAAATCATTAAAATTCCATGCATGTATTCCTTCATATCCTGTGTCTTCTGTGTGCGTATATCTCTCCATCCTTAAACTCAACTCAACCCAACAAAGCCTTTTCCCAACTGATCTACATTAATCCTGTTTTTTCATTCCACTCGACTAAGGGCTACACTCTCAGTGAAGACGCAATGCTAACAAGTCTTTCTTAATTATCTCAATTGAAGTTAATTTTGGTTTTATTGTCGTTTAGTTACCCGTAAAGTGGACATTGTCACACTTTCTAACTCGGGCACTAACTTCTTTACCTGCATTTGTCCATAGTACAATAACCCTTGCCCTAGGGGTGGAACCAATATTTTATCTTTGGGAGGGAAACAATTAATATCTAACAAATTATACTGGCTAACAATTATTCAAATATTGTTCATTTCTCGTGTTAAAATTTCTATTCACAAAAGTAAAACTGATAACAAATTATGAATAGAAAACTGAAAATACGTCTCTAATGACAAAATAAAATCTAAAATTTCAACTATATGTGGTCACTTTTTTATAGTGTTGGTGATAACTATTATTAAAAAACACACACATGCTGATTAAAAAACAAACACTCACACATGCATACATTAAGAAGATGAACAAATAAAAGAAAGGTTAACGTTTTACCTGTAGAGTGACGGGCAGGCTGAAGTGCTACTGCTTGGTACTTGAATGTATTTTGTATCTGAATGTTTGATTCCAAATTTTAGTAAGGGGGCTAGTTCATCCATGTTTTTCATGGTTTTAGCCAATGCGTGCTACTAAAACTTCAAAGGTAATTAAAGCCTGTTTGCATTTGTTTTGCATAACAAGTAATCAGAACCTTAAAGGTATCTCTGTTTTGCTAGAGGAATCCATTTAAGGACCAGGCACGGGGTCAAGAAAGGGTGAGAACCCTTGCTTAGTAAAAATCCTTACCTTTTAGGATTTTTGGTATTATTTTATTAACAGTGAATACCATATTTTATTGTAAGAGACATTGAATACCATATTTTATTGTAAAATAAATAAAAATAATTCAATGCATATGCATGATTTGAGACGTTAGAGGCTTTTTGGCTTTCTATGAGACTAGGTCCCGCAAATGTTTTTTTTTTTTTTTATACAACAAATGGGATGTTCTTTTTTTGGGCACATGTTTTAT
Organism: Camellia granthamiana; assembly: GCA_036172215.1. Lineage (NCBI taxonomy): Eukaryota > Viridiplantae > Streptophyta > Magnoliopsida > Ericales > Theaceae > Camellia > Camellia granthamiana. The sequence continues at coordinate 28,057,036 of CM069905.1, read as the reverse complement.
ACAAAAAGAATATTAAGGGTTTGAATTGGGATGTTTGCATATGCATAATATTTTTCTTCTTCTTCTTCTCTCTCTCTCTCTCTCTCACTTTTGTTTTGTTTTGTTTTTTTTTTAACTGCATCTTAGATCTGTGAACCTTATGAAAAACGGAAGATATGAAATGCTGTGATATTTATTTGTCTACTACTATCTATTTATTCGAAGTTTTGAATTTTTATACATTTGACTGTAGACCTGGAGTGGGTATTGTCAATGAGGAGTTTTTCTTAAATAAAAAATGTAGTCAACTAAAAGCATTTTGTGCTTGACATAACTGGGTTTGGGATGGTACTTTTTGAAACATTGTAAAGGAGAATGTTCTTTATAGGGATTCAAGGTTGTCTAGATCAGCTGCCTATTTGTTGTCTACTACTCCATTTTGAATTGGGACACAGGTTTGGTTCCTTGTCAACTCCGATGGTATTTCAATTCTCTTCAAAGTAATAATTCATCATGAACTGTTGTGTAGTTTATCTGGTTTTGTGATTGCTACATGAGAATTGGAAAAAAAGAAGAGAAGCATTACCATTGGAACCTTCCCCGAGGCTGTTATGTTTACACTATCCAGATTTCGTTTTATGACAGCCAAGTTCTTTTCTGGCAATTAAGACTGTTTCGTACTCAAAAGGCAAGAAAAATGGCAATAGTAATGTGGCCTACGTGGTGAAATAATCTGTGCAATTTACTATGGTGGGTTCTATATAAGAGTTGGATGATGGAAAAAGTATCCATGTGGTTCACTTGCTCTAGTAGGGATTAAGTTTTTTGCATGGTTGACTTGTATATTATCATGCTATAAGCATATTATGGCTGTTGGTTTGCCCTTCTCAGATCTCTTCTATAAATTATATACATAGTGGCTACTGTGAAACAATTTTGCTGCCCATAATGTCCTACTACCATATATACATATTGCTATTAATGAGCTTTTGTTAGGGACTTGAGGCACAGAACTGAGGTTATGTGTTGAGGAGAAAAAGGTTAACCATCTTATCAGTAACCTCATGTCGGTATGTTCTGCAAGTTGGTACATTTTGTTTATACTATTGTTATAGTTCTCTTATCATTTTCTTTAAATTATCTTTTCATTTGTATGGGTAGGAACCAAGTGAGTAACTTTTGATGGGGAAGCTTGGTGAATAAAGCTCTACAGATGAAGGTAAAAAACTCATTGATATCGAGCATTCTCCTGTTTTTTCCTCTGTTAGTTTGTTTGCCTGTCATATGTTTGGCATGTTAGTTTGCTTCACCGTGTCTCTTCCCCTGACGCACATTGTCTTCTTGTAGTGAATGTTGGACTTTCTTGTTTGGGGTGAACTGATTTGCAATGCTTTTCATACCTAAGTGTTAACTGTCTGGTTATGAAATTTTTTTTGAATGACACACTTACAATTACTGCACAGATGTGTATGATATCTGTATTCTGATTTTTGGGAAGAACTGGGATCCTAACTTCATCCATGGTGTGTGATGTTAGATTTTGTTGATAAAATCTGTTTAGGATATGGAAACTGGGGTAATAAAGAATTCATTTATACAAGATATTCTCGTAGAGGACGGAGTGAGGCAAAATACAGAACACATCACTCAGCAAATTATGCTTAGGACCCTTCAATTCTTCCACTATGTTAAGTTAGAATACTAGAGTACCAGAGACCGGCCATCTAGTGCACATATAAGCAATGCAACATCCCAGCCAATAGTTTTGGCATGAGCAATAGAAGAATTAGTATGTTATCACAAACCTGTCAAGCCTGAAAATGCATCCCAATTGACACAATTACTTTCTTTGAATGAATTTACCCAGCTACATCTCTCAAGATCTAAAAGAAGCATAGGCTCAATTATCTGGCAAGGCTAACTGTCTTGAGGGAAGATTTCACGATGTTAAAAAAAAGTGAAGATTGCAACTCTGTGAATCTTGATCAACTATGAGCAAGTCAAAATCCAACTGTTATGAACTTTTAACTCCATTTATTGATCAAAACTATTATAAGGAAAAAAAACATGAGCTAGGAAGTGTGCCAGAATTCGCATGCGCATTGCGCATCTGAATTGATTAGTAGCTTCACTTGAATTCTACTGAGTATATTGAAGAAAGATACATTTTGGAAGGCTTGTTGCTAATGGGACATGATGTGCTTTTTACTACTTCATCATCCTTTTTTTTTCTGATCAGCAAAATTTTTCATCATCCTCAGGCCCTCATCATGCAATTTAGCTGATTTTTAACCTTTATCTTCTAAGATTACACAATGGAGCTCCTGCTTTTCCTCATCTCTCTGAAATGCCATAAACAACAATCTTGTTCTCCAACTTGTACAGATCTTCGTTGCTTTTTAATATGTTTGAGATTGATACATCTTTGTAGGAAATGACCTTCTTCGTGAATGTCTTCACTAAAACAAAATATTATTGGTCACAAAAAAGGTTAAAATAAATGGAGGGTAATCAAAATGAATGTTAGCAAATATCTTAAAAGAATTTATTCAAGATAACATATATCTGTGGATAGGAACTGGCTGAGTAGAGGAAAGGGGTCCTTTCCCAATCTCAAGCAGACTATGGAGATTTCCTTGCCCCCCAATTCCCCTATTTCCCTAACCTCGCCCACCCACCTTACAAAATTTCACTCTTGTCCCATTTATAGATCACCTGACTATAACAAAATGAAAAATTGCTAGATCAAACTTCATTTAAAGAAAAAAAAGTAAAGAAAATTAGGGAAAAAATTGTTGAAGATCAATCTATCTATAGATTTGGCTATAGAGGTCAAATGGTTAGATCAATTATCAAATCAGAAAAAGGAAAAAGCCATCCATCTCAACAATGAGGTTATAGAGTGTCAACATTTATCTCCTCTCTCTCTGCCTCTTTATATGTACACATACATGTATTTATATACATTCATGTATACGAAGTAGCAAGAATCAAACACGCAAACATACCTTAGTTGAAGAAGCAACAAATGACAATATTTTTGAACAATCTCCGGTTTCACTACATCACGTTGACACCGGAGGAATGGGTGAAAAGGCTGATTGTAGGTGGGGTGGTTGTGGAGAGCAGATAGGTGTATAGGAACCCTAAATCGTAAATGGCGCGCGCGCGCACACACACACACATGTATATAAAAATGATATTTGTGGAAATTAATTATTTGACAGGGGCATTTAAGTTAATTTGACATATAATTAGGGCAAGGTGAGACACTTACCTTTCTATTGAAGCAGGCCTGGTTTTTGGGGCAAGCCCACAATGCAGCCGCTTTGGGCAACCAAAAAAAGGCGAAAAAAAGGCCCCCAAAGTCATGTTAGCTCTTGTACCTGTGCATAAGAAAAAAGGCCCACTTCAATTTGAATTAGAAAGAGCCAGCCTGCATTGAAGTTGTCCCAAACCGTCTGAATAAATGTGTGCTTTCCGTAAACTCGTTCCAACAAACCTAGTATGTCGTGCTACTTTTTTCCAAAAGTATATAAGTAATTAAACTTTATAATTATTATGTGAATTGATTGCTGCCACTAAATTGGCAGGTGATATTTTATTTTGCTCTTTATTTTTTGTTTATTCATTTTATTATAATAAAGGACATGAATTTCCAAGGGAAAACTATGGACTGTGTTAAGCACAATAATAACTTACCATGTATGAGGCAAATGAACACAATTTATCTAATTATTATGAATACGACGTTCAGACATTTTATTCTAAATTTACTAATATCAATTATTCTTTAGACTATATTAAACACAATAATAATAACTTACCATGTAAGAGGCAAATGAACACAATGAAACTAATTCTTATGAGGACTACATTCAGCCATTTTATTCTAAAAGTACTAATACTAATAAATGTACAGATGTTAAATTTTACTAATAAATGTATAGATGTTATATTTGGGTGCCGGATGTTCCGTCTAAGGTATTTTTCTTCTTATGGACGGCTGCCTTGGGACGGAATCTTACTATTGACAACCTGGTTTGTCGAGCGCATGTATTAGTGAACCGGTGTTGCATGTGTTGTGCTGATGCAAAGTCAGTGGATCATTTGTTTCTTCATTGTTCAGTTGCGTCGTGGCTTTGGGAGCTTATTTGTTCTATGTTTGGGATTTTTTGGGTGCAGCCGAGGGGGGTGTTGGCAATTCTGTGGAGTTGGCAGGGGGCTCGAGTTGGGCGTCAACGCCGATGGGTTGGGTCGGTGCCTTTTTGTTTGATGTGGTTGGTTTGGTTGGAGAGAAATTGATGTACGTTCCAAGGGATTTATCATTTTGTGTTGTGGCTTGAGAATCGTTTGCTAGTTACTTTGTATAGTTGGTTGGAGAGAAGGGTGAATCCGGATTTGTTTGTTTTCTTAGACTTTTTGGATGATTTTATTGGTTAAGAGTTATTAGTTTCTTCCCTCTTTTGGGCTGCTTTGTATTCTTTATATCATCTTGATGCTTTTTCAATAAAGTATTTATATTATCAAGTTTTTTTCCCCTCTCATTAATGTATATTGGGTTTTACCAAAATAATTCCTATGTCTCTAGTTGTTTAGCATTTACCATTATATAATTTGTATTGATGGAACATTTTGTTTGTGCAAAGTTTGTGAGCATTAGCATTATATGAAACCTTAGTAGGAGGAAACTCCTATTTGCTTTGCACACTCAAGTAAGAAACTAGCATTCGTCGGGGAAGAAATTCGCTCCCAACTGAGGTAGGACCTCTCTAACATACTAATCTCAAAAAACAAATGAAAACAACTCAAACTTACTTTATTACTGTCTATTTACATAATACATATTTATGCTTAACAAAGATAATTTATAATTGATATCAAGCCTCCAATGGCATTTCATATTTTTAACACATATTATAAGTAAGTAGACAAAAAATAATTGTTAGAATATATTGATATATTTAATATATGAAAAATATTCATGTGCCCATAGGCCCTCTTAACCTTAGAAACTTCTGCATGCCCTTGTTCCCCTGGCCCCAGCCTCGCTCCTGTTCCCACTTCGTACAACTAAGAGTGAAACCCATCTATGATTAAAGACTAAATAGCTAGACTACATGGTAGTAGGTTTGAAATTCAGTTTTAAATGGAAAGTATATATTGGAATTGTTTGCCATAGAAACAATAATAAACACATTAATCTTAATTTTTTATATGCTTTAATTGTAATTTCAACATAAAAGTACAATAAGCATATAAGAAACATTATGAGATATGACAAGGCAATTTAGTGTATAAGTGATAGATCATGGAAATATACAACAGATTCTTATCAATTGAGACATTTTCCAAAGCACTATTCATATTGGTATTGAGACACTTTAATAGATGGAGGGCATTTGGCTTTGTAAATTGATTTTTATGTAGGAATTGCTATGAGAAGTGGGTTGTATTGTCAACATTACAAAAATTGAAGTATAGATATTCTTATCATTAGATAGGTCTATATAGAATCGAATATTCTCAATAGATATTTTGAATTAAGGCATTTACTAAGCATCAATCTTGATGATCGTCTTGCCCATCCAATATGAACTGTTGTGGAAATAGGTTATCTTCAGGCTTCTGTTGCAAGTTGTTCTCCAGTAAATGAACTTTATCTCTTCAAGTGCTTGATAACTCCTAATTATCTCATAATTTCAAGCTATAAAAATTGAAAAGTAAGTTGCAAAGAAGCTATGCGAGGAAAAAAGTGATAACTTTGATTTCTTGGTTATGTTTCTAAGGAAGAAGGGTTAAACATGAATAATTATAGGAAAAATTGGAACCTTAGAAAAAATTTAACTCTTTGTTTCGTTTTTGTTACAATGTCAACTTTCTTTATATTCTGTCCAGAAAATTACAAAAAAATGAACTTGTGCTGCATGCGTGTATTATTTGTGTATTAATTTGGCTTTCCACCTTTCTTGCTCACGTGTGATGGGAATGACTGAGTATCAGGTTTAAGGAAGGAGAAAAACAGAGATGGTTGGGAAAGGTTGGAATTTCATGTTCCCTGCAACCTAATGATGCAGTGATAATCAAATCTTAACCAAAAATTTGAGCAATCGAACCAATTAAGGTGATTATAAGGAGATTAGATGCACAAAATAGTAGATGCACCTCTGTTAAGCTTCTAAAATGCTACCAAAAAACAAAAAAAAAACAAAAAAAGAAGAAGAAGAAAGTAATATATATTGTAAAATCGTTGTTGGAACATAGTTAAGTGAATTGTAATAATTTTGTTGATTGTTTTTTGAAATTGTCGCTTATTTTTGTCGTGCTCATGTCTGAGTGTTTGTTGTTAGAGTTGTTAAGTAGTCACGGTTATTTGTGCATGCTTTTACATATGCACATTAGTTTTCCTTCCAAAAAAAGAGAGAGAAACATGGGAGAAAAACACAGGTATTTACATTTCAGAATGCTACACACTACATACCTTTTGCACCCAAAACTCCTCTGCAAGGGTTGTGGATCATCCATGAAGTTCCAGTTTGTATTGTCCTCCTATGGTCAGATTCCTCTCTGTTTGCACACTGAAGTAAAAATCCTTCTCAATCAACTTGTTCTTGATCTTGCTCTTGCTCTTCTTTCTCCCCATGAACCCCCCAGCCTTATTTTCCTTCCCTTTACTTCTTGTTATGATTCCCTGTTCTTTTTTTTTTTTCCTTCTCTTTCCTGTGTGTTTACATATGATCTTCTTTAATATTTAAGAAACTAATAAAATGTTTTCATGCCCATGTAGAACAATGCAGTTTTGCCTCCTCTCAAATGGTAACTCAATGTTCACTCTTTTTTTGTGTGTGTGTGTGTGTGTGGTTCTTTGTACTGCTTTGACATATTCACAACTCCTTTTGTGGCCTTTTCTTTTATGTTAGCAACCGAGTAACACCTTGGCTAAGTATGGCTTCTTGGTTTTGCGGCTTGAACACTTATTTTTCTTTTCCTTTTTTCATTTATTGTTTGTAGTAAGTAAAGTGCATTGACTAGAGAGCGTAATGGAACAAGGATGCTACCAATCCCTTGAAATCAACCCAATATTTTTGTTTAACAACCACGATGTTACTACCACAATTATTCTGGTAGTCGGTGGGTGCCACAGGGTCCAATTCTGATTTTTAAATGATTTGTGAGACACCCAAGAGGGTGAAGACTGCAACGAGGGCAAAAACTTCTATTTGACACTCTAAGAACAAGTTTTTTATTCTGATGCCACTTGCTGGCACAACAGAGGCTTTGTCTAAGAATCACAAATACACAATAAAAATATCTAGTCAACATCAAATTATGGAGGAGAGGCACATGCAAAGATTTTTACAAAAACTATGTTCTTATTAAGTTGTATCTTTAAGTCTTTCAGCCTCCTGTCTTACACAAAATCCTGACTACATATGTTTATATAGGCTCAAGTCACTCAACTGTTAATAGTGAAATTTTTTAAACATGAGCAGTCCATATGTTGAATCATATTTTATTTTGCTTAAGAGTAATAAACACTTCATTTATAGCTTAAGAGTAATAAACACTTCATTTATACAAGACAGAGTGAGGCACAATACAGAACACACCTCTCAGCAAATCATACTTAGGACCCTTCAATTCTTCCACTATGTGTACAAGATAGACATACTAGAGTACCAGACATCTGCCATCTAGTGCACATATAAACAATGCAACATTCCAGTCTGTAGTTTTGGCTAGAGCAGAAGAAATAGTATGTTATCACAAAACCTGTCAAGCCTGAAAATGCATCCCCATTGATACGATTACTTTCTTTGAATGAATTTACCCAGTTACATCTCTCAAGATCTAAAAGAAGCATGGGTTCAATTATCAGGCAAGGCTCACTGCCTTAAGTGAGATTTCAACTCTACAAATATTGATCAACTATGAGCAAGTAAAATCAACTGTTATGAACTTTTAACTCAATTTATTGATCAAAACCAATATGAGGAAAAAACATGAGCTAGTTACATAGTGTTTGGAAGATCAAGAACACCCGGATTGTGCATGAAGTGTGCCGAAATTCAGATGCATATCTGAATAGTAGCTTCACCTGAATTCTAATTGAATATATTGAAAAAGATATATTTTGAAAGGCTTGTTGCTAATGAGACATGATTGTCATCTTCGTCATCTATTTTTTTTGGGTTCTCACAGTATGAATTGATGCATTTTACCTCCTTATTAGCTCTATCTTCTTCTTCATCATCTAACACATCTTCCGCTTCATTTTGCCTTTTTGTTCCATCTTCTTCTTCGTCGTTTTCTGTGGCTCATTTCACTTAGGCCCCTCCAGATGCAATTTTTGCTGAATTTTACTTGAATTACACAACGGACCTCTTGCTTTTCCTCATCTTTCTCTGAAATGCCATAAACAACAATCTTGTGCTCTAACTTGTAAATATCTTCATTGCTTTCAAATATGTTGAGATCAATACATCTTTGTAGGAAATGACCTTTTCCATGATTATCTCTGCTAAACAAAATATTTTAGTTCACAAGATAGGTTAAAATAAGCAGAGGGTAATCAATATGAATGTTAACAAATGTATTAAAAGAATTTATTCAAGATAACATATATCTATGGGTGGGAACTTGTCGAGTATAGGAAAGGGGTCCTTTCCCAATCTCATGCAGACTAGGGAGATCACCTTGCGTCCCCCGACTCCCCTACTTCCCCAACCTTGCCCCACCCCATGGTTGTCAAAATCGCAATCTGGATCGTAGGATCGTATGATCCTATGATCCTAAATTGTCAAAAGGATCCAAATTGTAAGATCGGTGTTATAGTAGGATCGCAAGTAGGATCATATAGGATTCTATGGGATTGTGTAGGATGTTATAGGATTGCGGTAAGATCGTAAGTAGGATCGTTGGATTTTTAATTTTTTACTTTATTTTTATTATTTATCATCTTGATTTGTATTTTTACTTTATTTTTCATAGGAAATAGAATCTTACAATTCTTGATCCAATCCTACCATCCAATCCAAGAGACCCTCTTACCGATTCTATGTAGGATCCCAATTTGAACAAACTTGCTCTACCCACCTTTCAAAATTTCGCTCGTCCCATCTACCGATCATTCAACAAGAAAATGAAAAATTGCAAGATTAAACTCTATCAAAAAGAAAAAATGGTAAAGAATGTTCAATGTCTATCTATCTATGGATTTGGCTATGTAGGTCAAATGGTCAGATTAGATCAATTATCAAATAAGGAGGAGGATAAAGCCATCCATATATACACATCTATGTATGTATATAGATTAACGTATATGGTAGGTTGAAGTTGCAAGAATCAAACATGCAAGCATACCTTAGTTGAAGAAGCAACAAAAGGGCAATAATTTTGAATGATCTTTGGTTCTAGTACATTGCATTCTCATTAGAAAATTGGGTGAAGGAGGCTGATTGTAGATGGTGCGGCTGTGGAGAGAAGATAGATGTGTATAGGAACCCTAAAGCCTAAAAGTCATACACACACGTATATATAGGATGGATATTTGTGAAATTAATCGTTTGATAGGGGCATTTAAGTTAATTTGACATATAATTACGGCAAGGTGAGACACATACCTTTCATTGAACTCATCCTAATCCTGTATGAATCTATGTTTTGTTTCCCTAAACCTATTTCAACAAACCCAGTATTTGGGCTATTTTTTGGGATGGGAGGATTGTGTCTGAGTGTGAATCATTAGTTGGAGAGTTTTCACTATCAATTAGGTTCAAGAATCTAGATCACAGTGAGTGGTGGTTGTCAGGGGTATATGTTCTAAACTGTCCTTCTAGGAGAAAGGATTGGTGGGAGGAATTATATGGGTTATATCGGTTATGCTCTCCCAATTGGTGTTTAGGGGGGGATTTCAATGTGATTAGCAAGGTTTCGGAAAAGCTTAATGGGAGTAGAATCAATAGGAGTATGAGAGATTTTGATGGGTTTATTAAAGGGTGCAAGTTGGTGGATCCTCCTCTATTTAATGCCAGATTCACATGGTCTAATCTACGGGAAAGTCGGGTATGTTGTAGACTGGATAGATTTTTATTTTCTCTGGGTTGGGAGGGGGTTTTCCCTAATGTGAGACATGAGGCATTACCAAGATTGATATCTGATCATTGTCCCGTTATGTTCAAGAGTTGTCCTTTTAGGTGGGGTTCGGCTCCTTTAGATTTGAGAATATGTGGTTGGAACATCATTCATTCAAAGAGACCTTTGCAGGATGGTGGAATGATGCGACAAGTCATGGGTGGGAGGGTTGTAGATTCATGAGAAAGTTGAAGGTGATTAAAGAGAATGTGAAGTATTGGAATAGGGAGGTTTTTGGGAACTTGGAGTCAACTAAATGTCAAGTTATGCGTAGGATAGAGGAGAGACACTTCGGAGATGCAAGGTAGTGAGGTTGAGGCATTGAGGGGAGAGAGGAGGGAGCTAGGTTTGAAGTTGGAAGAGTTGACTCTTAGAGAGCAGATGTTTTGGGCACAAAGAGCAAAGGTAAAGTGGCTAAAGGAAGGGGATGTTAGTTCAAAATTTGTTCACAGGATTGTGGATGGGAAACGAAAGAAGAAGTTCATTAAGCGGTTGGAAGTAAGGCCAGGTGTAGTGGTGGATAAAGCGGAGCAAATAGTCCAAGGGATTTTTTTTATTTTTATTCAAAATTGTTTGATGGATGATATTGTCAGGCCTGGGATAGATGGGCTTGAGTGGCAGCCTATTGATCAGGAAAGTGCGATTAGGTTAGAGAGGCCTTTTGAGGAAATGGAGATTAGGGAAGCAGTTTTTGAGTGTGAAAGGGACAAGGCTCCAGGTCCAGATGGGTTTTCCATGGCTGTCTTTCAAGATTGTTGGGAGGTGGTGAAGGGATTTGGTGAGAGTTTTCATAGAATTTTACGAGACAGTGGTGGTTAATTTATGTTCCAATGCCACTTTTATTTGTTTGATTCCTAGGAGGGAGCCATTCGAATTGGAGATTTTAGACCCATTAGTTTGGTTACATCACTTTACAAGATTTTGGGAAAGGTATTGTCAAAAAGGTTGAGATCTTCTTTAGGGGATACAATCTCTCAGACACAGGGGGCTTTTGTGCAAGGTAGACAGATTCTAGATGTGGTTCTAGTGGCAAATGAGGTGGTAGAGGAGTTTCGGAAGTCAGGAAAGGTAGGCCTTGTGTTTAAGGCAGATTTTGAGAAAGCGTATGATCATGTAGATTGGCACTTTTTGGATTTTGTGATGGACAAGAAAAGGTATGGTGCGAGATGGAGATCCTGGATCAGGGGATGTATGGCGTGTTGCAATATGTTGGTGAAGAAGGCTGATTGTAGATCGAGCGGCTGTGGAGAGAAGATAGATGTGTATAGGAACCCTAAAGCCTAAAAGTCACACACACACACACACACACACACATATAGGATGGATATTTGTGAAATTAATTGTTTGATAGGGGCATTTAAGTTAATTTGACATATAATTAGGGCAAGGTGAGACACATACCTTCCATTGAACTCACTCTAATCCTGTATGAATCTATGTTTTGTTTCCCTAAACCTATTCCAACAAACCTAGTATTTGGGCTATTTTTTCGAAGTATATCATTAATAAAATATTATATTTATTATGTGAATTGATTAATGCTTGTAAATTGTTGGGTGGTTCTTTGTTTATTTTTTATTATTAGTTTTAATTAATGTTCCATTTGTTTGGGTGCAAAATATTTTTCAGAAAATATTTTTCGTATTTTTTGGCATTTAGTACAATGGAAAAAGAAAATCAACAGAAATTATTTTTTATGATTAATGAAAAACAAGTCTATTTGGGCATGAAATATTTTTCACTTTTTAAATGGCGGAAAACGTTTTTGAAGTAAAATCTTTCCAATGTTACCACACTATCATTGGAACTCTATCCCCATGGCTGCTGCCACCACCATGCAACCAACTTTACCTCCACCTTCATCCTACCACCAGCACTACAAAACATAGAAAAAATTTTCTCCAGACAAAATTTTTTGAAAAAAGTTCTCCGTTGAAATTATTTTCCATTAGAAAAAGTTTTTCGCCCAAATAAATAGAGTATAAGCAAACGAGTTCTTTCAAAGGACTCGTATTACAGATGGGAAACTACAGATTGTATTAAGCACAATAATTTTTTTTTTGTTTTGATAACAACAAATTTTTTATTTATTAATCAAAAAGAGTATCAGGCACAATAATAGCTCACCATGTATGAGGCAAGTGAACATTAGTGCAAATAATTATTATGACTACCAAATTTAGCCATTTTATTCTAAAAGTATTAATATCAATTAATCTATAAACTGTATTAAACACGATAATAACTTACCATCTATGAGGTGAATGAACACAATGAAACTATTTCTTATGATGACCATATTCAGCCATAATCTATGGAAATTTTAATGTCATTAATGTATAATGGTCTTTACAAAAATCATTCCAATGCCTTTAGCCATTTAGTGTTTTATGAATGTATAATGGACCAGCAATGTTGTATGGAATGGAATGTTGGGCAACTAAGAAACAACATGTAGATAAGATGAGTGTTGCTGAGATGAGGATGGTAGGGTGAATCTAGAAAGAGTTAAAAATAAGTATATTCGTGAATGGTAGGAGTAGCACCAATAGAAGATAAGTTGAGAGAGAATAGGTTGACATGGTTTGGTCATATACAATGGAGACCAACAAAGGCGGTAGTGAGGAGATGCGATATAGTTACAGTAGATGGAAATGCTTGGGGAAGGGGCAGACTTAAATTGACGTGATATAGTGTATTAAATAGAGACATGAACCTTTCTAAATTGACTAACCAAGTAGCCTTTGATAAAGTCGAATAGAGAAGAAAGATTCATGTAGCTGACCTCATTTGATGGGACTTAAGGCTTGATTTGCTTTGGTTTGGTTGCTTTGGTTTGGTTCATAATTTATGCTACGTGGAACATTTTGTTTGTGCAGAGTTTGTGAGCAATAACATTTAGTGAAACTCATCTATGATGAAACACTTAATAGACAGATTGTATGGCAGTGGGTTTGTAATTCGGTTTTGAATGGAAAGTATGTATTGAAATTGCTTGTCATAGAAACAACAATAAACACATTAATCTTAATTTTGACATACAAAGCACAATATAAGAAATATTGTGAGATATGACAAGGCAATTCATAATATAAGTGATAGATCATGAAAAAATACAACAAATACTTATCAATTTGATACATTTTTCAAAGCATTAATCATATTGATAATGAGACGGTTTAATAAATGGCGCCTGGAGGGCATTAGGCTTTGTAGTTTCATTTTTATGTGGGAAATGCTAGGGGAAGTGGGTTGTAATGTCAACATTACAAAAATTATTCTTATCATTAGATAGGTCTATATAATCCAATATTCTCTATGGAACTTAACATAAGAGATACTTTAAATTAAGACATTTACTATGCGTTTAATCTTGATGGCCAGTCTTGCCCCTCCACTATGAAGTGTTGTGCGAATAGGTTGTTGAGGCACTATCTTCAGGTTACTGTTGCAATTAGTTCTCCAGTAAATGAACTTTTGTCTTTTCAAGTGCTTGATAACTCCTAATCATCTCGTAATCTGAAGCTAGAAAAGTTAGAAAGTAAGCTAGTAACAAAGAAGCTATGTGAGGAAGAAAGATGAATCTTGGATTTCTTGATTGTGTTTCTAAGGAGGAACGGTAAACATTAATGAATATAAGAAAACTTTGAAGCTCAGGAAAAATTTAATGTTAGCTTCATTTTGTTGCATTGGGGAAAAAAAAGACATTTAGATTTCAAAATTCTACACACACTGCATACCTTTAGCACTCAAAACTCTTCTGCCAGGATTGTGGATCATTATGAAGTTCTCATTTGTCTTCTCCTCATATGGTCACCTTCCTCTCCAGTAAAACACCGAAGTGAAAATTCTTCTCAATCAACTTGTTCTTGATCTTGCTCTACCCTTTCCTCCCTTTTGCCTCCTTTTCCTTCCTTTTAACTCTGGTTAGAATCCCCTGTTTTTGTTTTGTATATATTGATCAATGGATATCTTGATTGGTGGAAAAGGTTTGAAAAGTCTAATTTGCACCCACAACGTTTCACGTGTGCATCACATGATTAGTTTTTGTTACTTTTCTTGACAAACCAGACACAATGTTGACATTGCAACAAAAATGAAACAACAGTATTTTTTGTGCACAATTTTTAAATATAAGAACAAAAGTCCTGCAAAGGTCCAACTATATGGATTTCTGGAGTAATTGGCATCTCTCCTCTCTCTCTCTCTCTCTCTCTCTGCCTAAAAGAAAAGATACTAATAGATAAGATCAATTGGCATACAATCATAAGGTTGACAAAGAGGTAAAGAAGGAGACTTGGGAAAGAAGAAAAAGGATCAAAAGATAGTTGAACAAACTGTTTCTGACTTTGGAGGTATTGGAGTTGAGCCTTCAAGCTTTTTAATTTAGCTTCCTTTTTGTGAGAAGGTGGTGGTGAAGGTTGAGGCAGAGTATGCCATCTGTAATAGATCATTCTCACCAGTAGAGTCTTTTGTTGATGATTGGCAATTAGCAGCTCTAATGTAGAAACATTTTGATCAAGCTTCTTTTGGGATGCTCTAATTTTTTGAAGCACCTTATTTTCAGCAAGTGCATTTTTAAATTTCCAATTTAAGTAGCTTCGGCTGGTATGATGGATTTAGTATTGCCATCAACAATTTTTAGTTGTAGGGCATGGAAGCTTTCATGCATGTTTTGCTTGTTCCTGGGGTTTTTCAAATTCTAATGGAGGGAAATTATCCTCTATCTAAGACAGAGGGTGAAACATGAGTGGCAAGCTGAATTAGCCACAGAGGAAATCATGCTCTCCAAACCTCATATGCTTCCATACAAGAAATAATTAGCTATGTCAGACGCTTCCTATCTGCTTGTGTTAAGATGAACATTCATCACATTTTGAAACTAAATCTAGTGCATCAGACACAAATCAGTCTTTATCCATAGTATATGGCCAATGTGTAACGTCAGTTTACATTGGTTACACCATTGTGTTATGTTTGGATCTTGGATTTGTTAAGAGAATGTAATGTTATGTTTTGTAGAAAGGAATGTGCTGGAATTGAATGCCCATTCCAGGTTTCCCTTCCTTTTCTCACATATGGTATTACAAATGAAAGCAGGAATGGCCATTCCATTTGAATATCTATTCTCACAATTTAATGGAATGACCATGCCTCTCCATCAGCGGAGAGAGGTTTGCCACTGCCGATGAATGGCTCGTCAAATTTCCATTTCTTCTCAGGATGTAGAGATGGGCTCTTTCATAGACCTCATTCTCATATCTCCATCGTTGGTTTTTTTTTTTTCCCTTGAATTTTACAGAAAATACTTGCCTGTTATCAATAATCAAATCAAAGAGAGATGAAAACTGAAATATTCTTGATATTGTTGGGCATAGAAAAATCATATCAAACATTGATGTTTCATAACTCAGTAACTTCTTATTTGTCAAATGAAATCAACATTATGTATAGAAACTTGTCCTTCAAGCCTGCTTGGAGTTTCCTGTACTCTCCTCTGATATTCCAAGTATGACACCTTAACATTTTCTTTTCATTTCTTTTCTTTTTTAAACTGACCCATTTGATGCTCATTGTTAAAGCTCGATTTATACTTCAGTTAACAAGAAATACTTTCACTTTGCAGCGTGATGAGGGGGCATGGTTGAATGTGTTGGGAATTGCATTTCTGAGTTTCTGTATTACATCCAAATTCCAATTGCAGGCAGCAGAGAGAAGCAAAATGCTCTTCCTTCTCTGGTAAACAAGAGTGGGATTTTGCAGAAAATACCAGATCAAAATCAAATTAAAGAAGATGAAGATGGAATTCAAATGGGTGTTTCATTATTCAGACACACACACATGCACAAGATTTGAGTATGTAGAAACTCTCTGCTGAAATTTATTCTCCATGAACAATTGTTATTTTTGTTTATTTTTTATTTTTTGCTTTTGCATTAATGATTTTCTCTAATATTTTGTTCCTTTATGATAATGGGTTATTCTAGTGATTTGCTTTAACTTCTTGATTTTTTTGTACACAATTTATTTTGGAAATTTAAATATTGAAAATATTGTTCCATTCCAACTTTTGAATAGGCAGAACTATAACCAAACATCAGAACAGGTGTTGTTCATATCATAAACAATCAGTGTAGTGACAAATCAGTATTCCTTCCATTCTCTGCATGTTTTTCACATTTCATTCCCACATGCCAAACCTAGCAGAATGAGAAAAAAAATGAAAACAAAAAATTAAAATTTTATGATTTAACTAAATCCTTTTGCTTGATTAGTTGAGAAATTGACCAGAAAATGTATAGACATCAATCTGAAAATTCAATTTTTTTTATTTTTTATTTTTTATAATTCCTAGAAACAACTTAGGTATAAGTAATTTCATCTCCTATTTATTTTCCTTATTTTTTTTTTCCTTTGGTTTTTCCTCAATAATTTCAAGATACATACATAGCATTGATTGTCAATGCTGGACTTGGAGGACTTCGAAGAACTGAACTGAACTATACATACAAGCACTTTTTGTAAGAGCGAACACACTTTGTGTTGGATCACAGACCTTTGTATAATTTAGAACTATACTAGCTCATTCTATTTTTCATTATCTAAAATTGTAGTCACAAAATAGTCGTCCACCCTTGATCCAAGCTTCACAATGGGCAACTCGAAGTTCTCCTCATAACCTGCCATTTCTCTTTCGCCTTCTGAGCTTTGGTCTTGGCCTTCATTTTCACTTCCTCAAAATACTGCACAAATATTGAAAACACTTTGAACTCCGAAATTAGTGTTCCAAAAAGCTTCTTAATTCTCAAAGTACACCATTAGGTTGCACCACATCTGCAAAATTGTAAATTATGGCCAACAAAGTGAAAATGAAAGAACATGACAGAGCTATTCTAAATGGAGGTGCTATCTTGTGAGATGCGGATCACAGCAATACTACACACTTACGAAAAGTACTTCGAAAATGAAATGTGTAGATCAGATTTATTCTAATGTGGCTCACACCACTTCATTTTCAGGGTACGTAACTTATATATATATATATATTTTAAGCTGTAATTTATCATGATTTACCATTTTGCCTCTGTTCTTGCATACTCTAATGTATTTCCGACCATGCTTTGTCCACCGTTTTTCGACACAAAGGTGCGGGAAGTGTAAGAGAGCCTTGCCTTGACACACTGAGTTGTCTAGCAATGCCCCTATCGGTCAAGCCACAGTTGGAAAGGTTTGTAGATTGAAGAAGGCTTTGTACGGTTTGAAACAATCTCCTAGAGCCTGGTTTGGTAGATTTCTAAAGGCAATGTTGGGATTTGGGTATCAGCAAAGCAATGCGGATCACACCTTGTTTGTTAAACACAATGTACATAAGATAACAGTGCTTATTGTATATGTGGATGACATAGTTGTGATAGGTAATGATGAGGAAGAGGTGACCCATCTCAAGATGCAGTTAGCGAAGGAGTTTGAGATAAAAGATCTTGGTCCATTGAGATACTTTCTTGGGATTAAAGTTGCCAGATTTGATAAAGGCATCTTCGTTTCTCAAAGGAAGTACATTCTAGATCTTCTTGAGGAAACGGGCGTGTTGGGCTGCAGACCAGCTGATTCATCGATTGAGACTAATCATCGTCTTTGTAGTGGGGTTGGTGAGTTTGTGGAGAAGGAAAGGTACCAACGACTTGTGGGAAGACTGATATATCTCTCTCATACTCATCCAGATATTACCTATGCAGTTGGGATAGTGAGTCAGTTCATGCATGATCCTCGTGCAACTCATTTGGACGCAATCTATCGCATTTTGAGGTACCTTAAATTTGCTTCTGGAAAATGAATTTTGTTCTCTAATCAGGGTCACTTGAGGTTGGAAGCGTTCACAGATGCAGATTTGGGTAGGCTCTATAGATGACCGACGCTCTATCTCCGGTTATTGTGCTTTTGTAGGGGGAAATCTAGTCACATGGCGTAGTAAAAAGCAGGCGGTAGTTTCTAGATCTAGTGCTAAAGCTGAATACAGAGCTATGGCACGTAGAACGTGAACTAATGTGGCTTCAATCTTTGTTGAGTGATATAGGGCTTGATTAGAGTGATCCCATGACTTTGTATTGCAACAACAAGGCTGCTATTAGTGTTGCATACAATCTTGTTCAACATGACTGGACTAAGTATATTGAGATTGATAGATATTTCATTAAGGAGAAGTTGAATAAGGGCGTGATATGTATGCATTTTGTTAAGTCTAAAGATCAACTGGCGGATGTTCTTACTAAGGGTCTTAGTAGTAAACTCTTTTATCTTATTTGTTGTAAGTTGGGCACGAGAGACATCTTTACACCAATTTGAGGGGGAGTGTTAAGTGTTAGGGGTAGTTTGGTCTTTATGTATTATTCTTATTAGTATAAATAGTTGTGTAAGGGGGAAACCCTATGCTTTTTGAATTAAGGAATATACAGCAGCTCTCTCTTTCTCTCGTTCTTCTTCTTCTTCTTCTTCTTCTTCTTCTTCTTCTCATTATCTATACATTCAACACTATCCCTACTAGCTATCTCAAGGAGATGACGGTGTTTTCACTTTGCTCGACCATTTTGGGCAGGTGTATCAATACAAGAAGTTTGGTGAATGGTAGGGATGGCAATCTAAACCCGGCCCGACTGGGACCCGACCCCGAATTGAGTGGTTATTCTCCGAAAAATACCCCCGACGGGCCGGAGATGGTATTAAAAAAGGAATCCCCGATGATATTCGGGCCAGGGACGGGGATACATGTCCCAGCCCCACCCCGTTCAACCCCGATATAAGATTACCATTATACCCCTGTTTATATATATGTGTGTGTTTGGGGTTTGGTTGCCGCACTTATATCACACAAACGCTACTCTCTCTCTTACAGAGCCGTTGGGTTTCACCTCTCTCTCTCTCTCTCACAACGACGGCTGCCTTTCCTCTCTCACCGTTGATCTTCCCTCACCGCCTCTGCCATTCCACACTCTCTCTCCTCTCTTCCTTTCTCTCTTTTCACCACGGTCGCTCGTCGTTCGCACTGTCGCGGTCGTCGTTCGCTGCGGCAGCTCCGACGCATACCTTGCCATCGTCGCCGGCGAAGAAGAATGGGGTTTGGTAAGACGACTCTCTCTCTCTCTCTCTCTCTCCCTTTATTTCAGTTCTAAATCTCAGATCTGAACTAGATGGTGAAAGAAAATGAACCAGATCTATTGATGATTTGATAATTGGTGTTGATGATTTCAGATTTTTTAGTGATGTTGATGATCATTGTTGATGATTTCAGATTTTTTTTTTTTAAAGTTGTTGATGATTGTTGTTGATGATGATTGTTGATGATGATGAAACATACTGAAAATATATATATATATTTTTTCTTGTGTTAAACAAGATTTAAAAAAAATAAAAAATGGGTCGGAGATATTTTGGGGTTGGGGAAACCCGATCCCCGTTAGGGGACGGGGGACGTGAAGGGTTCCCGGTCGGGGATCGAGGGCAGGGCCGGGGATTTTGTTACTGTCGGGGATCGGGGACGGGGAGGGTCATCCCCGGCCCTGCCCCGCCCCGTTGCCATTCCTAGTGAATGGTAACCTACTCACAGAACTCAGTTTTAAAATATTCTCCACCCAAGTCAGATTGTAATAATTTAATGGTAGCCCCAAACTGTGTAGTGATAATAGATTGAAATGTACGATATATTTGGTAGAAGTTAGATTTATGAGTCCTAAGATAAACCCAAGTATAACGGATACAATCATCAACGAAAGGCACATAGTATGCAAAACCCCCTTTAGTAAGAACATGAGAGGGTTCCCAGACAGCAGTATGCACAAGAAAAAATGGAGAAACAGAAAATGAAGTACTTTTATTAAAAGGTAAAATTGACATTTTGACAAGTTTACACCTCTGACATTCATCAATTTGACTAGGAGAAATTTTACCAAATAATCTTGATTAAGTTAAAGACCGTAAGCGGTCAATAGATAAATGACCTAGGCAATAATGCCATAAGTAAACTAACTCGACTAAGAATCTAACTAAAATGAGAAAAAAGCAACCGGAGAGGTGGATAGAGGGAAATGCAAGCTTTCTACTGCATAGAGATCTTCAACTCTACGGCCAGTCCCAATTTGCTTCTTGGACACTCGATTTTGCACATAACCGACAGAAGAGGAAAAGATAACATCAAAACCAAAAGTATCAAGTTGACTGATAGATAATAAACTGACAGATTGCTGAGGAACATAAAGAACAGAGAGAATAGTAACAACAGACATGACAGAGGGTAAGACAGACCTAACAGATAGAACAGGCATACCAGACCCATTAGCAGTATTAACAGTAATAGGAGAGGGACAGAGGATATAGTTTTGAAGTAAGGAATGGCGATGAGTCATATGATAAGAGGCACCAAAGTCAAAAAGTCAGACAGAAGAGGAGATACCTGAAGAGGACCCAAACAAACCTGAATGAAGAAAGATGAGAGCAGATGCAGATGAGGATGGCTGAGAGGTGGATATGAGATGCTGAAGTTGAGCCATCTAGGCACGCAAGAAAGCCAAGTCAAGATTAGAAGCTAGAGCAGATGCAGTATATGTAGCAGTAGGTTGAAATTGTGTCTTGAGGCGGTCGAGAAGACTAAGCAAACTGACGTCCCTTATTGGGCCAGTTGTACTACCAATGGCTCTTCTGATAACAAAAAGCACACTCATCAGAAGCTAGTGGCCCCTTCTTGGGCTTCGCATTGCCCTGAAACTGATAAGGTGGTGGGGTTGACAACAGAGGAGGTTGAGTAGGAGCCAAGAAGACAGATGGATATAGAGTCTAACTGGTCGTCTTAAGATGGGTTTTCTTGGAGAGGAGCTCACGAACAATAGCATCCACAGAGGGGAGAGGAGATCGATGAAGGATGCCACCACAGATAGCCTCACACTGAGGGGAAAAAGCCATTAAGAACTACACTAAATGACCTTGCTCCAAAAACTCGCCATTAAGAACTACACTAAATGACCTTGCTCCAGAAACTCAACATAAGCGTCTAGTGCCTTGAGACTAGATGGTTCTATGAGAGCTAATTAATCCCAGAGACCTGCCATCTCAATGTAGAAGTCCTGAATAAATTGATCCTGCTAACGAGCACTCTGAATAACTATTTTCAACTCATACCATTTGGCAAAGTTGGACTGCTGATACACCCAATAAATAGTCACACACCTCCTTAGCAATACTGTATTTGGAAAACATCATTCCAATACGGTCATCCACAAAATTATGAAACCAGGTTAGAACTTGGACATTATCACAATTCCAGGTGTTACAGAAAGTCAGATATCCTTCTTGTTTCAAGTCTAATGGACGAGGAACTGAACTTGAAACATAGTCTCATTTTTTCTGACCAAGAAGGAAATTTTTCATAACGCTAGCCCAATAAGCATAATTGACACTAGTGAATTTATATCTGATGGCTTGAATTTTAGTATCTGTCATTGTAATAAACCAAAGATAAACAGGTCGAAGAATAATAATAACTAACAAATGGGCCAAACAGGAGATAAGGTTTTTAACCAAATAACAGTACAGATAGTCAAAGGCCCTGTTTGGTAGAGTTGTGGGAAAGTGCTTATAGCTTATGCTTAAACAGCTTATAGCTTATAACTATGAACATAAACTGATTTCTGATTTATAAATTAAGCATCTCCTGCCCCACTCAAAGAATAAGCTGATTCTGACTTCCAAAAAGCTATAAGCTAAACCAAACACATCAAAATAACTTAAATTAAACTGAAAGTTGAAATAAGCATCTTTTAAACTGCACCAAACAGTCACAAAGTCACGAACACAGAGACAGAAAGAGAAAGAACCAGGGTCAGATAACCAGATGAA
Source organism: Camellia granthamiana (assembly GCA_036172215.1). NCBI lineage: Eukaryota > Viridiplantae > Streptophyta > Magnoliopsida > Ericales > Theaceae > Camellia > Camellia granthamiana. Next base: position 28,035,040 of record CM069905.1, on the reverse strand, counting down.
GCCGAGAGAGTGTCGTGATGACCAGATGAAGCCCAGAGACCAGATAAAGCTGAGGAGATAAACCGAGATGAGCCGACGAGTCGCGATGACCAGATGAAGCCGCGATGATTGATCGCGATTCACAGCAGATGAGATGCGACAAGGAGTCACGATTGAACCGAGAGGCAGAGGACTCTGGGTCTGCTTCGAATAGTTTTCGAACCAGACGAAAACTTTAAGTCAGACGAAGAACCAGATGGAGCAAACCCACTACGGCTACTAGGGTTTCAAATCTGCAAGCTAGGGTTTCAAACCAAGCTTTGATACCATGTAAGTTTTTCTGAATGATTTGTATATTCAACTTGTATTCAATACAAAGATTACAACCAATATATATAGCAAACCTAAACCTAATATGAAAATAGGAAATTAGAACCCTATATAATCAATCTATATGTTCACACAATCACACAATCAATCTAAAATATATTTCCATAATTAACATATATTTCTCACAGAGAGAGTAGATCAATGATTGTCGTCCCAGTGACAGGAATGCATGGTTCTTGGGCTGATGGTTAGATGCCGAATTTACCTCACTTTTGGACATAATTTTAGGCTCTATCACCACCATTTTTTCGATTTCCAGTTGAAGAACTTGTGTTAATTTCATTTTATGGCAGCCAAGTTCTTTTCTTTCAATTGAGGCTGTTTTCGTGCTCAAAAGTCAAGGAAAATGGCAATAATAATGTTGCCTACATGGTGAAAAGGGATCCATGTGGTTCGCCTGCTGTAGTTGGGATTAAGTGTTTTGCGTTGCTGACTTGTATATTATCATGCTATAAGCATATTATGGCTGTTGGTCTTCCCTTCTGAGATCTCTTTTATAAATTATATACATAGTGGCTACTTTGAAACCCTTTTGCTGACCATATCGTCCTGCTACCATACATACTTATTGCTATTAATGAGCTTTTGTTAGGGACTTGAGGCACAGAGCTGGGGTGATGTGATGGGTTGAGGAGAACTAGGTTAACCATCTTATCAGTAACCTCATGTCATCTGGTATGTTCTGGAAGTTGGTACATTTTGTTTATAATAATGTTATAGTTCTTTTATCATTTTCTTTAAATTCTCTTTTCGGTTGTATGAGTAGGAACCAAGTGAGTAACTTTTGATGGGAAGCTTGGTGAATAAAGCTCTACATATGAAGGTAATAAACTCACAGATATCTAGCATTCTCCTGTTTTTCCTTTTTCTGTCAGTTTGTTTGCCTGTCATATGTTTGACATATTAGTTTGCTTCACCATGCCTCTTCCCTTGATGCACATTGTCTTCTTGTAGTGAAGTTGTTGGACTTTCTTGTTTGGGGTGAACTGATTTGCGATGCTTTTCATACCTAAGTATTAACTGTTATGGAAATTTTTTTTTGAATGACAAACTCTTACAATTACCGCACAGATGTGTATGATGTCTGTATTCTGATTTTTGGGAAGAACGGGGATCCTAACTTCATCTATGGGGTGTGATGTTGGATTTTGTTGATAAAATCTGTCGAGGATATGGAAACAGGGGTAACATGAATCATCTACATCTCTTGAAATGTCAGAAATGTCCCATTAAGTTGCCTATTGCTGTTGTGTCATCCTCATCTGAGCGCAAATGACCCATACAATTATTTTAATAGACCTGAAGAAAAAAGCAAGCTATGCCATTTTTTGTATTTAATATAGGATATTCTTTAATAGTCAAGAAAATAATAAACCTTTTCCTGGCCGTAAACAACCAAGTAACACCCTGGTTAAGTAAGGTTTCTTGGTTTTGTGGCTTCACCACTTATTTTTCTTTTCCTTTATTAATTTATTTTCATATTTATTTTGTGTAATAAGTAAATGCATTAACTAAACAGTGTAATGTAATGAGGATGCTACCCACCCATCCGTTAAAATCAACCGAATATTTTTGTTTAACTACCACGATGGTCATCTGGTAGACGGTAGGTACCACAAGGTCCAATTCTGATTTGAACCACACCGTTGATTTTAAATGACTCGTCAAACACCCAAGAGGGCAAAGACTGCAACGGGGGCAAAAGCTTCTATTTGACAGCCCAAGAACAAGTTTTTAACTCTGATGCCACTTTTGCTGGCACAGCAGAAGCTTTGTCTAATAATAGCAAATACACAATAAAAATATCTAGTCAACAACGAAGCATGGAGGAGGAGAGGCACATGCAAAGACTTTCACAAAAACTATATTCTTATTAAGTTGTATCTTTAAGTCTTTCAGCCTCCTGTCTTACATAAAATCTTGACTACATATGCTTACATAGGCTCAAGTCACTCAACTGTCATAGTCAACTTTGTTAAACACAAGCAGTCAATACGTTGAATCATGTTTTATTTTGCATAAGAGTAATAAAGACATCATTTATACAAGATATGCTTGTAGAGGACAGAGTGAGGCAAAATACAGAACAAATCTCTCTGCAAATTATGCTTAGGACCCTTCAATTCTTCCACTATGTTAAGTTAGACATACTAGAGTACCCGACACCGGCTATCTAGTGCCCATATAAGCAATGCAACATCCCAGCCAATATTTTTGGCATGAGCAATAGAAGAATTAGTATGTTATCACAAACCTGTCAAGCCTGAAAATGCATCCCAATTGACACAATTACTTTCTTGAATGAATTTACTTAGTTACGTCTCTCAAGATCTAAAAGAAGCATAGGTTCAATTATCTGGCAAGGCTAACTGCCTTAAGGGAAGATTTCATGATGTTCAAAAAAAGTGAAAATTGCAACTCTATGAATCTTGATCAACTATGAGCAAGTCAAAATCCAACTGTTATGAACTTTTAACTCCATTTATTGATGAAAACCATTATAAGGAAAAAAAACATGAGCTAGTAAGTGTGCCGGAATTCGCATGCGCATTGCGCATCTGAATTGATTAGTAGCTTCACTTGAATTCTACTGAGTATATTGAAGAAAGATACATTTTGAAAGGCTTGTTGCTAATGAGACATGATATGCTGTTTACTACTTCATCATCCTTTTTTTTTCTGATCAGCAAATTTTTTATCATCCTCAGGCCCTCATCATGCAATTTAGCTGATTTTTAACCTTTATCTTCTAAGATTACACAATGGAGCTCCTGCTCTTCCTCATCTTTCTCTGAAATGCCATAAACAACAATCTTATTCTCCAACTTGTACAGATCTTCATTGCTTTTTAATATGTTTGAGATTGATACATCTTTGTAGGAAATGACCTTCTTCGTGAATGTCTTCACTAAAACAAAATATTATTGGTCACAAAATAGGTTAAAATAAACGGAGGGTAATCAAAATGAATGTTAGCAAATATCTTAAAAGAATTTATTCAAGATAACATATAGCTGTGGATAGGAACTGGTTAAGTATAGGAAAGGGGTCCTTTCCCAATCTCAAGCAGACTATGGAGATCTCCCTGCCCCCCCAATTCCCCTATTTCCATAACCTCGCCTACCCACCTTACAAAATTCACTCTTGTCCCATTTATAGATCACCTGACTATAAAAAATGAAAAATTGCCAGATCAAACTTCATTTAAAGGAAAAAAGTAAAGAAAATTAGGGAAAAAATTGTTGAAGATCAATCTGTCTATAGATTTGGCTATAGAGGTCAAACGGTTAGATCAATTATCAAATCAGAAAAAGGAAAAAGCCATCTATCTCAACAATGAGGTTATGGAGTGTCAACCTTTATCTTGTCTTTCTCTCTCTTTATATGTATACATATATGCATGTATATACATTCATGTATACAAAGTAGCAAGTATCAAACACGCAAACATACCTTAGTTGAAGAAGCAACAAAAAGATGATATTTTTGAGCGATCTCCGGTTTCACTACATCATGTTGGCATCGGAGGAATGGGTGAAAGAAGCTGATTGGCCCCTTTTGGGAAGTGGGTTATAATCCACTTCCCAGATTATAACCCACTTCCTCTCTCACAAAAAAGCAGCTTATAAGCAGCTTTTAACCAAAAAGCTGATTATAACCATCTTCTCAAAATAGCCCACAGGTGGGGTGGTTGTGGAGAGTAGATAGGAACCCTAAATCGTAAATGGCATACACGCCCCTACGCGCGCGTGCGCGCACACACACATATATATATATATATAAATGATATTTGTGGAAATTAATTATTTGACAGGGGCATTTAAGTTAATTTGACATATAATTAGGGAAGGGTGATACACATACCTTTCTATTGAAGCAGGCCCGGTTTTGGGGGCAAGCCCACAATGCAGCCGATTTTGGCATCCAAAAAAAGGCGAAAAAAGGGCCCCAAAGTTATGTTAGCTCTTGTACCTGTGCATAAGAAAAAAAGGCCCACTTCATGTGAATTAGAAAGAACCAGCCCTACATTGAGGTTGTCCCAAACTGTCTGAATAAATGTGTTCTTTTCGTAAACTTGTTCCAACAAACCTAGTATGTCGTGCTACTTTTTTCTAAAAGTATATATGTAATTAAAGGTATAATTATTATGTGAATTAATTGTTGCCACTAAATTGGCAGGTGATTTTTTATTTTGCTCATTTTTTGTTTATTCATTTTGTTATAATTATGGACATGTATTTCCGATGGAAAACTATAGACTGCGTTAAGCACAATAATTACTTTCCATGTATGAGGCAAATGAACACAATTTAACTAATTATTATGAATACGACGTTCGGCTATTTTATTCTAAATGTACTAATATCAATTAATCTTTAGATTATATTGAACACAATAACAGTAACTTACCAAGTAAGAGGCAAATGAACACAATGAAACTAATTCTTATGAGGACTACATTCAGCCCTTTTATTTTAAAAGTACTAATACTAATAAATGTATAGATGTTAAATTTTACTGTCATTAATGTATAATGGGTTTTACTGAAATCATTCCAATGTCTCTAGCTGCTTAGCATTTACCATTATATAATTTATATTGGTGGAGCATTTTGTTTGTGCAGAGTTTGTGACCATTAGCATGATATGAAACCTTAGTACAGGAAACTCCTACTTGCTGCGCATTCCCAAGTAAGAAACTCGCATTTGCTGAGAAAGAAACTCACTCCCAACTGAGGTAGAACCTCTCTAACATACTAATCTCACAAAAAACAAAAGAAAACAACTCAAACTTACTTTATTACTTTCTATTTACATAATACTTATTTATACTTTACAAAAGACAATTTGTAGTGGATATCAAGCTCCAATAACAATTCATATTTTTCATACATATTATAACTAAGTAGACAAAAAATAATTGTTAGAATATATTGATATATTTAATATATGAAATATATACATGCTCCTATAGGCCCTCCTAACCTTAAAAACTTCTACATGACCTCGCAGCGCCGCCCTCGCCCCCACTCTTGTTCGCACTTCGTACTACTAAGAGTGAAACTCATCTATGATTAAAGACTAAATAGCTAGACTGCATCGTAGTAGGTTTAAAATTCAGTTTTAAATGGAAAGTATATATTGGAATTGTTTGCCATAGAAACAATAATAAACACATTAATCTTAATTTTTTATATGCTTAAATTGTAATTTCAACATAAAAGCACAATAAGCATATAAGAAACATTATGAGATATGACTGTGAGAATATATTGTGTATATTCTCAATTTGACATGATTGTGTATATTAGGAATTAGGAAAGATTGTGGTGTAAATATTTGAATTAGCTGTATTTCCTTTTTTAGTCATAGGTTTAGGGTTATATAAACTGATGAACTCTTTGTAAATTAGATACAATTGAATATGCAAGTTTATTAAGAGATCTTGCATGGTATCAAAGCCACGTCCGAAACTCTAGGTTTGGCCTTGATCATTCAAAGCTCTTTCTCTTCGTTCACGCTTGTTGTTTGAAGTCTTCTCTGGTATTCTTCAAAGTCATGAAGGTATCTCTGGGCTTCTCCGAAGTCGTAATAGCCTTCTCCGAAGTCACGATAGCCCCGTCTGTTCTTCTTTGAAGTCGCGACAGACTTCTCTGGTCTTCTCCGAAGTCGCGACAGACTTCTGGTGCCTGGTCTGAAGTCGCGACTCTAGTCTAGGTTTGAGGGATCTCTCTCTGTCGCACGCGACCTCTGCCTTGGCTCGACTTCTGGTTCTCTCTGTGTTGATCGAAGCTCTTCATCATTGGTCTCTGTTTTCTGCCTTGGCTCGACTTCTGATTCACACAGGTCTTTAGGCTTTAGACTTGTTAAGTTATTTAATATTCTGATTCTTGGTTTATAACAGTTTGACCCCTCAGTTTTCTGGTTATTAGACTTGAACTTTTGGTTTGGCTATCTTGCTCTATTTTGGGTTTATTACACTTGAACCCCTCAGTTTTTTAGTTATTATGATGTCTCTGGCTTCGGATGAGTGTGCCTTCTGCCATTAGAGGGGCCATTGGAAGTATTATTGTCCCAAGAAGGGATGTATGTCTGCCTCGTCTTCACAACAGTCTCAGACCCAGTTTTGCCCTTCTTCTCCAAGTAATTTTCAGGCTCCTGTCGCTTATACTACATTTGTGCCGGCTCTTAATACTGACTTGGCTTTCTTGAGTGCTCAGATTAGTCAGCTTCAACATATATTGTCTCCCTCCCAACAATCCTCATCTGCCTCCACTGTTTTCTCTCTTCATTCAGGTTTGCTTAGGTCTTCTTCAGGTATCTATTCGTTTGTCTGGATTTTTGACTCTGGTGCCTCTCATCATATGACTCCCCATCTCTCCTTAGTTCAAATTGTACTCCCATTTCCTTTCCTATTATTGTTAATGCTAATATTGGGTCTGGTATGTCTGTTATATTTGTTGGGTCTGTCTTACCGTCTGTTATGTCTGCTGTTTTCATTCCATCTGTCCTTTATATTCTTCAATTATCTATCAGTTTCTTAGTAGTAGGAATCGTCTCAGATGGCGACGACTCCGAGGAAAAGCGCGATTTTGCGCTTCTGAGGAAGAATCGCAGCAGAATCGCGAATCTGAGGAGAGGGAAATGCGAATCTGATGCGAGAAGGGAGCACTATTGAGAGGGCAAGGAGAGTACTTGGTCACTGGCGCCGTTTGACGACTTCGATCTCGCCGTTTGAAGCCCTAGGTCTTCGTCTCTTTCTCTCGCTTCTCTCACCCTCGATCTCCTCTTCGTCTCTGCCTCTCTCTTTCTTCGTCTTTGTCGCTTCTCTTGCCTCTCCCTCTCTGATCTATTATGTTCTCTCTCTCTCTCTCTTTCCCTCTCCGTTTTCGTTGATATATATAATATAATTTATCATATAATATATATATATATAAAATTTATAAATTATAAATTATAATATAATTTATTATAAACAATATAATTTTTATTTGTAAAATAAAAAATTATTTATTTTATCATATATAATATAATTTTTATTTATTATTTATTTTTTTAACAATTATTTCTTAACTTTTTAACACATAATAAATCATCTAATTGTTTAAAAGAAATCTATTTAAATCATATATAATAAAAAAATATTAAAAAATTTATAAAATAAGACATCTAATTTTTATTTATTATTTATTTTAACATAATTTATTATTCATTATAATAAATAAAATATAATTAATAAAAATAATACATAAGCGCTCCTAATTTACGACTCCTCTAAGTGGCCACGTTCTCCCGCTCCCGCTTCGTGCAACTAAGATCAGTTTATTATCTATCAGTCAGCTTGATGCCTTCGGTTTTGATGTTATCTTTTCTTCTTCTATCTGTTCTGTGCAGGATCGGATGTCCAAGCAGCAGATTGGGATTGATCGTAGAGTTGGAGATCTCTTTGTGGTGGAGAGCCTACATCTGCCTATGACTACTTCTCCAATTGCTTTTTCCTCTTTTCAGTTAGATTCTCTGTCCAGTCCTTTCTACTTGTGGCATTTTAGATTAGGGTATTTGTTTGCTGACCGCTTACGGTCTTTAGCTCAATCAGGTATGTTGGGTAAAGTTTCTCCTAATGAACTTACTGAATGTCGGAGGTATAAACTTGCCAAAATGGCAACCTTACCTTTTTGTAAAAGTACTTCTATATCTGATACGTTGTTTTCTTTAGTTCATATTGATATTTGGGGCCCTTCTCCTGTTCTCACCAAAGGGGGTTCTGCATACTGTGTCATTTGTTGATGACTGCACCCGTTATACCTGGGTTTATCTTATGACTCACAAGTCCGATTTCTTTCAGATATACCGTACCTTTTAGTCTATGATTACTACTCAGTTTGGGTTGAGAATTAAAGTGTTACGGTCTGACTTGGGTAGGGAATATTTTAAAATGAGTTCTGTGAGTATTTGGCCAATTTGGGTACAATCACCAAACTTCCTGTATAGATACATCTGCCCAAAATGGTCGAGCCGAGCGTAAACATCGTCATCTCCTTAAGATAGCTAGGTCTCTTCTTCTCTCTGCCTCAGTTTCGGCTCTGTTTTGGGAAAAGGCAGTTCTTACTGCTGTTTTTCTTCTCAACCGCATGCCTACTCCCTTTCTTTCTGGTCGGTCTCTTTATAAGGCTTTGTTCTCCCAAATTGCTAATTACTTCCTCCTTCGTGTGTTTGGGTCTACCTATATTGTCCTCCTTCTCCGCAAAGATCGGACCAAACTTAGTGCCTGGTCTGTCCTTTGTGTCTTTTTGGGTTATAATCCTACTCAGAGAGGCTATCAGTGTTACGACCTTGTTTCCCGTTATCTTTATGTCTCCGGTCATATTTCTTTTCTTAAACGTTTGTCTTACTTTCAGCTTCCTCTTATCACTGCTCCAATTTCCAAAGATGATTTGATTCATATTGATCAATTTCCTTCTGAGGTCTCTCCTGATGAATACATTTCTACTGTTCCCCCTGAACTTGTTCCCTCTTCTCCTCCTACCACCCCTCTTGTTGAATCTTTCTCCACTGAACCCCATGAATTTGCTCCCTTTTCTCCTCCTTCTCTCCAACCTGCTTCTCCTCCTCCTCTATTGTTAGTTTATTCTCGTCGCCAAGCTCTCCCTCCACCAGTTGTCTTTGCCCTGACTGTTGATCCTCCTACTTATGACAACTCTGATCCTGCTGCACACCAATATTCTAATTGAGAGTGTCATCCTCTAAACAGATTAGGTTGGTCTAATATATGTTTTTCTGCTTCCTGTCGTATTTTTTTGTCTGCTATTCATTCTTTTTTAGAACCTCAGCTTTGCAAGGAGGCCTGTCAGGATCCCAATTAGGTTCGAGCTATAGAGGATGAGTTGTTTTCCTTGCAGAAGGCTAATACTTGGGCGTTGGTCTCGTCGCCTGCTGGCAAGAATCTGGTTGGTTGCAAATGGGTCTATAAAGTCAATACTCATTTTGATGATTCTCTCGAGCGATACAAAGTTCGCCTGGTTGCCAAGTGTTTCTCGCAGGAGTATGGTATTGATTATAAGGAGACCTTTGTCCCTGTTGCCAAGATGACTATTGTCTGTACCTTGATTTCTGTTGCTGCTATTCGACATTGGCCTCTTTATCAAATGGACGCTAAGGATGCTTTTCTTAATGATCATCTTACCGAGGAGGTCTATATGCGTCCACCCCCCTTGGCCTTGCCCACTCCTCTGGACAGGTTTGTCGTCTTCGGCATGCTCTGTATGGTTTGAAGCAATCTCCTCGTACTTGGTATAATCGCTTTCAGACTGCTGTTATTGAGCTTAGATTTCATCCTTCTACTTCTGACTCTACTTTGTTTTTGAGACATACCTCGGTTGGTTTTGTTGATCTCTTACTATCTGTGGATGATATGATCATCACTAGCTCTGACTCTTTTGCTATCTTTGAGGTCAAGCAGCATCTCTTCCGCACCTTCGAGATGAAGGATCTGGATCCATTGCGGTATTTTCTTGGTATTGAGGTTGCTTCTTCTCCAAAGGGCTATTTTCTGTCTCAGGCTAAGTATGCTAATGAGGTCATTCACCATGATGGTCTTCCTGATACCAAGGTTTCTGATACACCTACTGAGCTTAATGTGAAGCTCAACTCTACTGCTGGTGTCCCTTTAGATGATCCTACTTTATATCGTGAGCTTGTGGGTTGCTTAGTTTATCTGACGGTTACTTGTCCTGATCTTGCCTATGCTATTCATGTGGTTAGCCAGTTTGTTTCTACTCCTTACTCCACACATTGGGCTGCATTGGTTCGGATTTTTGCTATTTACGAGGTATTATATTTCAAGATTTACTATTATCCTCTACTTCCTCTCTAGATTTGGTGGCCTATGCTGATTCTGATTGGATTGGTAATGTTACTGATCGCAAGTCCTGTATGTTTCTTGGCGATTTCTTGATCTCTTGGAAAAGTAAGAAATAAATTGTTGTTGCTCGCTCTACTGCCGAAGCTGAGTATCATGCTATGGCTTATGCTACTGCTGAGATTGTTTGGCTTCGTTGTCTTTTATCTAATTTGGGTGTCCCCCAGTCTTCTCCGACCTCCCTCTATTGTGACAACCGCAGTGCTATTCAGATTGCCCACAATACTGTCTTCTATGAACGGACAGAACACATTGAGATTGATTGTCACTTTGTCCGACAGCATCTACAGTCTGGCTCTATCTCTCTTCCTTTTGTCTTTTGAAAGATTGTGGTGTAAATATTTGAATTGGTTGTATTTCCTTTTTCAGTCATAGGTTTAGGGTTATATAAACTGATGAACTCTTTGTAAATTAAATACAATTGAATATGCAAGTTTATTCAGAAATCTTGCAATGACAAGGCAATTAACTATATAAGTGATAGATCATGGAAATATACAATAGATGCTTATCAATTGAGACATATTCCAAAGCACTAATCATTTATCCCCTGTTTGGTTTATTCCTCTTTTTTGAAAATTGAGTTTTTTTGTTTTCTGTGTTTTCTAGTTTTCACTGAATTTTTTTTAAAAATATTTTAAGCAATTTTTTTAGTTTTTAGATACACCTAATATAAATACACTTAAAAAGTATAATATTTGTGAAAAAAAATATTAAAAAAATTCACTAAATACTAAAAATATAAAAAAAATACAAAAATTCAATACATTTTTGTATTCTTATGTATTTATTCATTAGATAGGTCTATATAGAATCTAATATTCTCATAGATACTTTGAATTAAGACATTTATTAATCGTTAATCTTGATGATCGCCTTGCCCATCCAATATGAAGTGTTGTGGAAATAGGTGATCTTGAGGTTTCTGTTGCAAGTTGTTCACCAGTAAATGAACTTTATCTCTTCAAGTGCTTGATAACTCCTAATCATCTCATAAATTCAAGCTATAGAAGTTAAAAACAAAGTAACAAAGAAGCTATGCAAGGAAAAAAGAAGAAACTTTGTTTTCTTGGTTGTGTTTAAGGAAGAAGGGATAGACATGAATAATTATAGGAAAAATTGGAACCTTAGGAAAAATGTAACTCTTTGTTTCATTTTTTTTAACAATGTCAACTTTTTTTTTTTTTTTTATTCTGTCCAGAAATTTACAAAAAAAATCTGCATGCATGTATTATTTGTGTATTAATTTGGCTTTTCACCTTTCTAGCCCTTTCTTGCCCACATGTGATGGGAACGACTGAGTATCAGGTTTAAGAAAGGAGAAAAACAGAGATAGTTTCAAATTCATTGCGAACCTAGGGAATGGTTAGAATTTGTGTTCGTTGCAACCTAATTATCCAGTGATAGTCAAATGTTAACCAAAAATTTGAGCAATTGACCAATTAAGGTGAATAATGATGATTATAAGAAGACTGGATGCACAAAATAGTAGATGCACCTCTGTTAAGCTTCTAAAATGCCCCAAAAAAAGAAGAAGAAGAAAGTAATAATATAGAAAAATTGTTGTTGGAACATAGTTATGTGAATTGTAATAATTTTGTTGATCGGTTTTTGAAATTGATGCTTATTTTTGTTGTGCTGATGCTGTAGTGCTTGTTGTTAGAGTTGTTAAGTAGTCATGGTTATGTCGGGAGCTTTTGCGCATGCTTTTACATATAAACATTAGTTTTCCTTTAAAAAAAGAGAGAAAAATGGGAGAAAAACACAGGCTCACATTCCTCTCCATCGGCACACCGAAGTGAAAATCCTTCCCAATCAACTTGTTCTTGATCTTGCTCTCCTTTCCCCCTCATTTTGCTTTATTTTCCTTCCTTTTACCTCTTGTTACAATTCCCTGTTCTTGTTTTTGTATTTATGTAGGATCTTCTTTAATATTTAAGAAAATAATAAAATTGTTCCAGGCTTTGTAGAATAATGCAGTTTTGCCTCCTCTCAAATGGTAACTCAATATTAACTTCTTCTTCTTCTTCTTTTTTTTTTTTTTTTTTTTTTTTTTTTTTTTTTTTTTTTCTGGTTTGTCATGTTCACAACTCCTTTTCTGCCTTTTTTCTTTTATGTTAGCAACCAAGTAACACTGTGGCTAAGTATGGCTTCTTGGTTTTGTGGCGCAAACCTTTTTTTTTTTCTGCCCTTTATTCATTTATTTTTCTAATGTATTTTTTGTAACAAGAAAAATGAATTAACTAAAGAGTGTAATGGAACAAGGATGCTACCAATCCCTAGAAATCAACCCAATATTTTTTTTTAACAACCACACTGTTACCATCACAATTATTCGGGTAGTCGTTGGGTACCACGGGGTCCAATTCTGATTTGTACCACATCGTTGATTTTAGATGACTTGTCCAACACCCAAGAGGGCGAAGACTGCAACGTGGGCAAAAACTTCTATTAGACATGCTAAGAACAAGTTTTTAACTCTGATGTCACTTGCTGGCACAACAGAGGCTTTGTCTAAGAATCACAAATACACAATAAAAATATCTAGTTGACATCAAATTATGGAGGAGGAGAGGCGCATGCAAAGATTTTTACAAAACTATATTCTTATTAAGTTGTAGCTTTAGGTCTTTCAGCCTCCCTTCTTACATAAAATCCTGACTACATATGTTTATATAGGCTCAAGTCACTCAACCGTAAATAGTCAAATTTTTTAAACATGAGCAGTCCATATGTTGAATCATATTTTATTTTGCTTAAGAGTAATAAACACTTCATTTATACAAGACAGAGTGAGGCACAATACAGAACACAGTTCTCAGCATATTACACTTTGGACCTTCAATTCTTCTACTATGTGTACAAGATAGACATGCTAGAGTACCAGACACCGGCCATCTAGTGCACATATAAACAATGCAACATTCCAGTCAATAGTTTTGGCAAGAGCAACATAAGAAATAGTATGCTATCACAAACCTGTCAAGCCTGAAAATGTATCCCCATTGATACGATTACTTTCTTTGAATGAATTTACCCAGTTACATCTCTCAAGATCTAAAATTGATGAGCAATAACATTTGCCCAGTTTCTTTGAATGAGCAATAACATTTAGTGAAACTTATCTATGATTAAACACTTAATAGATAGATTGTATAGCAGTAGGTTTGTAATTCGATTTTGAATGGAAAGTATATATTGAAATTGTTCTTCATAGAAACAACAATAAACACATTAATCTTAATTTTTTATATGCTTAGATTGTAATTTTGACATACAAGGCACAATATAAGAAATATTTTGAGAAGTTAAAAGCATGGCTAAGTATGGCTTCTTGGTGTTGTGGCTCCAACCCTTAATCTTTTTTTCTTTATTCATTTATTTTTCTTATTTATTTTTTGTAATAAGTAAAGTGCATTAACTAAAAAATGTAATGGAACAAGGATGCTACCAATACCTTGAAATAAACCCAATATTTTTGTTTAACAACCACGATGTTACCACCACAATTATTCTGGTAGTCGTTGGGTACCACGGGATCCAATTCTGATTTGAACCACACTGTTGATTTTAAATGACTCATCAAAACCCAAGAGGGCCAAGACTACAATGAGGGAAAAAACTTCTATTTGACACCCTAAGAACAAGTTCTTAACTCCGATGCCACTTGCTAGCACAACAGAGGTTTTGTCTAAGAATCACAAATACACAATCAAAATATCTAGTCAACATCGAAGTATGGAGTAGAGGCACATGCAAAGATTTTTACAAAAACTATATTCTTATTAAGTTGTATCTGTAAGTCTTTCAGCCTCCTGTCTTACGTAAAATCCTGACTACATGTGTTTATACAGGCTCAAGTCACTCAACTGTTAATGGTCAAATTTATTAAACACTAGCAGTCCATATGTTGAATCATGTTTTATTTTGCTTAAGAGTAATAAACACTTCATTTATATAAGATATCCAGGTAGAGGACAGAGTGAGGCAAAATACAGAACACATCTCTCAGCAAATTACACTTAGGACTCGGACTGTGCACGAAGTGTACAGGAATTCGCATGCACATCTGAATTGATTAGTAGCTTCACTTGAACTCTAATTTAGTATATTGAAAAGGATACATTTTGAAAGGCTTGTTGCTAATGAGACATGATTGTCATCTTTGTCATCATCGTCATCTATTTTTTTGTGGGTTCTCATAGTATCAGTTGATCCATTTTGCCTCATTACTATCTGTCTTCTTCTTCTTCATCTTCCATACCTTCTTCTTCTTCTTCTTCAGCTTCCCTTTTTTCTTCCGCTTCTTCTTTTTCTTCTTCTGGTTCATCTTCTTCTTCATCAGCTTCCATGGTTCATTTCTCTTAGGCCCTCCCTATGCAATTTAGCTGAATTTTACTCAAATTACACAGTGGAGCTCCTGTTTTTCCTCATCTTGCCCTGAAATGCCATAAACAACAATCTTGTGCTCTAACTTGTAAATATCTTCGTTGCTTTCAAATATGTTGAGATTAATACATCTTTGTAGGAAATGACCTTCTTCATGAATGTCTCTACTCAAACAAAATATTTTAGGTCACAAGATAGGTTTAAATAAGTAGAGGGTAATCAAAATGAATGTTAGCAAATGTTTTAAAATTTTTTGTTGAAGATAACATAAATTTAGACCTAGGAACTGGTCGATTATAAGACATGGGCCCTTTTCCTACCTCACGTAGACTAGGGAGATCTTTCCGCCCTCAGCTCTGCTACTACCCCAGCCTTGCCCCACCCCATGGTTATCAAAATCGCGATCTGAATTGTAGGATTGTACGATCCTATGATCCTAAATTGTCAAAACTATCCAAATCGTCATAGGATTAGTGTTATAGTAGGATCGTAAAAGATTGTATGGGATTGTGTGGGATTGTGTAGGATCGTATAGTGTTGCAGTATGATTGTAGGCAGGATTGTTGGTTTTGTGATTTTTCACCATACTTTTATTATGTATTATCCTAATTTGTATTTTTACCATATTTTTCATAGAAAATAGAATCTTCCGATTCTCAATCTGATCCTACCATCTGATCCACGAGACCCTCTTACCGATTCTATGTAGGATCCTAATTTTAACAAACTTGCCCTACCCACCTTACAAAATTTCACTATCTACCGATTGCTCAACAAGAAGAAGATGAAAAATTGCAAGATTAAACTTTTGTTAAAAAGAAAAAAATGTTGAATGTTGAATGTCAATCTATCTATGGATTTGGCTATGTAGGTCAAATGTCAGATTAGATCAATTATCAAATAAGAAAAATGAAAAGCCATCCGTATATACACATCTATGTATGTATATACATTCATGCATATGGTAGGTTGAAGTTGCAAGAATCAAACATACATGCATACCTTACTTGAAGAAGCAACAAAAGGGCAATATTTTTGAACGATCTCTGGTTCCGGTACATTGCATTCTCATCGAGAAAATGGGTGAAAGAGGCTGATTGTAGGTGGGGCAACTGTGGAGAGAAGATAGATGTGTATAAGAACCTTAAAGCCCAAAAGACATTCACACACACACACACACACACATATATATAGGATGGATATTTGTGTAATTAATTGTTTGATAGGGGCATTTTGTGAGAATATATTGTGTATAGAATTAGGGAAGATTGTATTGTGTATAGAATTAGGAAAGATTGTGGTGTAACTATTTGGCTATATTTCATTTTTCGTATTTTCCTTTTTTAGTCATAGGTTTAGGGTTATATAAACTGGTGACCTCCTTGTAAAGAAACACAATTGAATATACAGATTCATTCAGAAAACTTACATGGTATCAGAGCTAGTTTTCAAACCCTAGTTGCCATCGTGCGATCTTCTGGTTTACTGGTTTGTGATCTCTGGTTCTAGTTCACCTCGTGACACACCTAGGGTTTCGCCTGGTCTGGTCTGGTCTGTCTCGTCTGTCTCAGATGCACTCCGTTTTTGGTCGACTTCGTGGGTCATCGTCGTTCGACTGGTCTGGTTCTCTGGTCTGGTCTGGCCTGATTCGTCTGTCTCAGACACAATCCCTTGTGGGTCATCTACTTCGATCTCAGCTGAAGCTCCATTTGAAGCTGTCTATTGTCGTCGTCGATCAACTTCATTGCCTCGGCCGACTTCTAGGCTTTTGATTCTCTAGTTTGGCTCTCTTCTTCCTTATCTGGGTCTGGGTCTAGGTCTAGGTCTGGGTCTGAGTCTGGGTCTTGACCCATCTGAAGGTTCTCTTATTTGGTATTTTGACCCTGTTCTGGAGTTTCTCCATTATTACGGTTTTGACCATAGTTCACATCTCTAATTTCAGTTGGGCCTATTTGACTTCTAAATATTGTGTGTCCATTGTTCTTGTTCATGAATGCACCTATGATGTCGAATACCCATCAGATTCTGCCTCTTGCAAAGCCTAAAGCATCAAATGCGTGTGTATTCTGCCATCAGTGGGGCCATTGGAAGTATCATTGTCCCAAGAAGCGACATCTGCCTGCCTCATCTCTTCAGTAGTCTCAGAATTAGTTCCGTGTTCCTCCCATAACTTCGACAGCATCCGCTGCAGCTCTTGATCCTGACTTGGCTTTCTTGAGTGCTCAAATTAGTCAACTTCAGCATATATTGTCTACCTCCCAGCTATCCCTATCTGCCTCCATTGTTTTTTCTCTTCATTCTGGTTTTCTTGGGTCTTCTTCAGGTATTTCTTCGTCTATCTGGATTTTTGATTCTGGTGCCTCTTATCATATGACTCCCCATCTCTCTTTACTTTAAAATTGTACTCTTTCTTTTCCTATTATTGTTAATGCTGCTAATGGGTCTGGTATGTCTGTCATATCTATTGGGTCTATCTTACCGTTTGCTATGTCTGCTGTCTCTATTCCATCTGTCCTTTATGTTCCTCAGTTATCTGTCAGTTTATTATCCATCAGTTAGCTTAATGCCTCTGGTTTTGAAACAGCAGATTGGGACTGGCCGTAGAGTTGGAGACCTCTATGTGGTGGAGAGCTTGTATCTGCCTATGACAACCTCTCCAACTACTTTTTTCTTTTTTTAGTTAGATTCTCTGTCCAGTCTTTTCTACTTTTGGCATTCTAGATTAGGGCATTTGTCGGCTGATCGCTTACAGTCTTTACCTCAGTCTGGTATATTGGGTAAAGTTTCTCCTAGTGAACTTACTGAATATCGGGGGTGTAAACTTGCCAAAATGGCAGCTTTACCTTTTCAAAAAAGTACTTCTATATCTGATATACCATTTTCTTTAGTTCATACTGATGTTTGGAACCCTTCTCTTGTTCTCACCAAAGGGAGTTCTGCATACTATGTGTCATTTGCTGATGACTGCGCCCGTTATACTTGGGTTTGTCTTATGCCTCATAAGTCCGATTTCTATCAGATATACCATATCTTTCAGTCTCTGATTACTACTCAGTTTGGGTCTACAATTAAAATGTTACGGTTTGACTTGAGTGGCAAATATTTTTAAAATGAGTTCTGTGAGTATTTGGCCAATTTGGATACCATTCACCAAACTTCCTGTACAGATACACCTGCCCAAAATGGTTGAGCCGAGCGTACAGAAAATTTACACATTTAAGTTAATTTGACATATAACAAGGGCAAGGTGAGACGCATACTTTTCCATTGAACTCACCCTAAACCCATATGAATTTTTGTTTTGTTTCCCTAAACATGTTCCAACATACCTACAGTCAGTCTATTTTTTTCCAATTATATCATTAATAAAATCTTATAATTATTATGTGAACTGATTAATGCCAGTAAATTGTCAGGTGGTTCTTTCTTCTTCTTCTTCTTCTTCTTCTTCTTCTTCTTCTTTTTTAATTTTTTATTATTATTATTTTTTTTAGGGTGGAAAACATTTTTCAAAAAATGTTTTTCGCATTTTCTGATGTTTGGTACAATGGAAAACAAAAGTCAATGGAAAAAATATTTTTTTATGGTCACTGAAAAATAAACTTACTTGGGCAAAAAATATTTTTCACATTTAAAAGGCGGAAAACGTTTTTTGAAGTAAAGTCTTACCAATGCCACCATACTACCATCGCCACTCGCACCTCAACCACACCACCATTACCATGGCCACTGCCACTGCCACCATCAGCGTTGCTATTGCCGCTGCTGCCACCCATCACCATGCAACCAACTCCACCTCCACCTTCGTTCCACTACCACAACTACCAAACATAGAAAAATGTTTTCTCCAAAAAACATTTTCTGAAAAAAAATTTCCATCGAAAATGTTTTCTATTAGAAAATGTTTTCGGCCTAAACAAACAAAGCGTAAGTAAATGAGTTCTTTCAAAGGACTCGTATTATTGCCAGGAAACTATGAGTTGTATTAAGCACAATAATAGCTTACCATGTATGAGGCAAGTGAACAGAGTGTAACTAATTCTTATGATTACCACATTTAGCGATTTTGGCCCTGTTTGGTAGAGCTGTGGGAAAGTGCTTATAGCTTATGCCTAAACAGCTTATAGCTTATAACTATGAACATAAGCTGATTTTTGACTTATAAATTAAGCATCTCGTGCCCCACTCAAAGAATAAGCTGATTTCTGACTTCCAAAAAGCTATAAGCTATAAGCTATAAGCTAAACTAAACACATCAAAATAGCTTAAATTAAGCTGAAAGCTGAAATAAGCAGCTTTTAAGCTGCACCAAACAGACACTTTATTCTATAAGTATTAATATCAATTAATCTATAGATTGTATCAAACACAATAATAACTTACCATGTAGGAGGCGAATGAACACAATGAAACTATTTCCTATGATGATCACATTCAGCCATAATCTATAGATGTTAAATTTTATTGTCGTTAATGTATAATGGTCTTTACCAAGATCATTCCAATGCCTCTAGCCGTTTAGCATTTTATTATTATATAATTTATATTGATGGAACATATTGTTTGTGCGGAGTTTGTTAGTGAAACTCATCTATGATTAAACACTTAATGGCTAGATTGTATGGTAGTAGGTTTGTAATTTGGTTTTGAATGTATAGTATATATTAAAATTGTTCGTTATAGAAACAACAATAAACACATTAATCTTAATTTGTTATATGCTTGGATTGTAATTTTGACATACAAAGCACAATATAAGAAATATTATGAGATATGACAAGGCAATTCAGTATATAAGTGATAGATCATGAAAATATACAACAAATACTTATCAATTGAGACATTTTTCAAAGCACTAATCATATTGATAATGAAACGCTTTAATAGATGGAGTCTGGAAGGCATTAGGCTTTGTAGTTTGATTTTTATGTGGGAAGTGCTAGAGAAGGGAAGTGGGTTGTAATCAACATTACAAAAATTGAAGTATTGCTATTTTTATCATTAGATAGGTCTATATAATTCAATATTCTCAATGGAACTTAACATAAGAGTGACTTTAAATTAAGACATTTACTAAGCATTAATCTTGATGGTCAGTCTTGCCCCTCCTGTATGAAATAATTACTTGTATTAATATCTTGAAGAATGGGCCGTTGTGTAAATAGGTTGTTGAGGCACTATCTTTGGGTTTCCGTTGCAATTACTTCTCCAGTAAATGAACTTTTGTCTCTTCAAGTGTTTGATAACTCCTAATTATCTCATAATCTGAAGCTAGAAAAGTTATAAAGTAAGTTAGTAACAAAAAAGCTATGCGAGGAAGAAGCTTTCCTAATTGAGTTTCTAAGGAAGAAGGGGTAAACATTAATGCATATAGGAAAACTTTGAAGCTTAAGAAAAATTTTACTGTTAGTTTTATTTTTGTTGCATTGGGGAAAAACAAAGACATTTAGATTTCAGAATTCTACACACACTGCATACCTTTTGCACTCAAAACTCTTCTGCCAGGATTGTGGATCATCCATGAAGTTCTTATTTGTCTTCTCCTCATATGGTCACATTCCTCTCCATTAAAAAACCGAAGTGAAAATTCTTCTCAATCAACTTGTTCTTGATCTTGCACTCCCCTTCCCCACCCAACCACCCCCCCCCCCCCCCCCACCCCCCCCCCCCTGCGCGTGCTTTGCCTCCTTTTCCTTCCTTTTACCTCTTGTTACAATCACCAATTTTTGTTTTGTATATATTGATTAATGGATATGTAGTTATTGGGAGCCTTTATTTACACACCAACAATTACCTCCTCCCACACCATTTCTTTATTCACACTATTTTTTTATTTTTTATAAGCTTTTCCTCAATTCACAACCCCCCCCCCCCCCCCCCGGCGCCGCCCCTTTGCCTCCTTTTCCTTCCTTTTACCTCTTGTTACAATCACCAATTTTTGTTTTGTATATATTGATTAATGGATATATAGTTATTGAGAGCCTTTATTTACACACCAACAATTATCTCATCCCACACCATTTCTTTATTCAAACTATATATTTTTATTTTTTATAATCTTTTTCTCAATTCACATCATCAGATTCCTGACATACCCTCATCCCCCCCCCCCCCCCCGCCCCGCTTTGCCTCCTTTTCCTTCCTTTTACCTCTGGTTACAATCACCAATTTTTGTTTTGTATATATTGATTAATGGATATATAGTTATTGAGAGCCTTTATTTACACACCAACAATTACCTCAACCCACACCATTTCTTTATTCAAACTATATTTTTTTATTTTTTATAATCTTTTTCTCAATTCACACCACCAGATTCCTGACATACCCTCATCTTTATCATTTTTCTACTAACACTAACCCTAACCCTAACCCTAACCCTAACCCTAATGCTGCCACCTCCATCACCTGTGCCGGAGCAACTCCTCCCTGAGTCGTTTCCCCACTACCCCTGCCATCATTCTCGTCGCTTCTGCCACGTCGCCATCACCACCGCCTCTCTCTACCACCCACCTGCAATTTCTCGCACTCTCTCTCTCTCTCTCTCTCTCTCTCTCTCAATCACGATCGTGAGATCGCGATATATTGGCAGTGCTAGGGAACAGCGGTGCAATGAAGTTGGGGAGTGGGTGGCGGCGGCGGGAGGAGATGGTGGTGGTGGCTTGTGGTTTTGGGGGAATGAGAGGGGTAGCAAAAGAGGGTGCTAGGGAGGGAAGGTGATTGGGGGAGGGGTGGAGAGGTGCTGCAAGGGTTGTAGATAGCATCGCCGGCGCCGGATTTGCAGAGTGAACCCTAAAACCTTAAAATTTGTCCTCTTAGGTAATTTTCTTGAGGGGCAAAATGGTAATTAAAAAATTGAAAAATGGTCTAGGATGAGAGAATTGATGGTGTGTAAATAGAAGCTCCCATAGTTATTGGTGGAAAAGGATTCAAAAGTCTAATTTACCCTCACAACATTTCACGTGTGCATCACGTGATTATTTTTCAATACTTTTCTTGACAAACCAGACACAATGTTGACATTGCAACAAAAATGAAACAATAATATTTTTTGTGCACAATTTTAAAATATAAGAACAAAAGTGCCACAAAGGTCAAACTATATGGATTTCTGGAGTAATTGGCCTCTTCTTCTTCTCTCTCTCTCTCTCTCTAAAAGAAAAGATATTAATAGATAAGATCAATTGGCGTACAATCAAAAGGTTGACAAAGAGGTAAAGAAGGAGATTGACTTGGGAAAGAAGAAAGAGAATCAAAAGATAGTTAAACAAGCTGTTTCTGACTCTGGAGGTGTTGCAGTTGAGCCTTCAAGCTTTTTAATTCAGCTTCCTTTTTTGTGAGAAGGTGGTTGTGAAGGTTGAGGCAGAGTACGCCAATCTGTAATAGATCATTCTCACCAGTAGAGTCTTTTGTTGACAATAGACAATTAGCAGCTCTAATGTAGAATCCTTTTGATCAAGCTTCTTTTGGGATGCTCCAATTTTTTGAAGCACTTTATTTTTAGCAAGTGCATTTTTAAATTGTCAATTTAAGTAGCTTTGGCTGGTATGATGGATTTAGTATTGCCATCAACAATTTTTAGCTGTAGGGCGTGTAAGTTTTCATGCATGCTTTGCATGTTCCTGGGGTTTTTCAAATTCTAATAGAGGGAAATCATCCTCTATCTAGGTCGATAGAGGCTGAAACATGAGGGGCAAGCTGAGTTAGCCACAGAGGAAATCATACCCTCCAAACCGCGTATGCTTCGATACAATAAATAATTGGCTGCACACTCCCTTATCTGCTTCTGTGTTAAGATGAACACTCGTCACATTTTGAAACTAAATCTAGTGCATCAGACACAAAGCAGTCTTTATCCATAGCATATGGCCAATGTGTAACATCAGTTTACATTGGTTACACCATCGTGTTATGTTTGGATCTGGGATTTGTTAAGAGAATGTAATGTTATGTTTTAGTACATAGGAATGGACTAGAATTGAGTGCCCATTCCAGGTATCCTTTTTTTTTTCTCACGTGTGGTATGACAAATGAAAGTAGGAATGGCCATTCCATTTGAATGTCTATTCTCACAATTTAATGGAATGACCATGCCTCTCCATCAGCGGAGAGAGGTTTGCTACTGCCAGTGTCAAGGACGAGATTTTCCATTTCTTCTCGGGATGTGTAGAGATGGACTTTTTCATAGACCTCATTCTCATACACCTATCATTGTTTTTTTCTTTAATTATACAGAAAATATTTACCTGTTGTCAATAATCAAATCAAAGAAAGATGAAAAATATTCTTGTTTGGGCATCGAAAAATGATATCAAACATTGATGTTTCATAACTCAGGAACTTATTATTTGTCAAATGAACGGAATATTATGTATAGAAACTTGTCCTTTAAGCCTGCTTGGAGTTTCCTGTTCTCTCCTCTGATATTCCAAGTATGACACCTTAATTTCTTCTTTTCTTTTCTTTTCTTTTTCAAACTGACCCATTTGATTCTCATTGTTAAAGCTACATTTATACTTTAGTTAACAAGAAATACTTTCATTTTGCAGTGTGATGAAGGGGCATGGTTGAATGTGTTAGGAATTGCATTTCTGAGTTCAAGGAATATTACATCCAAATTCCAATTGCAGGCAGCAAAGAGAAGCGAAGCGCCCTTCCTTCTGAGGTAAACATGAGTGGGAATCTTTGATTTTGCTTCATTTTTGCAGAAAATACCAAATCAAAATCAAATCAAAGAAAGATGAAAATGGAATTCAAATTGGTGTCTCATTATTCACACACACACACACAAGATTTGAGTATGTCTCATTTTCTGCTGAAATTTTTTTTCCATGAACAATTTTGATTTTTTTTTTTCGTTTGTTTTGCTTTTACATTAATGATTTTCTCTAATTTTCTCTTCATTTCTGATAATGGATTGTTCTAGTGATTTGCTTTAACTTCTTGATTTTTTGTAGACAATTTATTTTGGAAAATTTAATATTGAAAATATCGTTCCATTTCAACTTTTGAATAGGCAGAACTATAACCAAACATCAAAACATGTATTGTTCATGTCATAACCAAACAATGGAGTGACAATTGATGAAACTTAAGGCTTGGTTTAGTTTGGTTTATAACCAAACAATGGAGTGACAATTGGTATTCCTTCCATTCTCTTCATGTTTTATCCCATTACCATTCCCACATACCGAACCTAGCTTAAAGAAAAATGAAAACAAAAATTAAAATTATATGAATTAACTAATTCCTAACTTTGTTTGGTTGGTTGAGAAATTGACAAGAAAATATAGTCATCTATCCGAAAATTCTTCTTCTTCTTCTTCCTTTTTTTTTTTTTTTGGTTGATAATTACTAGAAACAACTAGGTATAAGTAATTTCATCTCCTTCTTGTTTTTTTGAGGGCTGCTATATGCCCCCATCTTTTTATTTTGGACCCCCCATTTCTTTTAACCCCTACCTACATAATTGAAACCCTCACATTTTCTCTTTGAACCCCCACCTTAATACCAACTATATCCTTATCTTTGGACAGGCAACTCTTCTTCTTCTTCTAGCAATGTTTCCACCGCCGGCAATCTTTCACGGACAACCTCCACCCTTTCCATTTCCAAACCCTAACCTAATCCCCCTCTCTCTCCCTCTCTCACATCCCATAGCTTCTTCTTCTTCAGATCCATGCTCCGATTCTGAAACATGTGCTCTCCAGAAACCCAAGATTCCGACACAAAGCCTCTTACCTCCGGTGACTACTTTTCCTTAGGCCAATCTCCAACCACCAACCCAGATCACAAAACCCATTAATCTTACTCATCCTCGAACCACTCCAATAGCTCCAAATGCTCTCAAGCCAGTTCAACCTGAGCTTTGTGGTCAGCGTAGTCCTCATCTACGGCCTCAGCCATGTTGCAATTGCAGCGCGTGCGCACAGAGAGAGAGAGAGAGAGAGATGATGTCAGGTGGAGATGGCAATGGGTGGTGACGGTGGTGGTTAGGGATGGGTTGAGGGTGGCGATGCAGTGGAGAAAGGACAAAGGGAGAGAGATTATCGGAAAGAAGGTCATACAAAGAGAGAGAGAGATCGCGGGTCGAGATGGGGTTGGGCTATGGCGGTGGTGGGTGAGAATGGGTTGATAGGTGGCCGGGGTGGTGGACGAGGGTCAAGGGGAGGTTGGGGGGTTGGGCGGTGGCGAATGGCAGCAAGAATGAGCTGAGGAGTGTCGTCGGCGTGCACCGCCGGAGCTTTAGTGGAGGTTGTTGACCAATGGGTTATCACTGTTAGGGTTAGGGTTTGGAAAATTAGGAGTAGAATGCTAGGGATGAGGGTAAAAATATAATTTCATGTTTGAACAAAATTTAAATTAAAAAAAATAAAAGAAATGAGGGGTTCAAAGAAGAAAAGTATATGCTAATAGCAGCACTCTTTTTTTCCCCTCCACAGTTTCAAAATATAAACAAAGCATCGATTGTCTATGCTGAGGAAGACTTCAAAGAACTGAACTATACATACAAGCAATTTTTGTGAGAGCAAACACACTTTGTGTTGGGTTATAACAGAGACACAAACCTTTGTATAATTTAGCACTAAACTAGCTTGTTCTATTTTTCCTTCTCTAAAATCATAGTCGCAAACTAGTCATCTGATCTTGATCCTTGATCTTGATCTGGACTTCACAATGGGCAACTCGAAGTTCTCCTCATAGCCTGCATTTTCTCTTTGGCCTTCTGAGCTTTGGTCTGAGCCTTCATTTTTGCTTCCTCAAAATACTGCACAAATATTGAAAACACTTCAAACTCCAAAACTAGTGTTCCAAAAAGCTTTTTAATTCTCAAATCGTTTTGCATTAATGTCCTTAATTCCCACAGACACACACCTCCAAGTGGAATAGCATCATCAGGTTGCACCACATCTGCAAAATTGCAAATCATGGCCAACAAAGTGAAAATGAAAGAACATGACAGCTATTCTAAATGGAGGTGTTATCATGCCAGATGTGGTTCACAGCAATACTACGCACTCGGGAATAGTACTCTGAAAATGAAATGTGTGGATTAGACTTATTCTACTGTGGCTCATGCCACGTCAAGTTTGAATCTACATCTATACACTTCAATTTTAGGGTACATAACCCTTTTTTTTAAAATTTTTAAAAGCAGTAATTTGACATGATTTACCTGTTGCTTTCTTTTCCTTTCAAGCTCAGCCTGTTTAACAGAATGATAAAAGCAATCTTTTGTCAGTGCTGTCATCAATTAAAAGCATATCACTATATATACCATAGTGAATGAAGTTAAAAGCATGATTGTTCTCATGTAAATATATATCTCCATTCTCACCAGAGTTTGTTTTAGCTGAGCATTCTCTTCTTTCAACTGGTTCAGTTCTGCTTCCAGCTCAACTGTGTAGGCCTGCCAAAGCAAAAGAAAATGAAGAAGCTACATAGTATGAATTTTTGTGTCAAAATTTATTATGAAAATAAGGTGTGTGGTATAGATTTAAAGTAGATTGGATGTGGGCCACACCCAGAATAATTGTAGTCCATAAATTTACTTTTTTGAATACTCTTTTTTGGATACATGGTATTTTTGAAAAAAAATAATACTCTATGCATTAACAATCACTAATTTCCACTTCTTGTAGTTGTACTAAATGCATGTTGGAGAAATCTGGAAAGTACCTGCTTTCTGGCTCTAGACCTTGCAGCGGACTCCCGGTTTTTGATCATCCGGCGTTGCCTCCGCTCCACCACCTTCTCCACCAGACCATCTATGATCCGCTTCCGTCCCCCCCTCATCCCGCCCATATCCATCCCAAACTGATTCCTCCCATCCCCTTGACTCGGGCACATTCCATCCGATGACACTGGACTCAATGGCGACCCCATCCCCAACCCCTGCCCCTGCCCCTGCCCATACCCACTGCCACTACCACCACCACCACCAACATTCCCAACTCTACCACTACCATAACACACTGTGGATGGCGGTGGTGGGTACCCATCACCACTCCTCTTCCCATTTCCCGCACCCTGAGGCAATGCTTGGTACGTTGGCATATTAACACCACTGTTGTCACCACTGCCCCCGCCGCTGCCGCCACCACCTCTGCCACCTATACCTAAAGCCATGATGGACCTCGGAACAAAACTAGGGCCTACTCGAGGGTTATTATTGTTCTGGTACAACCTGTACGGCTGCTGCTGATGCTGAGCTGGCGGGATTGGATTGCACTGTTCCCGAACTACCCCTGCTCTAACTAAGAAATTCTCCAGTGTCATCTCTCCAAAAGTGGGTTGCCAAGGGGTAGAACCCGGATTTTGGACATTGCTGCTAACAGTACCACCACCACTCTCTGGCTGTTCTTCCCGACTCTGGTGTATCTCCAACCACACTTCGTCCACCGTTTTTCGACACAAAGGCGGGGGAAGCGTAAGAGAGCCTTGCCTTGACAAGCTGAGTTGTCTAGCAATGCCCCTATCTGTCGAACCCTCACTGGGGAAATACTGCATATTGTTATTGCTACTGATGTTTGTGGCAGTGACGGTGGCGGTGGTGGTGGGATTGGAGTTGGTTTGGGCTTGGGCTTGGTTTTCTTCTGCAGTCCAAATGCTGTTGAGAAATTCATCCATGTTCATGGACCCGAAGTTCTTGCCTCTCTCGGAGAGCGTGTGCTGGAACTCATCGAGGGTGAGTGAGTAAATTGATGACTGTCGTCCCAGTGATGGGAATGCATGGTTCTTGGGTTGTTGGTCGGATTGTAATGGCGAATCAACCTCACTTATGGACATAATTTCAGGCTCTATCACCACCATTTTTTTCGATTTTCAGTTGAAGAACTTGTGTTGGTTGCTGTTGAAGACAGTGATCAAAATGGACCTGTGTATGAAGTCACACAAATAAGAAAATGGAGAATTGATGTGGCATTTGAGTTAATCTTATAATTTAATTTGTTATTTTCAATTTCTAATACTTTGTTGCTGCATGCCACCACAGTTAGAAAGAAATTTGTTTGTATAACATTTTCTTTTTAAGTAAATTACACTGGTAGTCTCCATATTTTGGTCATTGTGTCATTTTGATATTTGTAATTTCAATTGATTTGATTTTGACCTTATATTTATGATTTTATCTTAATTTGATCCATTTGATTAAAATTATAAGCTTGTTCAACCGATTTAGTGACCATTTATCTTTAAAAATCTTAATTGACATTATCAATTGAACCAAATTGACACAAAATTCTACAATGGCATGACATGTTTTATATTAACTTTGATTTGAATTGAATTACTAGTACCAAAATCATAATTTGATTTGAATGCCAAGGTTTTTTTTTTTTTTTTTTTTTTTAATAAAAAAATCTAGTAGAAGATTAATTACAAATATGAAAAATATTATCAAAGTAAACTAAATGTTCTAAATTATTTCATCTTATGGGTCTTAAATCATTTCATCTAAGTTTTATTTTTTTATATAAATTTGAAGATCTTGGTAAATATAAGCCAAATAAAAATAATGTGCTTTATAGAATTTCACATAGAATTAATTGAATATCAAATTTGACAAAGTCATCCTAAAAAACATGAAAAGAAAATGACAAAATTAGGATCATTTACCAAAAAAAAAAAAAAAAAAAAAAAACCCTACTAATTAGAGAGTAACTCTAATTATTTGGCTCGGAGTACTACTACCAAAATCATAATTTGATTTGAATGCCAAGGTTTTTTTTTTTTTTTTTTTAATTTAGTAGAAGATTAATTACAAATATGAAAAATATTATAAAACTAAACTAAGGCCAAGTTTGGCATAACCTAAATAATACAAAAAGTTAAAAAGTCACTATCTTATTTAAGTCACATCATCTTATTTAAATCACATCACCTCTCTAACACATCACATCAAACTCAACCCAAACCTAACCCATATAAACCAATAAGTCAAAAAGTGCATTTTTTTAGAACATCCCAAACCAACCCTAAATGTTCTAAATTATTTCATCTTATGGGTCTTAAATCATTTAATCCAAGTTTTTTTTTTTTAAATATAAATTTGAAGATCTTGGTAAATATAAGCCAAATAAAAATAATGTGCTTTATAGGATTTCACATAGAATTAATTGAATATCAAATGTGGCAAAGTCATCCTAAAAACATGAAAAGAAAATGACAAAATTAGGATCATTTACAAAAAGAAAAAAAAACTAAACTACTAATTAGAGAGTAAAGACACTAACTGAGAAAAATTATTGCCTCCCACCTATCATTGTCAAGTAAATAATATTTTTCTAAGAAAAATAGATCTCAAATTTTTTATTAAATAAATAATTAAATATCTCACATGAGTATCCCTAGCATTATTATTTTTTTTTTTCTAATTGATTAAGAAATAAAGTTAGTCTCATTTAAAACAATAAATTTTATTGGCTTAACAAATAAAGAAGATAGTGTTCACAGACATCTATATAGTACATGGCGAACAAAACTTAACTCTAATTATGAGTGGTCAAACATCTTATTACCAAAATCAGAAAATTTTGTCATGTGGTTTCGAAATGATGAGAGAGAAACTTTCCTTCTTTGGTATTGAAAGTGTTAGTGCCTAACTCTATCCCTATCCCTATCCCTATCCTTATCCCTATCCCTATCCCTATCCCTATCTTAGCCCTACAAAATTCAAGCTAGCACCTCATTGGTTGAACACTAAACTCACTTTATTTCGGAATCTTTTTAATAATCATCCTTTTAAAACCTCATACTATTTGATAAGAGATGCACAAAATAGAAATAAAAATTTATTAATAATTATATATCTTGCTAACAAATATTCTAAGGTATAAGGAAACAACAATACAAACTAGAAAAGTTTACACATAATTTTACTCAGAAAATTAACATATCCAAATTTATTCTATATTTGTAAAGAAGAAGTATAATATTTTTTTCGTTAAATTCAATATATGTTTTTTTAATATTTTCATCCAATTTTACTATTAAACTATCATAATTAAAATTTACAGACACAACATCATCTACCGTATAATAAAAAACATAGAATAATTTTATTACATTGAATGTGAAGCCATCACACCGAAATGACTAATCCGCTCATATTGCTCTAACTGTATTTTCTATGAACAATCCATAGAATTATAAAATTTGATACACATGCAGTGATTGAAATGAAATAAATTCAAGAGAGAAGACAAATTTTGTCAATAATAACAAAGCATAACCCAGATCCAAAACTTGAATTTTTAAAAGAATGCACAACTTAAAAACACTTATTGATAAATCAAATATACAAATATCCAATCCATTATATTACCTATTGATGACTTTTCTCATCAACCTCAGAATTTTTTGATCACAAGAGCTTCTTCAGCAAAATTAATGTTCAGAACATATATTTATTAGGATCCACATAGCCATAACCCACCACCTCCATTAACAAACTTCTGAAGCTCTCACCATCAACCCATAGAAAGAGAGAGAAAATTCATATATATGTATGTATAGAGAGAGAGAGAGAGAGAGAGAGAGGTGTGGCTTAACAAGTTGCTACAATGGAACTCCCTTTTGTTACTGTGTGACTTGTATGTTATGGGACAAAATTTGTGAAAGTGGGACCCACAATGAGAACAGAGACTTCTCTTCTCAGTTGAGAAATGCGTAATTTCACTGTGTGTGTGGAAGAGGAAAAATTATTCAATAATCTCGGAGGATCACGTGTCTGTATTTTTAAATTAATCATCATTTAATATATTTTTTATATTTTTTAATTATTCAATATAATACTTCATCTAGTTATTTTTTTATCAATCATAATAGTATAGAATATCACACTTATATTTTAGAATTATTGAATAATTACCGTGAAAGAGAGGGATTAAACACAAATTTCGAGTCTAGCCCGCCATAGAGGTCAGGAAAGATGTCAAATGCATGGAGTTCTGCCACGTTTCAGCCATGTGTCTCCACCACAGCTGTTTCTCTCTGTTCCTTCTCTTCACAGCTCAACACGTGTCCTCCTCCTCCTCTCTTCCTCATAAACTCTTGCATGTAGCTCACTCATAAGATGCATCTTGCAATGTAATTTTTTACAAAATTATATTAAAATTTTAGAATTATTTTGTAATTTATGAAACTTGAAATTAGTGAAAAGATGAGTAAGTTTATCTTTGATGGGGGTGGATGAGTAAGTTTAGTCTTTTTAAGGATGAGGAATTAATAGTCTCAATCCTTATTCTTTTCTCTTTCACAATAATGGAGTTCATGTCCCATATAAGGTTTAGTTTAAAAAAATTAATTTATTGAGAAAATTATTTAAAAAAAATTCAAAAATTTAAGTCTTATAATAAAACATATTTTAAATTTTAAATATTTTATTAATTTAAATCTTAATTTTTTAATTTATTTTCCATCTGAATCATTTACTTATTCTCATTAATTAAAATTCATAGAAAAATAATAGTTTAATCATTAAACTGAATAAAAAATGATATTTTAGTCATTTTTCATATACTTACATTTAGTATAATAGCTAAAATACATTTTTTTGCCACGGAAATACGCAATAGTTTAAATTAAAAATAAATCAAAAAATTAGTGTTTAAATTGATAAAATTAAAAATTCAAGATTTATTTTGTTACAAAACTCAAACCGTGGAGTACTTTTATTTTTCTTTTTTTTTTTTGTTGTAATTTTTTCTAATTTATTTGTTAAAATGAAGTTTAATACATTAGTATCAAATTTAATTTTTTTTTTTTTTTTAATAACTTTTCAAAGTGATTACAATGATTAAAAAAGCTTGTTCTTTCTCTTTAAACTCAAGACATCTCTCTCTAAGCATACCTTTCTAAGTCTTCTACTAAAGTGTGCCGTCGGGAGGTGGGGAAGGATTTCGGCCGTGGGCTCCTTTCTTCTCCTTCTACCATTTTTCTCATTTTCTTTGCCTCTTTGTTTAATAATATTGTAAGCTTGTCTTTCCAACCCTTTTCAGCACAACCACCACCCGCACTATCACCAGATCTGCCACCTTCCCTCTTCCATGGATCCACCCTTACTAGATTGGCATCATCTCCTTCAAATCTGCTTGTGGCCACCGATGTTAGCGTCACCTCTCCCTCTTTCTAATCTTCTAAATATGATGTTTGGCTTGCGCTCAAACTTTCACCCTCATGTCTAAAATTTTAAGATCTAGTTTCAGATCTTCTCATAATTAGAAGATTGATGATGTTTAACACGTTTGTTTCATATTAGGCGATCACCTTAACCTCAATATTTCATCTTGACCAGAGAAGATGGAATCTTCATATTTCAAGTTGAAAGTTATGGTGTAATGAAGTTTTGGATGCGTTTGGCGACTTGAATCTAGTTGCTTTTGGTTTGCTTTTTTTTTTTTTTTTAAATTTTTTTTTATTGTTTACTGTAATAATCCTCTCTGTGTGAATGTTGTGTCTCTCCTCCGTGAGGGTTTTTTCTCCTCCTCTATAGAGTTAGGATTCTTCCTCCATAGAAGTTTGTTATCTCTTTATGAGATCTTTTACTATAGCAATACGAGAATGATCTGATTTTTTTTTTATCAATTTTACAATGAAGATTTTCTTCCCAATCTAAAATAAAATAAAATAAAAGTGATTATAATGATTTTTTTAGTAAATAGTTCTTTGAATTTGATAAATTGACTTCTTAACCGAAAACTAAATGAAGCTTATGATTCGTCTAATTGAGAATAAACCCCCCCCCCCCCCCCACACAAAAAAAAAGAATTGGTTTTGTAGATGAAAAATTGATATTGTCATTTTCTTTATATTGAAAATGTATATATTTTTTTATATCTTTATATCGTTTACATTAATTTCGATCTTTTTAACTTTACTAAAGATAAGATTATATGATAAAACTACTGAGATTGTTGTATTTTTTTTAAAAGATTCGAGGAGGAGATCAACGTAATTAACCCGTATAATTAGTATCTCATAATTAATAATATATTACTTTAGGAATTTTAATTTTTTTCTTGAAGTCTATCTAACCCTATTTATACTTAATAATAATAGTCAGAATCTTGTGCATTAGGATTATCTTTTTAAAAAAAATTATATTTTTGTCACTATCTCATATTTTTTACATTCTTTCAAAAGAATTTGCTAGTATTTATTCATAAATCTCTTTTCACCTATTCCACTTAATTCAAATTATTTTCTTGTATTTTAATAAGTCCTATCGATGACATAGTTATCAAAATACCCCTAATAATAATATTTACATTGACAGTGTGAATGTTCTGTGATATGAACATTCACACTGTCGAATATGACTGTTTACATCACCAAATTGCTAAGCGTAAAATATTTGTAAAGGTAAAATTATCTATAAAATACCTTAAATATAAGAATTAGGATTTGGTTTATCAAATGTCCAAATAATAAGATTTATTAAAATATAAGAATATGTTATGAAATTGGGATACAAATACTTAAAAAAAGGATTCCCTAATAAATACTTTAAAGAATTTTTACAAGTTTATTTTAATTTAAATTTTTAAATACTTAACATCATTAAAATCATTTCAATTAGAAGTAATATTATTTTCCATATTACTAGTCTTTTATCTACAATAATATCATTTCAATAGAAGTAATATTATTTTCCATATTACTAGTCTTTTATCTACAATAATATCATTTATTTTTCAAGTTTGCATGTCGTCAGTGGTAGAGACAGAAAACTAAATCAGAAGCGGCATTTATGAATTACAACTTCAAATTTTTTTCCCCCATAACCAACAATAAGGAGATAATAATAATTAGTTTTGAATTAATATTAAGTACAAAAGCTTAAATAAATTATTACAAAAGTATTTCAGATAAAATTTTACAATTAATTTCGAATAAAATCGAAAAGAAAGTATTGCATATAACTAGTATATCATGAACAATGTAAAAAAGTCATATATTTAAATCTTAAATAAATTATATAATGGTAAGATAAATTAATTTTTACAAAATTTGAGTAAAAATTTCATATAATAGTGATATCATGTCATCATTGACATATAATATCACCAACCAATAATAAAGTAACACATGAAAGGTGAATTTCACATGAAAATATAATTAACATTCTAGTACTTGACTTTGACATATATATAGTGAAATTAATATATTTACATATCAATAATGATGAATATTACATTTATATTAAAACTTTTTCGACAAAATTTCTGTTGTAGTCCCTTTATTTCAATAAAACAATCACTATTATTCTCATAAATTTAGAAATATTATTGACATTTTATTCTAAATATTATTTTATTAATTTTATTTATATACATATATATTATATATATAAAATAAAATAAAAAATCCAAAATCGAGGGTCACGTGACCTCTGCCTCCATGTGGCTCCCCCACTACATGTCGTCGTATGCATAACAAGTTTTTCAACGCTTCTGTCCAAAAATAAATAAAATAAAGAATAAAATATATTAATCTCATTTGGAGTTTTAAAAAAGAAAAAATTACTCATAAGTCCCATATTGGGAAATGTTACTCCATCTAGTCCTGAGTGTTTTTTTATAATAATGTTGGTGATGTTGAATAATGTTTGATGTTGGTGATGTTGAATAATGTTTGAATAATGTTGGTGATGTTTGAATAATGTTGGTTGATGTTGGTGATGTTGAATAATGTTTGATGTTTGATGAATAATGTTTGTTATAAAAAGGCCTATAGTAAGCTTTAGAGAAATAGGACCTATTAGTCCAACAAAAAACATTCGGGACTAAATAGGTTAACATTCCCAAATTTGGGATTTATTGGTGCTTTCCACAAAAAAGGAAAATTTTGATGTTTGATGAATAATGTTTGATGACGTTGGTGATGTTGAAAAATGTTTGAATAATGTTGGTGATGTTGAATAATGTTTGATGTTGGTGATGTTGAATAATGTTTCTGAATAATGTTGGTGATGTTGAATAATGTTTGATGTTGGTGATGTTGAATAATGTTTGAATAATGTTGGTGATGTTTGAATAATGTTGGTGATGTTAAATAATGTTTGATGTTTGATGAATAATGTTTGTTATAAAAAGGCCTATAGTAAGCTTTTAGAGAAATAGGACCTATTAGTCCAACAAAAAACATTCGGGACTAAATGGGTTAACAATCCCAAATTTGGGATTTATTGGTGCTTTTCCCTTTAAAAAAATTAAATAAATTTTATAATTATAACATAATTATATTGAGTTTTTTTAATATTTTAATTCATATAACACTCAATCCTCTCTCATCACTAATTCATTAATTTTATAAATGAAAAAATGATAATAGTTTCATCTCTTTTATAAGAAAATGTATATTTTTTTATTCATCCTTATATTTTTACACCATTTGAATTAATCTTGATCCCTTTAATCTTATGATAATGGAGATCATTGTGATAATGACAAAATTATGAGACTTATTATATTTATTTTAAACTTTAAGGAGAGTGACTAAGATTTACCTATAAATAAATTTGCTGTTACTACGAATATCCTTTAAGGTGATTTGTTTTTTTTCAAGTGATTTTTTATAGAATAAATTAAAAATATATATTTCAAAATTTATTTAAAGTACAAATTGTCTCTTATGATTATGAAAATTACATTTTGTCCCTTCAAATTTCTAATCACATAACAAATGATCTATTTTATTAATAAATTATTAAGTTAATTAACAATTTTTAATGATATAAAAAATGTATATCAATTATCAATTTTGGTAATTTTATTATTGTATAGAAGAGTTGTTAGAATTTTGTTTTTGTTAATTCTGTTAAATAAAAATTTTGACAAGAGATATTTATAATTTTCAAAAATCACAAGAGGGTAACTCATTTTTTAAATAAAACTCAGGAGGTGTATGTATAATTTACCTTTTTTTTATATGATTGTTGTACCTTCAATTTTTTACTATTGTACTTTTAATTTTTGTATAATTAAATCTCAACCATTTAAAAATTACTTTAAAAGATCCGAGTTCCAAGTTTCATCGAGGGTTGTGATTTCTTGGTAATTTCAGTGTGAGCAATGTACTGGAGGAGTTCTCTCTTCCCTCAATGCCATTGTTTGAGTAATTTTTCGGTATGTCCAGCCAAATGACATGATGTCATTAAATGAGCACATGCTTGGGTGATATTTCTAACTGAGAGGGTAATTTATATGGAAATTGGGCCGAGTTAGGTAATTGACCGGTATGGGTCAAAGTACGAAAGGTAGAGAAGAAGGGCCCCGAAGTTAGTTCGATCTCCGAAGTACCTAATGTTATCTCGGTCGCACTGTGTTACGGTTATCTCAGTCAAGTCCTCTAGACCAAAGTATGATAAGCCTTCTTCAGGAATATTCTGAGTTAGTTCGGCTCTTCACTTCTATGGATAGCTCGGTCTTAGCATTTGAAGCCGAGATAGAAGCAAAGGAAGGAAGAGCCGGACTTGAAGTTAGATCGGCCACACCTACCTGTCTAGTATGGAAGTATTATTTCGGTCGTTTGGTAATTCGGCCATGGTAAAACCATCTCACTTGGTTTAAGCAGTGAGGGGGGGTGTTAGAGGATAAGGATTATCCTTCTGGAGATTGAATCCTAGGAGGATTCTGCATGGAGAAGTAAAAGTCCAACTAGGATTGTGCCACACGGGACCTATAAAAGCTCACAAACATCACCCATGGAGAGGTAACACAATTTTGATTCCCGAATATACAAAGCTTTTGTCTATTTGTCTAGTTTGCTGACTTAGGCATCGGAGAGGTTTTCGGCACACACCCGCCGACCAGCTCACGTTTGTATTTTCAAGTAGTAGAACGACGCGTCGTACGGAGGAGCACAGACTTGATCAACAGGATTATACGAGAAGGTTTATTTCTTTCCCGTACACTAACCTATAATTTCTGCATAGTTTGGTTTGGAGAGGAGGCAACTTTGTATGCTTGTGTCCTTGCCACCTCATTACTACATAAATTAATATTTTGATTTTTTTATAAAGAATTTTAAATTAGTAGAAACAAGTGAGAAACATTATTTATTATCTCTAAATCATCTATATTACAAAATAATGTGAAGTAGAAAAGTGCTTTATCAAAAGAAATGAAAATTATCATGAGTCACCATGTTGTCCTATCTTACACCAATTACCAAGTATCATGTTCTTAATGCTGTGTTTGGTTGGGGGATTTGAGGAGGAATTTGAAAAGAGAAAGGGAAAATGTGTGTGAAACTATGTGAAATATAAGTATATTTTATTCACATTTCACCTTACTTTTCCTTTTCCCTTTCCAAATCCCTCTTCAAATCTCCCAACTAAACACAGCGTAAGAGTCTTTATACTCCAACATAAAATTGTGAGCCTCACTTTCTTTACCAATCATAATTTTCATAAGACACCATGCATCTATGAAATCCAAATCCAGATCCTCTAAAATAATCTTAAGGCTGTGTTGGTTCAAGGATTTTGGAAGGATTTGGAAAGAGAAATAATGTAAAATTAAGTAAAATGTAAATATATTTTATTCACATTTCACCGTCCTTATCTTTTCTTTTCTAAATCCCTTCCCAAATTTTTAAACTTAACACGGGCTTATGTAATTTTTTGGATGATTGGATTTTAATTTATAAAATTTAATAGTAAAACAATAAAAAGTTGAAGGATCAACAATCATATAAAATTACGATTACTTTAAGACAGAGATTTGAAATCATGGAGATTCATGGAGATGGAGTATGAGTAAAAAAAAAAAAATCATACAAATTTGCATGAAGCACAGATAAATATCCCAAGAGTAAAAAATAATTTTTTTTTTTTTACCAAAAAAAAAAACTAATGGGGGAACAATAGAAAAATATTTTCAAATCACAGTTATTCAGTGAGGGCATTTATAATTTTAAACAAAAAAAAAATCAAACAGAAACTCATACAACCCAAAAGATGATGAAAAGAATAAATAAATAAATAAATAAAAAAAAAATCAGTTTCCCTACATATAAATGTACCCTGTAACCTTTAGTAGCAAATACAATATTCACTACAGATCACAAAACAATAATGCTATAGAGCTCTAAAAGTAGAGCTCTAAAAGAGCTCTAATGAGTTGGCATATCCAAAAAAAAAAAAAATTTCAAGCTAAAACATCACATCAGGCTGGACCCACATACTTCCATGTCATTAGTGCATGGTTTAGAGCTCTTATCCTAGAGCTCTCAAGCATTTTTCGATCACAAAAACACTCAACAGCAGGTCCAGATTTTGACATTTTGTCATACATATCAAAACAACCACAACAAATTTTAGGACCCAAAAAAAAGAGAGCAGAAGAAACCCAAAAATATAAGCGCCCATCAAATCTGAGGCTGGCTATTTTCCCCCAACTAGAAGTGCCTTTATCATGGCATCAGTCATTCCATCAGCGTAAGGGAACATACGCCCAGAACCCTGAAGTTCATGATACTCAATCCATGGGAGTCGTTGGACAATGTAACACTGCAATGTGACGGGCAAAATAAGATCCTCATCTCCATGCCATAGTTGGATTGAACCTTCATTGTTTGGAAACGGGTTTTCCAAATCCATAGGCTCGAATTCCCAAGCTCCAAAGGCATATATTAAGTCACGGTGTAGGGACTCAAATTCTCCTTGCGGCCTTATCTGTGCCTGAGACCCAAGAAAGATAACATACACAAAGTGAAACCTAGGTTAATTATCCATTAAGCATATTAGAATTAGCTATTAACAATAACAAGAAAAATGTCTTAATACCCACCATCCATAAATCAGAAGCAGATCTCTAATCTAAACATGCCAATTTCACTCTTCTCAGTAAGAAATTTTAGTCAGTGATGAAACACTGGTCACAGCTCACAGATCAATTTTACAAAATAGAGCTACAGCTAATTCAAGACATTATTATACCGGGGAAACCAAAGAGTCTGGCCAAATTAACGTTCCTCTGCTATGAAATTCAATTTTTCAAACCAAACTAAGCCTTGTCTCCCAATCAAATAGGGTCGGCCACATTAATCATTTTCTGCTCAGTTTAGTCAGAAGTTGACCACTTTCTACTGCTGTCACTTCTCACCATTGACTAACCTGCTCTCCCTGCTTGAGAAACAATGGGATCAATATACAAACCAAATCACAATCTTTCATTTCTTTTGCTTTTTGGATAAAATAATAAATTTTGTTAAGATCAAAGATAGTCTTAACAAAATTTGATTGTTTACACTAAATCACAATCTCTCATTCCGCTTTAAAGAGCCTTAAAGGAAAAGAAATATTGACAACTTCAATTACAACTTGGAAGGTAACTTTACACCTTTGGACTTGTTTGTTTCTCTTGGCAGACAATGTTGGGTGGCTTGTAAATCCACTCTCAAGTTGCTTTGTCAATAATCTCAACCATCGCCTGTAACTAGGTAGAACAAATCTAAAACTACAAAAATCTCTTGTTCACTACCAGAATAGATAGTAACCATTGCTATAATCATGTGAATTGTAACCGTTATAGTTACAATGTAGAATGAAGGAATTTAGGGTTGGGATTTAGGAGGAAGAAGAAGAATAATAAGAAGAAAGAGAAATTTTATATATATTGAATAATCATAATACCTCAACTTTACATCAGTCTAATTTATATACAAACCTTAACATAGCAATATGAACATCGTACCCTCAACTTAAGTAAATCTTAACAAAAGAACAAAATAGCAAAATAAGTATTCTAACACTCCCCCTCCAGTTGGAGCATAGAGATCGAACATGCCTAGTTTGACGGATAAACGATGAAACGAAGGCCGAGCCAAAGGCTTGGTTAGAATATCACCCAATTGATCCTCAAAACGAACATAAGGAGTCACAAGTTGTTTGCGGAGTAAGAGATCACGAATAAAATGACAATCAACTTCGATATGTTTGGTGCTTTCATGAAACACAGGATTATTCACTTTGCTTGGTTCCATTTTTCCAAAAACATTTTTCAAAAAATTCTACTTTCTTGTTTTTCGTATTTTTTTGTTTTTATTGAATTTTTTTAATATTTTAAGCAAATTTTTTTTTTTAAACTTTTTAGACATACCTAACATAAATATACCTAAAAAGTAAAAAATTTGTGAAAAAAACCTTTTAAAAATTCACTAAATACCAAAAATATAAAAAAATATGAGAATTCAGTACATTTTTTATATTTTTATGTATTTATTAATTTTTTAAAATATTTTTTCACAAATTTTTAACTTTTTAGATACATCTAAATAAGGTGCATCTAAAAAAGTAAAAAAAATGTTTAAAATTTTAAAAATATTTACTAAAAACAAAAAAACACGAAAACCAAAAAACTTAATCCAAAAAACTCAAACCAAACACATTGATTGGTAATGAAGATAGCAGCCTGATTGTCATAAGACATGGTCATAGGAGTGGGAATAGAAAAGCCAAAATCTTGGAGAAGAGACTGAACCCAGAGTATCTCAGAAGTAGTATGAGTCATGGCACGATACTCAGCTTCGACACTAGAACGAGCAACAACAGTCTATTTCTTGCTATGCCAAATAACAAGATTACCACCAACAAAAGTACAATAGCCCGAGGTGGAACGGCGGTTAGTTTTATTACTAGCCCAATCAACATCATTGAAGCCAATAACAGACAAAGAGAAAGAGGGCAATAGAGCAAACCCCGACTTGGAACACGCTTTAAGTATTGCAAGATACGACACAGCCACAAAATGGGATTGACGGGGAGCATGCATAAATTGACTAACCACACCCACAGTATAGATAATATCGGGACAAGTGACAATGAGACATATTAACTTCCCAACCAACCGACGATAACAACCAATATCAAGAAATAAGTCGCTAGTGTCACCATCAAGCTTGACACTAGAATCCATGGGAGTATCACTGGGGTGAGTGCCTAAGAGGCCAGTCTTAGTAAGAAGATCAAGAACATACTTTCGTTGAGAAAGGAACAAGCCTTGAGAAGAGCGGACAACTTCAATCCCAAGAAAATACCGAAGATGGCCCAAGTCTTTGATGTGAATTGTTGTCCCAAATACTGCTTCAAATCAGCAATACCATTGGAGTCACTCCCTGAAATGATAATGTCATCCATATAGCCAATAAGAACAATACTCCCAATAGACGAGTGGTGAATAAAAACAGAGTGATCAAAGGTGGAACGGTGAAATCCATAGGCAAGCACAACAGCACTGAAGCGATCAAACCAAGCACGAGGGGACTGCTTAAGAGCATACAAGGCCTTTTGTAATCTACAAACAAGATGCTCTTGGCTAGGAACAACATAGCCAAGGGGCTAATCCATATAGACCTCCTCTTGGAGATCACCATGGAGAAAGGCATTCTTGACATCAAGTTGATATAAAGGCTAAGATTGATTAACTGTAACAAAGAGAAGAATCTGAGCAGAATTAAGACGAGCCACAGGAGAGAAGGACTCCAAGTAATTAACACTATAGGTCTGGGTGTAGCCTTTAGCAACTAGGCGAGCCTTAAGCCGTTCAACAATGCCATTAAGAAGATACTTAACAGTATAAATCCAACGACAATCCACAATAGATTTGCCAAACAGCAGAGAGGTAAGTTCCCACGTTTGATTATGATAAAGAGCATGCATTTCCTCATCCATGGCATGCTTCCAACCAGAGATGGACATAGCCTATTGATAGGTGCGGGGAATGGAAATACTAGACAAGCTACAAGCAAAAGGTGAAGACTAGGAGAGAGGCAATCATAAGAAACGAAATGAGTAATAGGATGTTAAGTGCAAGTTTGTGTACCTTTGCGGAGTGCAATAGGAAGGTCATCAGATGGTAGATCAGTAGGTGGAACAGGGGCCTTAAACAAAGAAGATGAACTGGTCGAGCCATAAGACACAATGCGACGAGCTTGAGACCGTTGAAAAACCTGCAAAGGAGGGGTAGAAGCAAGAGGATATAGAAGTGGATGTAGAAAGAGCATAAGAAGGAAGAGTAGGAGTGAGAGAGGCTGGCTCCCCCTCACGAGAAGAAAGAAGATCAAGAGATAACTATTGCCCATAGGAAGAAAAAAAAAGGAGTAGACTTAAAAAAGGTAACATCAACATTGACAAAGTAGCGACGTGACTCAAGATGATAATATCGATACCTTTTCTGAGTGCGAGAATAACCTAAGAACACACACTTGCGTGCTCAAGGAGATAACTTATCCAAACCAGGGTTAAGAACATGGACAAAGGCCACTGAGAAGGCAAGGGAAAATGAGATGGTATGGGATAAAATAAAGAATAGGAAGATGTGTATACAACACTAGAGGGCATGTGATTGATAAGCAAACAAGCGGTGAGAACTGCATCGCCCCAAAACTGTTTGGGGACATGCATATTAAACATCAGGGTGTGAGCAACATTTAACAAATTGCGGTGTTTCCGCTCCGCAACACCATTTTGAGGGGATGTATGAGAACAACTAGTTTGATGGATAATACCATGAGTATCACAAAAAGTAGTTACAATAGATTGCACATAATCTAAGGCATCATCAGACTGAAATATCTTAATACGTTTGCCAAACTGAGTAAAGATTTCATTATAAAACTTAGAGATGATGGAAGGCAAATCAAATCTTTGTTTCATTAAAAACAACCAAGTCATCCAAGAGTAATCATCCATAAAAATAACAAAATAAAAGAACCCATTAACAGTGGGAGTTCTTGAAGGAACCCAAATATCTGTATGGACAAGAGCAAACGACTCAGACACACAACTAACACTACGACTAAGAAAAGAACTACGGTGATGCTTCCCAAATTGACAAGCTTCACACTCAATCTGAGAAACATGACTCAAGCTCGGAACAACTAACGTAAGCTTGGCCAAGGAGGGATGACCCAAGCAAAAATGCCACTGAAGAGGAGATACACTAGCACTCAACACAGCAGATGGAGGATGAGGAGAGGTCTCAGTGTCCAAAAAGTATAAGCCATCCTTCTCATGCCCCAAACCAATCATCATCTTGGTCTGGCGGTCCTGCAAAACATAGGAAGTAAGAGAAAAGGTTATCGAACAATAGAGAGCTTGAGTCAATTGGCTAACAGAAAGCAAATTAAATGGAAATTTAGGAACATAACGACTAGAAGGTAAGGAAAGGGATGTAGTGGGATGGAGTGGACCTTGACCACAGACAGGCCGAGAAGATCCATCAGCAAGTATAATGGTATGATCAACAGGTCTAAGAGTATCAAAAAGAGAAGAATTACCAGAGACATGGGAACTAGCACTAGAGTCTAAGAGCCAAGGCTGAGGGGACTTAGCCACACATGTAATATTACCTGAACTAGCCATGGTAGCAGTAGAGGATGAAAGTAGATTAGGCCGCAGAGACTGGACAAGAGCAGTAAGCTCACTAATCTAAGTAGTGAGTGTCTCATGAGAATTAACCGGAGAAGCATTCGAGCCAGTGGACAACAAGGAAGACTGTGAGGATAGGACATCCATAACCTGATGGACATGATCAGGTTTGATATACTTCTACCAACACTAAGGTTCAGTATGACCTTGGGAACTACAATGAGTACACTTGCGATCACCACGTGTACGAGAACCAGGTTTACTATTACTGCTACCACGAAAACCACCACGTGAACTACCACTACAAGAACTACCTCCATGAGAGCCTTGCGAACCAGAATAAGAGCCCCGGGAACCAGATGAACCATGAAAACCCCCACGAGTAGACCCATGATCACCATTACTAGAAACTAATGCAAAAGATGATAAAGTAGAGGACCCAGAAGTGGATTGTGCTTGTCCTAATGAAGAGCGTTACAGCCGAGAATAGGCATTGGCAGCTAAAGGTAGAGTCTCACTGGCAAGAATCTGATCCTTGAACCCTTGCAACTCAGGATCTAAGCCAGAAAGTGAAGAAACCATCATAAACTCCTCTCAATGTTGCTTCTGCTTGTTCACATCAGTAATGAAAGGTCGATGCTGCAGTAATTGATCCCATAAAGTCTTGAGACTACTATAATAATCAGGGAGAGATAGGCTAGATTGGCGCATAGCAAAAATCTGTTCATATAACTCATAGACTCGAGAGACATTACTTTGATTTGAAAAAGACTCAGCAAGGGAGTCCCAAATGTCCTTAGAGGTATCACAAAATTCCACAGTAGTAGCAACATGTGGTTCCAGACTATGCCAAATCCAACCTATAACACAGGAATCCTCACTACACCAATCATCATAAGCTTTATCATCAGTAGG
The DNA here is from genome assembly GCA_036172215.1 of Camellia granthamiana. Taxonomy (NCBI): domain Eukaryota; kingdom Viridiplantae; phylum Streptophyta; class Magnoliopsida; order Ericales; family Theaceae; genus Camellia; species Camellia granthamiana. The sequence goes on along the minus strand of CM069905.1, from coordinate 27,991,074 downwards.
AGAAGGGGGTTCGCTAATGAAGCGGGACTTCTTCTTACCACGTAAGAAAATTTTCACGGTGTGGGGCCAAGCCAAATAATTGGCACCATTCAATTTCTTGATAGTGATAGATTTAGGCATGTCATCATCCTTACCCATAGTTATAGCCTTAGCCTCAATCTCAACCATAATGATCAATCACACAAAATTCTCAACACGAGCATGAAAGGGGCAAAATACTTGCAAACAGCCAATTTCCACAACAACCAGCACTAACAATCACCAATATAGACACAAAAGTAGCTCAAAAAACAAAAATCCACAGCAAAAATAGGCAAGAATGAAGAGAACACAGGTTTGCCAACCAAATTGGGACCCAAATTAGACCAACACACAAACTCAACAGCAGAAATCAAGAAATAGAGGACAAATATCCCTTGCTAGAAGGATTTTAGCCCTTATATAGGAACCTTCAATAGGTAGAATTGAAGAAAACAGTGCTGTTGGACGATAAATAGGCAATAATCGAACAAAACATCAACCTAACAGTAGTAAAACCAAAAAATAAGATCAAGGACCCTTAGGGATGGGATTTTCGGCTCCTAGGGTAGTGATTCCAGCAAGAAAAAACAGCAAAAAGCAGTCCTAAGATCAAATTTGAAAAACAGTCCCAAAAAACATAAAATACTTTCAAAAATCGAAAACTCACATCAGGTATGATCAAAAAATTCCACAAAAACTACCATAAATCTCAGGAGGCAATTTCGAATCTAGGAGTGAAGGACCTGTCCGTACAGTGCTTACGTCATGCTGATGTCATCATATGGCTGATTGCATCAGCACGTCTCGATCACCTCAAATCGATCTACAGAGTCTGTAGAAACCTTTTTTGATGAAGAATAGATTGCTCTAATACCAAGTTAGAATGTAAAATAAAGAAATTTAGGGTTGGGATTTAGGAGGAAGAAGACGAAGAATAAGAAGAGAGAGAAATTTTATATATATTGAATAATCATAGTACCTCAACTTTACATCAGTCAAATATATATACAAACCCTAACATAGCAATATGACTATCGTACTCTCAACTTAAGTAAATATTAACAAAAGAACAAAATAACAAAATAAGTATTCTAATAGTTACAATCTCCCAACAATACTAATAAGAGGTATCATTAGATTCTTCCCACCTTCAACCTAAAAAATAACAAATAAATATAAAAAGTAAAATAATTAAAATAAGTAACAACCCAAATTGTGGTCATCTTTTCTCCGAATGAAATTACAGTAGAATGTTGACAATATTTGTCTTTGACCAGTGATTAATACTTGAATTCAGTAGGGACCTTGAAACTGAAGAATGGACTTAGACTAGAAGTATTATTGATCAAAGGCAAAATAGAAGTTCATTATGTTGCATTCTTCAACTTTAGCTTTCACTTGAACATTAATTTACTTATGAAAACTATTAGTATGTTGCATTCTAACAAGCCTAATCACCAATACCATGTAGACAAGCAACGATATCTAAGTAGATGCTCAATGAATCAAAACTATTATAAATATGTTGAAGCAAAACCAATGACAATTATCAAGAAGTCAAATCCTCATGTGTTGATCACCCTCGTGAATGTGTATTTTTATGAGGAAGTGACGGTTTGGAAGTTAGGATCTGGCTGCTCTAGTACCATGTTAAATAACCATCTCATCTAAAAGATCAGAGGTCACTTGTTGTCAAAACTAAGCCAATAATAACCCAATTCCAAGTTGGCATATCGCGCTGGAAGGCTAAGCTCTGAACATTCAATCTATGGGATGAATTTATAAGCAGTTCAAGTAAAATCCTTCGTAATAACATCTATGCAACATAAATAAAAATGAAGAAACTAAGGAGGCTTTCTATTTATGCATGAAATCGCACAGCTACTATCATCATAGGAAATACTAAAATCACATATACAAAACAATTTTGCTGAAAATGTTCTTCAGTCCTTCCACAACCATATGCTACCAATTAGGTAGGACCCTTCTTTATACATCTTAAATATGTCCGGAAATCAAGCAATAGTTCATCAGTCTTATGGTAGCCAAATTTGAAAGAAATTAAGATAAAAAGTATATACACTCACAAGAATACAAACAATAGGTGATTGGCTTAAAGTTTATCCATCGGAAAGAATGTATCCTATACATATAATTTTTCTAGAGTGAAATGTCCCTTCAGGGACATCTAGTAAAATTGGCACGACACATATTTTTGGCATTAAATTGATTGATGGTGCTAAGGGAAGTAAACTGGGTTCAAAACTAACTTTTTGGCATTTTGTAGGAAAAGGCTGTCAAACTGTGTTTTGACAGCTGGCCCCGAGCTTTTAACATTGCACTAAGTAATGGCCTCATAACGTAATTTCAATTTAGTAAGAGAAAATAAGCACAAATGGATTTTCATAATAAATACCTCGTATCCCTTTCTCGAAAGAAGCCTAGGCAAAAGTTCTATGTCTTGGGGAGAAAGAACAGCATAGCTGTGAGCTATTAAACTAAAACAAGGAAACCATGTTTGAGTGTTCCACCAGTAGGTAAGCCATGGAATGTAGTGAACAATACGAAGCGTCCACTGGTCCTGAGGCAACTGTTGGTAATAGGCTTCTTTAGATAAATTTGTGGGAAAACCAGGCCACCAATAGTTGACAGTCGGAGCTATAAGCATTGCTCCTGCCAGTCTATTAGCATTTCATGTAAATCACTTGAGACAGAAAAAAGCGAGGACACAGAAATAGTAATGCACAGACAGAAACATGTTGACAAAAACCAAAGAAGGTAGTTTCTCGTTCCTCCAACATAACAAAGACAGTACCAGTCTAAGAAGCACGCACACTTCTAAAAAGGTAACGTGCCATGTCCAACTCTGACACGACACTTGTCGGACACTTCTCAACACTAATCACACATGGAACACATTACAAGTTTGAATAAAATAATTTGGAATCCAACAAGAAAATAAAAACGTAAATGTATACTTTGACATGGGTGGGCCCATAAAGGACATGGCCCACCACTTAATGCCCAGTCTATGATTCAAATACTAAAACCCAACATTCTTGAAGCCCAATGTTACACCAAGCACCAATGACATCTAAACACTTGGCAAGTGAAGAACCAACCACATCAGCAGACAAAGATCCTGCAGAATTATTGCACCACACATCAGCCATTAATGAGTTTCCTTACAGCATTTATTACGATAACCCTTCACGTCGAAATAGAACGGCCTCACCATGAACAAGGCAAGCTAGAACGTAGACTTTCGGCCAACATGGCAGCTTGAAGTGGATAAGGAAATGATGAACAAAGGATATAAGTAAGCTTCGACGACAAGGAGAAGGTTAAGTTCTCTATCTCTATCCTCTCTCTACATCTTCACCACTTTCACCTCTCTAACTTGCTCATCGGAGGGTTCCCTGGGGGACTCCCCGTTCCTCGTTGAACTCTTTTGCAGGTTTCTCTGTAAGTATCATCAATCGGACAACGGTTTAAGAAGCGTGGATCGACCCGGCCTGTTCCCTTTAGAGCACGCAATAACATCAGTTGGCGCCGTCTGTGGGAACTCTTTTGCTCCGTGTGGCAACTGTGCTCGTTGTCGCCAGAGACTCATTCTCGATAATCCCTACCTGCCACCTACCCAGGTGGATGGTCACAACTAGATCCATGGCCTCTCAACACAACGTCACCGACCCCCAAGTCGATCCTTCTAACCCAAACAACCCACCGCTGTATTTCACAGAACTCACCAACAGCATTAACCGCTTAGCCGAGCAAAACCAAGCCCTGATCAATGCTTTGCTTCAATGAGACCTCCCCATACCTTCGCCACCACCTCAGGATATACCATCCAATCGAGAACGAACCCCGAGTCACCCCATCCAACAATCTCAACCATCCAACTTGGAGGGCTTGCGACCCCCTCCTCCAGAAATGAATCCACCACCTTAGGCCCCACACCCATTGTTCCAAGCGCCTGCCCCCGAGGGAGAGGCCAGTAGTGTCCAGGCTCCATTGCATTCCGACGGTGACAACGTCCCCCTTTGGGATACCGAACTTCGAGCCATAAAACTCCAGCTTCAAGGAGTCATGCAAAACATACAAAATAAACCCTCCACCACAGCCAACTCATCATTTGTTGCCTCTATTAGGGACAAACCCCTACCTCCTAAGTTCAAAATGCCCTCGATCGACTCTTTTGATGGTACAACGGACCCAGTCGACCACTTGGAGACTTACAGGACTCTCATGGTCCTCCATGCATTCCCCGATGAGATCGTGTGTCGGGCTTTCCCCGTAACACTTAAGGGGTCGGCCCGACTCTGGTTTAGTCAGCTGCCGACAGACTTTGTCTCTATTTTTTAGCACCTAAGTGACTCATTTCTCAGCCACTTTATTGGTACCCAGCGCCAGCGGCGTTCGGCAACCCAACTCTTCAACATCCGTTAGACAGAGGGGGAGTCCCTGCGCAGCTTTATCACCCGTTTCAACACTGAAGCCTTGCAGGTGGCGGAAAACGATGACAAGGTCATTCTCACGGCTTTCATGGCTGGTCTACGATCATCCGATTTCTTTTTCTCCCTTTCCAAAAACCCTCCAACCTCCATGGCAACTCTCCTCTCCAAAGCCCAAAAATACATGAACGCCGAAGATTCCCTAACCGCCCAACAAGATTCCACGACCAAAAACCCGACCTCCAGAGAGAAGAGAAAGGACCCTGAAACCAGAAGCACCCAGTACACACAGCAAACACCTTAGTATACCGACCGACTTACTCGAGCCGACCGGTCGGCACCTATCCGATCGCCCGGCCGGTTCGAACGGTACACACCCTTCAATTTTTCCATGGAACACGTCTTGAACTAGATCCAACGAAATTATCCCTTGAGATGGCCCTAACCGTCACGGTCTCCCTCCAACCGTCGAGACCAGTGCAAATGCTGCTATTTCCATTAGGACCATGGTCACAATACCGAAGAGTGTGTTAACCTTAAAGACCAGGTCGAGGGCTTAATACGCTAGGGGCGTCTCAGTCGGTTCACGACAGCCCGCCCTCAGCAACGGCCAATGACCGAACTTACCAGAAATAACCACCGGCGCACCCCTCCTCGACAACTCGCACAATCTAACTAAGGCCATGATCGGCCCCCACAGCAACCCCGGGCGCAAGGCAACCCTGCCCCCCCTGTTGGAGAGATCAGAGTTATTGCTAGCGGGCTTGCTTGTGGAGGACCATCCCATTCGGCCCAACGGGCAGAACTCAGAAAAATAAGGCAGGCCTCAGATAAAGAAGTTGCAACATTGGACCGCCCCTTCAAACACCCTAAGCAGTAGATGGAGCCCATCACCTTTACGGAGGTTGATTGCACAGGCATCCGTTACCCCCATGACAAACCCCTCGTCATCTCTGCTCTCCTCTCCAGTTACAAAGTCAGACGGGTGCTTGTCGACAACGGTAGCTCTTCAGACATCATCTTCCTAAACGCCTATCACCAGCTCAAGGTCGGGGAAGAAAGTTTATCCCTTCTCCAAACCCCACTGGTTGGCTTTACTGGAGACCGGGTGACCTCCACAGGCTCCATCAATCTTCCCATTACCATTGGAGAATACCCACGGTAGACCACTAAGTTGCTCACTTTTCTCGTCGTCAATTGTCCCTCTACTTATAACATCATCCTCGGTCACACCGCCCTTAACGCTTTTTAAGCTGTCACATCCACGTACCATTTGGCCATGAAATTTCCTACTGACCTCGGAGTCGGCACTGTGAGGGGAGAGCAGACTGTGGCCAGAGACTGCTACGTCGCTTCACTCAAAGAGGTCAAGCTGAAGGAGACCATAATCATCGAAGGACTCGATGTTAGAGACGAAGATGAGTTAGTCAAAGGGGAACCAATAGAAGAACTTGTTGAAGTCCCCATCGATCCCACCAACCCAACAAAAACAGCCAAGATCGGCAGCCAACTATCTCCCAAAGCCAAGGCCGACCTTACAACCCTCCTGACTGAGCACAATGATGTGTTTGCCTGGACCCATTCCGACATGCCGGGTATTGATCCCTCCTTTGTCACTCATCATCTGAGCATCGAGCCCCATTTCCAACCCTTTCGTCAGAAGCAGCTCATCTTTCACCCAGAACGCAACGCTCTTATTGCTTCTGAGATGGATAAGCTACTGGAGGCACAATTTGTCAAGAACGTAGACTACCCCAGATAGCTGTCAAATGTGGTCTTGGTCTGAAAAAATAACGATAAATGGCGACTCTGTGTCGACTACTCCGACCTCAATCGAGCTTGCCCCAAAGACAGTTATCACCTTCCTCGCATAGATCTACTTGTCGACACTACGGCCGAACATCAAATGCTCAGTTTCATGGACGCCTTTTCTGGCTACAATCAAATTCTGATGCACTCGTCTGACCAGGAACATACCTCCTTCATCACTAACCGGGAAACCTACCACTATCGTGTCATGCCATTTGGGTTGAAAAATGTCGAAGTAACTTACCAACGGTTAGTCAATGCCGTTTTTCATCACCAGATAGGTCGGAACATGGAAGTGTACGTCGATGACATGCTAATTAAGAGCAAACTCTCCCCTGATCATTTGGCAGACCTGCGGGAGACCTTTAGCACCCTACGTAAGTATTAAATGAAGTTGAATCCGGAGAAATATGCCTTTGGCGTTGGATCTGGGAAATTCCTGGGTTTCATGGTCAGTCAACGGGGTATTGAGGCCAACCCCGAAAAGATCAATGCCTTAGTAGAAATGTAGTCTCCCAGAACGGTTAAAGAAGTTCAAAGGCTTACTGGCCATGTCACTGCCCTCAACCGTTTTATTTCCCGCGCAACAGACAAGTGCCTTCCCTTCTTTAAAGTCCTTCGACAGGCTTTTGAGTGGACCACCAAATCCGAAGAGGCCTTCCAACAATTGAAGCAGTGCATGGCCAATCCCCCTTACTCTCTCAGGCGCTCATGGGTGAGCCCCTTTTTTCTCTACTTAGCTGTATCGAGCACTGCAGTCAGTGTGGCCCTCATTAGGGATGACGGCTCAATACAGGGTCTGGTTTATTACATTAGTCGGGCTCTCAGGGGAGCAGAACAAAACTACCTATTGCTGGAAAAAATGGCCTTAGCTTTGGTCATAGCCTCAAGACGACTCCGACCTTACTTCCAAGCTCACTCCATAGTGGTCCTCACTGACCAACCTTTGAAGAAGATAATGCAACAACCAGAGTTATCTAGTAGACTTATGCAATGGTCAGTCGAGCTCAGCCAATTTGAAATCTCCTATCGACCTTGAACAGCGATCAAAGGACAGGCCGTCGCCGATTTTATTCTGGAATTCACTAACCCCACTCCAATCCCGGCTCCCCCGCCTAGGCAATTCAACACTGAGGCAGAAGATCCCCACTCTTGGACCCTTAATGTCGATGGCTCATCCTGCAAAGAAGGCAGTGGGGCTGGTCTCATCCTTACCGCCCCCAAGGGTGGCTATTCTAAGTGTGCTCTCCGCTTCCTGTTTGACGCAAGCAATAACGAGGCCGAGTATGAGGCCCTGATAGCAAGTCTTCGCCTAGCCAGAGATATTGGCGTGAGCCATCTCCGAGTGTTCAGTGATTCCCAACTGATCGTTGGACAAATCACGGGGGAATTCGACGCCAAGGATGACACAATGCGAGCCTATAGGGACATTGCACTCCCCCTTATTCGCCTTTTCAACACTTTCCACATCAAACACACCCCTCAGTCAGAAAACTCCAAGGCAGATGAAATGGCCCAATTAGCCTCGACTGACCAGTTAGACGTCAGCCATGGCGTTCATCTTGAATACCTGGCCCACCCGGCTACTTCGCCAACCCAGCTGCAGGTCCACTTCCTCTAAAATGAACCTATCTCATGGGCGACAGACATCCTTCTATTTTTGACAAGTGGGGAGTTACCAAATGACACACAACAGGCCGCCAAAGTCAGAGCCCGGTTGTCCAATTACATCCTCATTAGCAGCCTCCTGTACAAACGCGGATTTTCATGCCCATACCTCAGGTGCCGCAGTCTTTCCCAAGCGACCTATGTCATGAGAGAAGTCCACGAGGATGTATGTGGTAATCATTCGGGTGCCAGGTCGCTGGCCCATAAAATACTCCGCACCGGTTATTTCTGGCCTACTCTCAACCAAGATGCCACTGAGTTTGTGCTTAAGTGCGATAAATGCCAACGCTTTGCCAACATCCCCCATGCCCGCTGACAGAACTGATTACACTCAGCAGTCCCTACCCATTTGCCAAGTGGGGCATTGACTTAGTTGGTCCATTGCCCACTAGTAGGGGTTAAACCAAGTTCGCTGTGGTCGCCATTGATTACTTCACCAAATGGGTGGAGGCAGAACCCCTCGCCACAATCACTGAACGGAACATAACCAGATTTATCTTGCAATCGATTGTATACCGATTCGAAATCGCCCAAGCCATTGTCTCAGACAACGGTAAGCAATTCGACAATGCCAAGTTCAAGAAATTTTGTGTAGAGCTCCACATTCAGCCGTGCTTTTCTTCCCTAGGCCATCCCTAAGACAACGAGCAAGTCGAGGTCACTAACCGCTCTCTCTTGAAGATCATCAAAATTAAGTTGGAAGCCGCCAAAGGACTTTGGGTTGAGGAACTGCCAAATGTACTTTGGGCCTATCGCACTACCACCTGAACCCCTACTGGGAAGACCCCCTTTCGCTTAACATACGGCGCTGAGGCAGTCATCCCAGTGGAAATCGGCTTGCCGACCTCGAGGATTCTGCACCCAGACCCAGCACTAATCGAAGGCCTACGTCGGGCTGACTTAGATCTGATTGAAGAGCTCCGAGAGACAGTTGCTGTCAGGCGGGCCTCATATCAACAGAAAATGAGAGCACACTACAACCGCAGAGTCGGACCAAGTGAGTTCACAGTTAGGGACCTAGTTTTGCGTGAAGCAACTCTGGCCACCAAAAATCCTGCCGAGGGCAAGCTCGCAGCCAAGTGGGAAGGACCTTACGTTGTTAAGGCCAGACCTTGCTCGAGTACTTACCGACTCCAGGACATGGAAGGTTGAGACCTCCCCCAACCGTGGAACGTCGAGCACTTGAAGCGTTATTTCCAGTAAAGTGCCATGTCCTATTTTTGTATTAATCATTTGTTGTATGTTCTTGTTGACCACCTACACATTTGATTATTTTTGTCCTCTTCATACACTGTGTAAATTTGTGATCAATAGGCTATGCCTTAAATGCCAATGATTTTATGTCTTCATTATTTGTGTTGTGTTTCAATAACGACTTGTTAAACAGAGTTAATTAAAGCCTCAGCCAAATTGAGCATGAAGGGCTCAGCCAGACTGAGTTAATTAAAGCCTCAGCCAGACTGAGCATGAAGGGCTCAGCCAGACTGAGTTAATTAAAGCCTCAGCCAGACTGAGCACAAAGGGCTCAGTCAAACTGAGTTAATTAAAGCCTCAGCCAGACTGTGCACGAAGGGCTCAGCCAGACTGAGTTAATTAAAGACTCAGCCAGACTGAGTTAATTAAAGCCCCAGCCAGACTAAGCACGAATCAAGAGTTTGGCCAGTCAATTTTCTTAATTTCATGTTACATTTTAACATTCTTTACAGTTTTAGCTTCACATTTTTCATTCATTTAAAATCCAGGTCCATAGTCCTCCAAGCCAATCTTTCATTTCTAACACTTTTAACATTTTCATGCATGCCGATTTTTAACTATTTTTTCCATCATGGTTTTCTTACAAGTTAGGCTGGCTGCCAATTTCTACACTTTTTACATCACAATCTGCTAGCAATTTTCAACCATTTTTTACTGAATTCTGCTCTGCCATTTTCATTATTTCTAAGTTTACAACTCACAAGAAACAACGACAACAATAATACCCAAAATTCGTTGTTTTATTTACACACTTACGATTTCATACACTTCACTGCTAGAATTGCACAAAATTACATGTTAAAAAAAAAAAAAACAAACAAACAACCAACAAAACACACAAACACAATCTTTTACATAGATCACTCTTCCTCACTTGAGGCCAGATCTTCCTCCTCAATTCCCTCATCTAGGGGGGTCTGGGCGACGTCGTCTTCTTTTATCTTCATAAGGCTGAAGTTGACGTCCAGAAATAGCTCTTGCGCCTTATGCATAAAGGTTTTCCAGCCGCTGTCCCAAAACTCACTCATTTCGTGCTTATAAAAGTCCGACCGTTGGAAGCTCTGGATCACTTCTTCTTCACTCCTTCCTCCAGCGGTCGCCCCCGACGGCCCAGCCCCCCCACCACCCTCCTTCACTAAGCTACTGGCGACAGCGGCATCAATGGCCATCTGGAAGTTGGTGGACCCCTTGAACTGCTCTACCACCGTCATACACAAGTCGGGATATGCCACTCTCTCAGACGCCAATTTGGCCCTCTCCTCCGCCAGGGCCCTCTCCAACTCTGCAATCCGAGCATCGGCCTCTTTCTTATCCTTGATTCCCTGGTCGCGTAGCACTTCACTGTTGGTCATGGCCTCCTCCCACTTCTCATTGGCAGTGGTGTAGGCCTGTTAGGCCAACTTTAGTTGCTTCCTCTCGCTCGCCAGTTGGAACTCCAGCGTTACCACCTTGCGGCGTTCCGCTTCCAGCTCTAATCTTGTCATGAGGAGCTCAGCACCAGCATGGTCTGCTGCATGGTTCTGCACCACCGCCAGTACTTCTATTTTCTTCGCTCTTTGCGCACGTTCCAGTGCCTTCGCGCATGCGCTCTGGGCGGCTTTCTTCCAGCCTGCTGTCTCCCCTAGTAATTCTTGAAACTGCCCCTTCATCCCTTCTAGCTGAACCCTCAGTGGCTTTATCTCCATCTTCACTCGCGCTGCTTTATTTAACAGGGCAGCCGCTAAGGTCGTTGCCTCCATCTAGGCCGAGCACAGCCCTCTCAGGAGGTCGGCCTCACCCAACCGTGCCATCGATCGCACGGTGGCATCCTCTAGCACTCCAATTAGGCAGTCGGCTACCACCCTGGCTATCCTCCCTTCATCCCCCGAGCGACCTGCCAGCGTGTGCGTGTGGTACAACTCAGTCGTTAGCACGCCACCTGCCCCTGGAGTGCTAGTCCTAGTCTTCTCTTCACTGGGACTGGGGGTTGCTTCTAGCACAGGAAACGCCGCCACCGTTTGGGTAGTTGGGCTCAAGTTTTCCTTCAGCACTTGGGCGCTTGGACCATCGTCTTCCGTCGCCACCGGGCGGTCTCCACGTGTTCTTTTGACACTCGGGCGGTCTCCCCTTTTGGAGCTGCCTCCACCGTTCCCTCTTTCGTCCTCTATACCATAGGGGCGTCCTCGCTCCCGACCTTTATCTTCTTCAAGACGGGGGCGCTTTTTCCCTCCTCTACAGCCGCCCTCTTCTTCTTTGTCTTCTTTAACACTGCCTCTACATCCTTCTTGCCCGTCTCCTTCAACGGGTCTACTAGGGGCGGCAGTGGGACGAAGCCAGTCAAGTCCTTGTCACCTAACGGCTTGGGACGTGATCAGACCCGCTCTCTCATCACCAGCTTAGGGGCAGGCCCCAACTGTGTCTCCTTAAACTTTTCTGCCCTGGCAAGGTCCTCCGCTCTTCTGCCTCATCCGCCTTTCACCTTGCCTCAAACTCCTTCGCTGCAGGGTCTTCTCCCACCGGCTGCGATCTTAACCCTAAGGTGTATAAAGATGAAGGACGGATCAGGTCGTCCCACCTAACACCCCCCCTTCTCCCTCCACTCATTCACCTTTTTTACCTTACCCTCTGTTTCATGCGGACCTTCCATGTCATACGTACCCCCTTTCCCCCATTCGCCGATACGAAGAACCACCTCGGTCTCCAACCCTTTACAGACGATGGCAGCCCGGCTACTAACCCCTTACCTGCCACCACCTACAAAGTCACCCACATCTCTTGCTGACCGGACGCTTTGTAGCAAGAAAAGAATTATTCCACTGTCATCGCCGCTCCCCCGGTCGCCCATAGCTATGTGATCGCGCAGGCCATTATGATTTTCCACGCGTTGGGCATCAGCTGCCTCGGTGCCGTCTCCAGTCGGTTCAGTATATCTACCACTACTGGGTGGATGGACAACCTCAGCCCCGCCTGCAATGCTTCTTCGTACAACGAGAACTCTGCCGGCCGCGCATCTGACGCCCTCTCCTTAGATGTGGGCACCCTCAACTCTATCTCTGTCGGAATTTGGTGTTTCTTTCGCACCTCCTCCAACTCCTTCGCTGTAAATGTGGACCTGTCGGCCTTGGTGTGCCCGTGGTCCAGCTCCACTTGGCTAATTGGCCTAGCGACGGCGATCATCGTCGTCGGACGGGCCCATACCACTTGCCCCGCTCCCCTCTCCTCCCTTCGCTCAGCCCGATACTGTTCCGCTAGCTCCACTGCGTCGTCGTCCCCCAAAGAGTCTAGTCTCGTGGTTGGCACTTCGTCTCGAGCAATCTCTCTTATGTGTCTGCGTATAGCTTTAGACGCTGGCACGAGGAAGTTCGCAAAGTGTTGCAGAGGTGTATCACTGGAAACAAATGAGCTTACTGCTGGGACGTGTTGGTTTTTTGCAAAAAGGTAAGTAAAGCGAACAACCCCAAATGCCCAAGGTTTGCCTATATTCCAAGGGTCAAGATTAAATTTCGCCAGTTTGAAAATTTTCAAAAAAAAATTCCAAACCCGCCTTTTCAACGTCCTATATTACCCAATCCCTTCGTTTCTTGTTAAACGCATTGCCTCCCCCACCATGGAATTCTGCCACGTGTACGACCACGATCCACTGCCCCCTTCCCCTATATCGTCTATTCCACTTCACATTACCATTTGCCCTGTCGCTCCTCGAGCCCCGCGCACTGCCACTCTACCTTCTCACTCGGTCACCCTTCGCGGTCTGCCCTTCCTCGGCCGGTCATCTCACTCGGTCACCCTTCGTGGTTAGCCCTCCTCTCAGTCGGCCTTCTCACTCGATCACCCTTCGCCGTCGGCCCTCCCTCGGCTGGTCGTATCACTCGGTCACCCTTCGTGGTCGGCCCTCCTCTCAGTCGGCCTTCTCACTCGGTCACCCTTCACGATCGGCCCTCCTCTTAGTCAACCTCCTCACTCGGTCACCCTTCGCGGTTGGCCCTCCCTCGGCCGGTCACCTCATTCGGCCATCCTTCGCGTTCGGCCCACCTCTCGGTCGATCTTGTAATGACCCCAAAATGTATGGCGTAATTATCAGTAATTACTTATGTGTTTATATGAATTAATTGAAGAACATCTGTTTGAATTAGAAAAATATCTGTTGAAGTTACAACTTTGGGACTGAAATTGATGACCATAATGGGTTCGGAAAACAAAATTGAGCACGTTTATGTGATACTGGGAATTTTTAGAACCGTTTGGGAAAATAAATTGAGAACTGAATTTTGTCTGAATCGCTAAGTCTTGTTTGGCTCATGTTTATGGCACAATTCTATATTTATGATATATAGATAAGGATAAGGACTATGTTGACCATGTATTGACTCAACAAAAGAGGAAAGAAAATATCGAAGAAAGAGAGAGAGGGAGTTCGTGAGAAAGGGAAGGAGAAAGGGAAGAAAAGGGGAAATCAAGCTTAAATCTTCCTCAATTAAAGAATCAAGGTAAGGATCTTCTCTAAATTCTTGAAGTAAGGTTGATGCATCAATGATCTCATGTTAAATAAGAGGATTGAAAGGGGAAATATGTTTAATTTGAGCATGCATGGCATGAATAGATGATTTATGGTTATATTTGTTATATTTTGAGGAAGAACCTCCATGGATTTAAGAATGAAGCTTTTATGAACATGTTTTATGATTTTTTTATCTTAAATCAAGGTTTGATCTTGTGCATGATGCATTTGGGTTTTGTTTGGAAGTTTTGAAGCTTATTTTAAAGTGTTTTCAAGTGTTTTTGGCCTTGAATTTTATGATTTTGGAAGTTGATTTTGCAAAAATGGAGGCCACGGTTTAGCAGAAAATGGACTGGTTTTCACCCAGATTTTCGAAGTCCGCTCGAGCGGGGGTCTTGCCGCTCGAGCGGGAATTTCGCACATCCAGTATTTTTGTCACAGTTTGCAGTCCGCTCGAGCGGGGGTTTTGCCGCTCGAGCGGGGACCTATTTTGCAGAAATTTCGCAGAGTGTTCCAATGCATGTTTTGGCATCCTCATTATATTTTTAGGCATTCCTAAGCCTTAATTAAGTTAAGATAATGAGATTATGAGATGGTAGCACCATTAAGAGATTACATGCAGGTGTTTACTCTATGTGTTAAGAAGTTATGCTATAATGTTTGTGTTTATAGGTGAGCTTTCTGGGAGTCAAGCCTAGGCGGGGTCTTGACCGAGCCGCCGTTTTGAAGCCTACCTGAAGTGTTGTGTGCCTCCGAGCTGGGGCTAGGCCTGGAAGGCCGTACGAGCTTTGTTTTTGTTTTAACTGTGGCACGTGCCTATGTCCGTTTTGTATATGATATTGTTGTTTCATGTTATGTAAAGTTAGTGGGTAAATTAACATTTTTGGCATGTAATGTATGTTCATATAAATGCACAGCTCTTTGGACTATAGTGTTTTGTTTTCGCTTCCGCGAGCCCCCAATATTTATGTTTTGTTCAGGAAGGCCTGTGGTAATCTAGGATTACTGGCCGGTTACGATGCCAAACTTTTAGGGGCGGGTTTGGGTCGTGACAGAATGGTATCAGAGCGCACGAGTTAATTTACCCACACACGTGTCCATATGAGCTGTAGGGTGTCCTAGAAGAGAAATAGAGCATGGCATAAACATGTGTGCATGTGTGTGTGTGTTTTTGAAATGTAAAGAGACAAGAACTGGAAATGATGAGACAACAGAGGAACCACTATGTTGAGAATAAAATGTTCTATCTGTTATGGGTTCTATAGACCAATGGAGAACACCAATGCAAGGAATGTAGATGAGTCAGAATCTTCTAACGCCAGAATAGATCGATTGGAAAGAATGGTGGAAGCTTTAACTGGGTTGGTGAGACAATAGCAAGAGCAAAACCAACAACAACAGAGACAACCATTTCCGCCTCCTTCTACGCCACCTGTTCAAATGGAACCGAATAACAATGATGATATCATTACTCTGACACAGAAATACAAGAAACTGAAACCACCTGAATTTGCAGGGGGTATTGGACCATTAAAAGCGGAGGCATGGGCACTTGAAACCGAAAATATTTTTGAAGTGTTTCCATGTACTGATGCATATAAAGTTCTGTTAGCAACATTTACTCTGAAAGAAGAAGCTCGACGATGGTGGATGCTCGTTCGAGATGAGAATAGGGATTTGACATGGGATCGATTCAAAGAAAAGTTTTATGAAAAATATTTTCCACAATGCATACGAGACAGGAAAGTATCCGAATTTGAACAGTTAAAGCAAAATACGATGTCAGTAGCGGAATATGAAGCGAAATTTACTGAATTAGCCCGTTATGCTCCTCATATGGTTGATACAGATTACAAGAAGGCAAGGAAATTTGAGAGTGGCTTGCATGTTGAAGTGCTTGACCGGGTGAACGTTTTGAAATTGGAAAAGTATCTTGATGTACTGGACAGAGCCTTGATGGCTGAAACAAATATTGCGGCCTTGAAAATGTCCAAGTCAACAACAATGACTGAAGCAGAAAGTAAGAAATTCAAGAAACAGAAAGTGGAAACCGTTAGTGAATCAATGACTTCTGCGAATGAGAATGTGAACTCCAGTTTTAGTGATAATACAAAGAGAGGAAGTAGTGGCAGTGTAGGTGTACCTACTTGTAAGGAATGTGGAAAGCAGCATTGGGGCGTTTGTCGCCGTGGATCTGGAGTCTGTTTCAAATGTGGACAGAAAGGACACTTAGCGAGAACTTGTCCACAAGCCTATCCTAGTAATGAGAGACCCATTGCTAGTGGAGTTAACTCAACGATGACACCGAAGACAGGTACAATATCTACTCCCGAGGGGAACACTTTAAGACAAGGAAGGGTTTTCACCCTAGTTTCAGAAAAGACACCGAATAGTGGAAAAGCGAATGCAGGTATGATTTTAATTATCTATCATGATGTTAGCACTGCTACCTATGCGATGGAAAATATTGAACATGTGACTGTGACGGAACAAATCATACGTAAATTATGTCAAATCAATTGAAAGTGAACGACATGAAATAAATTGACTATGACTATGATGAAACAAATTTACCTTTGCGATTATCTTTGCTATGGATTATTATACCTACGTTACTACCTCTACGTTGAACGCTATGGAGCTTGTTAGTTGACTTCAGTCCTATGTGCAAGACTTGCTTTTTATGTGATTGAGATTTTTGATTGAGATTTTGCCAGGATAAGAAAAGTTTGGAGGACCAAACTTCCTAAGGTGGGGAGAATGTAATGACCCCAAAATGTATGGCGTAATTATCAGTAATTACTTATGTGTTTAAATGAATTAATTGAAGAATATCTGTTTGAATTAGAAAAATATCTGTTGAAGTTACAACTTTGGGACTGAAATTGATGACCATAATGTAGACACCCCATTTTTGACCGACCTTAAGACTCAGACGTCACCGATTGAGCGCTTGGTGATGTTGCATATTGTGCTCGTTCTGAGGTTGCGGAGTCTCGGCTGCGAGCCTTGCCTTCGGACTTCCGGACTCTTTTGTGCTTTGCCTCGGTTTGCGAACTAGGCCCTGTTTTCTCTGTTTTCTCTTCCCGAATGGAGGGAGAGGTCTCGTAGACCATCTCTCAGTGGCCGTAGGCTACGTTTTGTGGTCGTAGGCCATTTCTTCCGTTTGGAGCCCGGTTCCCGGTTTTTCGGAGCTGTCAGCCGTGTGCCTCGGTTCAGGACCGCTTAACCACCTCCGTTTGCTCCGGTTTTTGGCACACACCTTATTTCCTTCCTTTGAGGGACACTGTGGTCCGAGAGACCAACTTCGTGGTTGGACACCACTTCCGGTGCCTAACAGCCCACTTTCGGGGCCCCGAACCGCGTGTTTGGGCTCCCGAACCTTCATTCTGCATTTTTGGGCTCCGACCCGAACTTGAGATAGTCATATTTTGAGGTCCTTTTCATGTTTGATTAAGGACCTTTTGCTGTTTGAGATCTCCTACTGCCACTCGCTTCTTCACCCCTCTTTTCGGCCTTTTCTTGCATGATAGTTTAGGCCTACTTGTATTTATTTTCGTGGCTTGTCATAAACTACAAAGTATCTTATTTTGAGCCCCTCTTCAACTTTGTTGAAGGGCTCTCTTCAGTTTGAGATCTCCTACTATCACTTGCCCCTTTATCTCCCTTTAGGCCAATTTTGGGGGGAAATTTGAATTTGATTTCCCCCCCATTTTTCCCCCCTCTTTTCCACCCTCTTGTGTCTATATAACAGATCCCCCAGCTGTGTTTTAGGGGTTAGAAGATTTTGGTTTGGAGCTCTCACATTAAATCTCTCTCTCTCTCTCTACTCTAAGCCTTAAAAAACCCTTTGATTCTTACACCATTTCCTCACCATCACCTAGCACCACACCACCATTCCATTCCAGCAGCTTGGAGGGTCTTCTCAGAGCTTAGGAGGCAGCATTTCTTGGTCCAAAAGGCTGTCAAAGATTAGTCTTCAAGGGTAAGTCCTCTTCTCCCCTTTTTGACCCTTTTCTTGGTTCATATCTTAGCTCTTTGTGCTTGCATGTTGGGGCTCCGACCCTAACTGAAAATATCATTTTTTTGAGCTCTATTTCATGTTTGTTTAAGGGCCCCTCACTGTTTGAGACTTCCTTGTGGAACTTGCTTCATTACCCCTCTTGTATCCCCCTTTCTTGCATAGCATTTTTGGCCTATATGTAAACTGTTTTGAGCTCTGTTGTAAACTGTAATGTAGCTTATTTTGAGCCTTTATTCAATATTGTTGAAGGGCTCATCACTATTTGGGGCCTCCATATGTCACTTGCCTCTTTACCCCTCTCTTGGCTTCATTTTTGCATGCTTTGTTAGCCCCTTGTGCTTCTGTTTTTGGACTCTGGTCCGAACTGTGAATGGCCTTATTTTGACCCCCTCTTCATGTTTCATTAAGGGTCTTTTGCTTTTTGAAGTATCCTTTTTATACTTTGTGTTTATACCCTCTTTTGGCCTTATTTTGCATAGTATTTTGAGCATGCTTGTGCGCTGTTTTGGGTCTGGCCATCAACTGTAAAATGCCATATTTTTGGCCCCTCTTCAACATTGTTGAAGGGCCCTCTTATGTTTGAGGCCAGAAAGCATCACTTGCTTCTTTGTCCCTCTTTTGGCCCATTTTTGCATGCTAACTTAGGCCTATTTGTGCTCACTGTTTGGCCTTTCTTAAAACTGTAAATATGCTTATTTTGGGATTGCCTTGATTCTGTCTTTAGGTCTTATGTCCAAATAATGCATGCTTTGTATAGCTGTAAGCCATTCCATGTACCTAGTTTTGCATTTCAGGATCATTCCATGCATCGGGTGCCATGTTTCTATGATTCGGGGCTGTTTTGCATCACATTTTGATATTGAAATTTGCATGCTAATATTCCATACTCCATGCCTTGTCATGTCTTGTTAGAGTGGTATTCCATGCCTTAGGGTCGGTCCTCGGTTTGCGTGCATGTGTGCACGCATTTCGAGTGTCTCATTTTCATCTAATGGCCTCCTACGTGAGTGTGGCTGAGGTCCACTTGTGTTGGTGTAAGTCCATTATGCATTGTGTATGCCATTTCATTTCATTTCATAGCATTGCGTATGCTAGGGTGTATATTAGTGCATTGTGTATGCCATGTTACCTCGTGCATCGTGTATGCCATTTCATAGCATTTTACATGTTAGGTTGTATCTTAGTTGCATTTCATGCATGTCATGCATATTGCATTGTGTTCGGGATAGGAGTTAGCCCGAGCACGGGAAACGAGGGGTGTTTCGTACTCCGAGTGACGGAACGTGTCTCAATTCCCCAGTCACCGACACTCCGGATTACCCATGATGGAGTTAGGTTTTAATTAAGTTTTCATGTGCATTCATTCTATATTGAGTTGTGCAATTCGACTCCTCGGCCATCATGCATCGAGATGCGTGATTGGTGGCACGAGGATCGAGGCATGCATACATTTGTGAAAATACATTGCCATGCCCTTTTCCTGCTCTCTGTTGCAGCAAATCAAGAATCAGTAGTATTCTGGGGCTTGGCGCGCTTTCCAAAAACTATTGCAAAACAGAGGCTAATTGGGGCATCACAGTGGATTTCCGCGCAAAGGCAACCCGGACATGCATCATTCATCATCCGGATCAGAGTTGAGGCAGTCCCTAGCTTGCATGCTAGTTTACCGCTTTCCTAGATTAATTTGTTAATTAATTAGGGTTTTGTATTTATTCGGACTGTACTATTCATTTGGGACTGTATATTATTTATTCGGACCCTTCCGAGCGAGGGCACAATATTGTAATAAGTGTGCGTGTGTGTGATGTATGTCTTCCAACCCCACGTCTTTCTTCCCTTTTATTTACCTGCTTATGATGGTTAGATTAGGACATATTTCAATTAGCATACAGTATGATAGCATGTTTGCATTCATTCATCTGTCTTGCATGCACCGGGCTCGGCGCATCATACTAACTGCATTGTATTTCAATTCCAAAGTTGAATACTTGTTAGCTGTAGCATTCCATATGCCATGTTTAGAATAGCCGAGCCAGCTATCTTAGTTGCATTTTGCATGTGTTGCATTAGGCATTTCTATATACTTAGGATCATGCATGGATTTCTAATCAGTTTCTGTTTTGGCTTAGAGTACTAGGTAAGTTTTATGCTTTAGCATCCTTGCATGCGTGTGAGTGACTGCCATGATAGCATGCTTACCATGAGGCTAAATGCTTATGTGATATAACTGCCTGAATGCCTGTGGGTGAAGGTTGGGTTACTTAGATTGGAACAAATCATTGACTGTGAGTTTTAAGCCCACTAGATAGTGGCAAAATCATGTTTTCTTAAGCCCACTTGAGGGTGGCAAATCCACTTCTTAGCCTACTTGCGAGTAGCACCATCAAACCATTTTCAAATCAACAAACATGAAATGTTTTGTTCCAATTCAGGCGATCCAGTCTATACTTGTATGCTCTGCGCATCACATAGTAAATCTAGGCTAATAACCGGAACAAGAACACATAATGTTTTCAAAACTAGATATCATGGTTAGTAGAGGCCGATCTTTGATCGAACGAGCGGGGGTGCTCACGAAGTGACATTCCCCAATCGTACCCAAGTTCCCGAGCCGAGGCAACTTTGGTGATAACGGACACGTGGCCTTAGGCAACGAGTCAGGGTTTCCTAAATTTTCCAAAATAAAATATTTAGGTGGCGACTCTGTATCTGGCAAAGCAGTCCATGTTTGGCACTTCTTTCAAAAATCTGTTTTCTCAAAACGATTTGCCGGATTTGGACTCTTTGGTTCAAGATTTAGAACCGTGACATAACCGAGTCCGAGCTGTAGCGAGGTCCCCCCCGCGGGCTTGTCTACACATAATGGGTTCGGAAAACGAAATTGAGCACGTTTATGTGATACCGGGAATTTTTAGAACCGTTTGGGAAAATAAATTGAGAACTGAATTTCGTCTGAATCGCTAAGTCTTGTTTGGCTCATGTTTATGGCACAATTCTATATTTATGATATATAGATAAGGATAAGGACTATGTTGACCATGTATTGACTCAACAAAAGAGGAAAGAAAATATCGAAGAAAGAGAGAGAGGGAGTTCGTGAGAAAGGGAAGGAGGAAGGGAAGAAAAGGGGAAATCAAGCTTAAATCTTCCTCAATTAAAGAATCAAGGTAAGGATCTTCTCTAAATTCTTGAAGTAAGGTTGATGCATCAATGATCTCATGTTAAATAAGAGGATTGAAAGGGGAAATATGTTTAATTTGAGCATGCATGGCATGAATAGATGATTTATGGTTATATTTGTTATATTTTGAGAAAGAACCTCCATGGATTTAAGAATGAAGCTTTTATGAACATGTTTTATGATTTTTCATCTTAAATCAAGGTTTGATCTTGTGCATGATGCATTTGGGTTTTGTTTGGAAGTTTTGAAGCTTATTTTAAAGTGTTTTCAAGTGTTTTTGGCCTTGAATTTTATGATTTTGGAAGTTGATTTTGCAAAAATGGAGGCCACGGTTTAGCAGAAAATGGACTGGTTTTCACCCAGATTTTCGAAGTCCGCTTGAGCGGGGGTTTTGCCGCTCGAGCGGGAATTTCGCACATCCAGTATTTTTGTCACAGTTTGCAGTCCGCTCGAGCGGGGGTTTTGCCGCTTGAGAGGGGACCTATTTTGCAGAAATTTCGCAGAGTGTTCCAATGCATGTTTTGGCATCCTCATTACATTTTTAGGCATTCCTAAGCCTTAATTAAGTTAAGATAATGAGATTATGAGATGGTAGCACCATTAAGAGATTACATGCTGGTGTTTTACTCTATGTGTTAAGAAGTTATGCTATAATGTTTGTGTTTATAGGTGAGCTTTCTGGGAGTCAAGCCTAGGCGGGGTCTTGACTGAGCCGCCGTTTTGAAGCCTACCTGAAGTGTTGTGTGCCTCCGAGCTGGGGCTAGGCCTGGAAGGCCGTACGAGCTTTGTTTTTGTTTTAACTGTGGCACGTGCCTATGTCCGTTTTGTATATGATATTGTTGTTTCATGTTATGTAACGTTAGTGGGTAAATTAACATTTTTGGCATGTAATGTATATTCATATAAATGCACAGCTCTTTGGACTATAGTGTTTTGTTTTCGCTTCCGCGAGCCCCGAATATTTATGTTTTGTTCAGGAAGGCCTGTGGTAATCTAGGATTACTGGCCGGTTACGATGCCAAACTTTTAGGGGCGGGTTTGGGTCGTGACAGAATGGTATCAGAGCGCACGAGTTAATTTACCCACACACGTGTCCATATGAGCTGTAGGGTGTCCTAGAAGAGAAATAGAGCATGGCATAAACATGTGTGCATGTGTGTGTGTGTTTTTGAAATGTAAAGAGACAAGAACTAGAAATGATGAGACAATAGAGGAACCACTATGTTGAGAATAAAATGTTCTATCTGTTATGGGTTCTATAGACCAATGGAGAACACCAATGCAAGGAATGTAGATGAGTCAGAATCTTCTAACGCCAGAATAGATCGATTGGAAAGAATGGTGGAAGCTTTAACTGGGTTGGTGAGACAACAGCAAGAGCAAAACCAACAACAACAGAGACAACCATTTCCGCCTCCTCCTACGCCACCTGTTCAAATGGAACCGAATAACAATGATGATATCATTACTCTGACACAGAAATACAAGAAACTGAAACCACCTGAATTTGCAGGGGGTATTGGACCATTAAAAGCGGAGGCATGGGTACTTGAAACCGAAAAGATTTTTGAAGTGTTTCCATGTACTGATGCATATAAAGTTCTGTTAGCAACATTTACTCTGAAAGAAGAAGCTCGACGATGGTGGATGCTCGTTCGAGATGAGAATAGGGATTTGACATGGGATCGATTCAAAGAAAAGTTTTATGAAAAATATTTTCCACAATGCATACGAGACAGGAAAGTATCCGAATTTGAACAGTTAAAGCAAAATACGATGTCAGTAGCGGAATATGAAGCGAAATTTACTGAATTAGCCCGTTATGCTCCTCATATGGTTGATACAGATTACAAGAAGGCAAGGAAATTTGAGAGTGGCTTGCATGTTGAAGTGCTTGACCGGGTGAACGTTTTGAAATTGGAAAAGTATCTTGATGTACTGGACAGAGCCTTGATGGCTGAAACAAATATTGCGGCCTTGAAAATGTCCAAGTCAACAACAATGACTGAAGCAGAAAGTAAGAAATTCAAGAAACAGAAAGTGGAAACAGTTAGTGAATCAACGACTTCTGCGAATGAGAATGTGAACTCCAGTTTTAGTGATAATACAAAGAGAGGAAGTAGTGGCAGTGTAGGTGTACCTACTTGTAAGGAATGTGGAAAGCAGCATTGGGGCGTTTGTCGCCGTGGATCTGGAGTCTGTTTCAAATGTGGACAGAAAGGACACTTAGCGAGAACTTGTCCACAAGCCTATCCTAGTAATGAGAGACCCATTGCTAGTGGAGTTAACTCAACGATGACACCGAAGACAGGTACAATATCTACTCCCGAGGGGAACACTTTGAGACAAGGAAGGGTTTTCACCCTAGTTTCAGAAAAGACACCGAATAGTGGAAAAGCGAATGCAGGTATGATTTTAATTATCTATCATGATGTTAGCACTGCTACCTATGCGATGGAAAATATTGAACATGTGATTGTGACGGAACAAATCATACGTAAATTATGTCAAGTCAATTGAAAGTGAACGACATGAAATAAATTGACTATGGCTATGATGAAACAAATTTACCTTTGCGATTATCTTTGCTATGGATTATTATACCTACGTTACTACCTCTACGTTGAACACTATGGAGCTTGTTAGTTGACTTCAGTCTTATGTGCAAGACTTGCTTTTTATGTGATTGAGATTTCTGATTAAGATTTTGCCAGGATAAGCAAAGTTTGGAGGACCAAACTTCCTAAGGTGGGGAGAATGTAATGACCCCAAAATGTATGGCGTAATTATCAGTAATTACTTATGTGTTTATATGAATTAATTGAAGAACATCTGTTTGAATTAGAAAAATATCTGTTGAAGTTACAACTTTGGGACTGAAATTGATGACCATAATGGGTTCGGAAAACAAAATTGAGCACGTTTATGTGATACCGGGAATTTTTAGAACCGTTTGGGAAAATAAATTGAGAACTGAATTTCGTCTGAATCGCTAAGTCTTGTTTGGCTCATGTTTATGGCACAATTCTATATTTATGATATATAGATAAGGATAAGGACTATGTTGACCATGTATTGACTCAACAAAAGAGGAAAGAAAATATCGAAGAAAGAGAGAGAGGGAGTTCGTGAGAAAGGGAAGGAGAAAGGGAAGAAAAGGGGAAATCAAGCTTAAATCTTCCTCAATTAAAGAATCAAGGTAAGGATCTTCTCTAAATTCTTGAAGTAAGGTTGATGCATCAATGATCTCATGTTAAATAAGAGGATTGAAAGGGGAAATATGTTTAATTTGAGCATGCATGGCATGAATAGATGATTTATGGTTATATTTGTTATATTTTGAGGAAGAACCTCCATGGATTTAAGAATGAAGCTTTTATGAACATGTTTTATGATTTTTCATCTTAAATCAAGGTTTGATCTTGTGCATGATGCATTTGGGTTTTGTTTGGAAGTTTTGAAGCTTATTTTAAAGTGTTTTCAAGTGTTTTTGGCCTTGAATTTTATGATTTTGGAAGTTGATTTTGCAAAAATGGAGGCCACGGTTTAGCAAAAAATGGACTGGTTTTCACCCAGATTTTCGAAGTCCGCTCGAGCGGGGGTTTTGCCGCTCGAGCTGGAATTTCGCACATCCAGTATTTTTGTCACAGTTTGCAGTCCGCTCGAGCGGGGGTTTTGCCGCTCAAGCGGGGACCTATTTTGCAGAAATTTCGCAGAGTGTTCCAATGCATGTTTTGGCATCCTCATTACATTTTTAGGCATTCCTAAGCCTTAATTAAGTTAAGATAATGAGATTATGAGATGGTAGCACCATTAAGAGATTACATGCAGGTGTTTACTCTATGTGTTAAGAAGTTATGGTATAATGTTTGTATTTATAGGTGAGCTTTCTGGGAGTCAAGCCTAGGCGGGGTCTTGACCGAGCCGCCGTTTTGAAGCCTACCTGAAGTGTTGTGTGCCTCCGAGCTGGGGCTAGGCCTGGAAGGCCGTACGAGCTTTGTTTTTGTTTTAACTGTGGCACGTGCCTATGTCCGTTTTGTATATGATATTGTTGTTTCATGTTATGTAAAGTTAGTGGGTAAATTAACATTTTTGGCATGTAATGTATGTTCATATAAATGCACAGCTCTTTGGACTATAGTGTTTTGTTTTCGCTTCCGCGAGCCCCGAATATTTATGTTTTGTTCAGGAAGGCCTGTGGTAATCTAGGATTACTGGCCGGTTACGATGCCAAACTTTTAGGGGCGGGTTTGGGTCGTGACAGATCTTCTCTTCGTCGACCTCTCACAACCCTCTGACCTCTCGCGCCCCGGTAGGATATTGTCCGCTTTGCCGGGGTGGGCGCAGGACCCTGTCGGCCTGACGGCTTTAAAACGCGTCCTCTTCCTTATTCCCTTCGTTGGACTGAAGCTGCACTTGGGAATGGGGGGCTACTAGCATGGGTGGGCCCATAAAGGACATTGCCCACCACTTAATGCCCAGTCCATGATTCAAATACTAAAATCCAACATTCTTGAAGCCCAACGTTACACCAAGTACCAATGACATCTAAACACTTGGCAAGTGAAGAACCAGCCACATCAGCAGACAAAGATCCTGCAGAGTTATTGCACCACATATCAGCTATTAATGAGTTTCCTTGTAGCATTTATTATGATAACCCTTCACGTCGGAACAGAACGGCCTCACCATGAACAAGGCAAGCTAGAACGTAGACTTTCGGCCAACATGACAGCTCGGAGTGGATAAGGAAATGATGAACAAAGGATATAAGCAGGCTTCGACGACAAGGAGAAGGTTAAGTTCTCTATCTCCATCCTCTCTCTACATCTTCACCACTTTCACCTCTCTAACTTGCTCGTCGGAGGGTTCGCTAGGGGACTCCCCGTTTCTCGTTGAACTCTTTTGTAGGTTTCTCTGTGGGCATCATCAATCGGACAACGGTTTGAAAAGCATGGATCGACCCGGCTTGTTCCCTCTGGAGCACGCAGTAACATCATACTTGTTTCTCCTCCTTTAGATTTCAAATATTATTATCTCTGACTTAAATATTGACATATATGACATACAATAATTATTTATCCTTATATCACATATAATTAATATATTAAATTATATATTTGGCATGTGTTCCCCACGTATTGCGTCTTATATTTTTTGAAAATTCCCGTATTGTTGTATTCTTGTCATGTTACATGTCTGTGTTAATATACTAGTTTAAAAAAGCAAAGACAATGCATTATATCATTCCAGTTATTAATCTCTCCCTCCCTTACTCTTAAATATAACTTAATTAAACAATACCTGTGAGGAATGTACTTGAGGCATGTCCAAATCAACCGCCCGCCCAAGGAAAAGCCAACAAGATAGAATTTGGATCCTAGCCCCAACTGATCAGCAAGCTCCTCTATATCCAAAGCCAAACTCTTCATTGTTTGTTTTGGATTAGGATCACTTTCTCCGTAACCAGGTCTGTCAAATGACACAATGTAGACCCCTAAACCTTCAGTAACATCCTGTGAAAATCAACCATGAATCAAGCAATACTAAAATAAATTAGATTAAAATGAAAATCCACAACAAAACGGAAACAACAGAGGCAAAATAAATAGTATCATTACAGGAGATATTCTTGTGGCAGCTATAGCATCATGTTTGCACGAGGCGAAGCCATGGATATACACTATTTTATAATTGGCTTTATCTATTGGACACCATGTTCTCTGTAGGACAAATGCCTTCCATCACTAAGTTTTATCCTAGGTGCTGTAACAGGAGGACCATCTGCAGAGCCACATATCCTGGGTGGAGGTGGCCATGTTGCCTGATAAGCCCATGCCATAAACCCTATAAAGAACACCCCTAGTATTTTCTTAACCATCCCTAAAAACATGAAGAAATGATTAGATTGGAATACAGTTGATAGAGTTGCAAGAGAAAAAAAAAACAATTGCATAGTAAATTTTGGAAACAAAAGCTATTATAACAAAGTTCACAAACAAGTTACAAGAAAAAAGATGACAGGTCAAGCACTCATCAAGATGTTTTATCACACATCCAAAACCAATTTTAAAAAGAACTAAGTTTAGGGATTTTATCATGAATATTGTTAAGCAAACAAAACCTTTCCGGTTCAGTTTGTGGTGCACACCCCCATTGGAGTGTGCATGATTTGCACCTCCCTCAATTATGATGTGATGTGGTTGAAGTTATAACAACAACCACATCGAATCATAAAGTTTTGAATCAGTGAATTATTGGAGTTAAAACACAATATGGTTGGGTCATAACTTCAAGCACACTGCGAGCATTTCATGTCCAAAACTCAGCACTTCGCATTGTAACCGAGGGGGTGCTTATCATTTTCCTTCTGTTATTAACACTAATATGTATACAAATTCACATGTAGCGAATAGTTTAAAGGATCATTTCAAATCAAAAGTCAACCCTGTCATAAGCTGTGAACAACCAATCTCCTTTTAAATCATCAGTTAAGAAAGTGATCACTGTGTATAATCCTTCACAAAATATAAAATAATCTCCAGGTCAAAGATACACATACAATCCCAGAGTTACATAAAAAATAAAATTGTATCAAAATCACTAAAGAAGAACACAAGAACATCCATAAAGTGAACAACACCCTATTTTTCAAGCCCTTACTTATTTGTTCCAAAGTGCTAACATGTTAGTTACTACCCACAGGCTTTAGTATAAGTAATTGTTAAAGAACAACCAAGATCCATGTGATAGATTACTGTATGTTTCAAATGGTAGTTGAAAATGAAGAAAACCCACCAGAAGGAAGTTGAAAAGGTGTGGTCTGCTTTGGTCTTCTGGTGTGAGCCCTAGCTGATGCTGCTGATATCTTCCTGCTCACACCTGCTGCCATCTTTCTTCTTCTTGCGTGTCTACCACTTTTCTAAGATCCTGAAAGAAAGAATGAATACCCACTACAGGTTTGATCCAAAAACACTCAGAGAAATATCAGATACACAGAGAGGGAGAGAGAGAGTTGAGATCTGGACTGGATGTACAGGTTAAAGAGACTTGGCGGTTTGTGTACTATACTTGGGTAGTTTTGAAATTTTGACTTCCTTTTTAATATTTTTATAAAAATACATGTAAAAAATTAAAGAAAAAATTAATTTTTATAATGATTTTTTAATTAAAATTAAAGTTCTCAAAATAGCCTTAAATGCTCTGTTTGGATTACAGGAAAACTTTGACAAGAATTGAGATGATTGTGAAGTTGAATTTATTTTTTAAATTAAAATGCCTTAAGATTGTTGAAACAATCTTGTGTGTAAAATAGAAAAATTTAAGTCAAGTTCAAACAAAATAGGAAAATTGCTTACTAAAATATAATTGCTAAAATTCAGTTTAAAATCTTTAATGATCAAGTCGAGTGTGTAACATTTTGTACTTTTAAGATAGATTTGCCTGCTGTGGTGGTGTTCACGGAATGAAGGCATCTATATCCTATGATACAATGATCAAAATCTCAGAATTGAAGCAGCACTGCAATCAATCTGCCAAGCGAACCAAAAACTTAAGTTATAAACTTTGTTTTCTCTCTAAAACTAGTATGTAGAAGAATGCAGGAAGGAAGGAGAGCAGCAAAAATCGAATAAAAAAATTCTAGAAGAGGGCTGCCTTTAAATAGGCAATAAGAAACCTGTTCAAAAAATTTGAACTTGTACAACAATGGCGAGAAGTTTCCATTGGTGACTTATTGTTTGAAACAGAACAATCACGTCTGTTTAGAAAGGAAAAAGAAAAGAAATCTGGAGGGAAATTTGAAAATTAGTTAATTAATTTAAAAGAAAAATAAGTAACTAATTTTATTTTATTTTGGTAGAAATATATATTTTGATGACCCAACTCACAATCATGGCCTAGCCCGGGCAGGCACACGTGTGTGGTTAACCACACTTGGTTAGGTCCTTCCTCTCTACCAAACTTGGAAGCCCCAAGGGCCAAAGGCTTTCTACAAACTTGGACTATATAAGTCCTTTCATATTCCTTTCTTTCTTAGTTGGGACAAGAGAACTGCAATTAATGAAGAAACCCACCAACATGATCCATTTCCAAATGTCTCACTTTGGCGTCAATTTTTCGTTCACTCGTAAATGATTTTCACCAACCAAATACATAATCTTTATCTCCACATGGTAATGAACAACTTTACCTCTTGGATCAACCAAAAATATTAAGTGGGTCTCACTTAATTTTATCTCCAAATTTGGCTCAAATTCATTGTTAATAAACCATTTTTTTCAGCACACGATGTGGCAACAGCACTGACAACAACCACCGCTTAGGACAAACATCGCATTCTCGCAATTTCGGGGCACATGATGGTCCTGTGACTAGAAGTTTGAAAGATGATTTGGGAAGTTTGGCTGGGTTTTATCAATGGCAGTCCAATGTTTTATCAGCAGCTCAAAGAGCACAATGGCTTATTTATTTATGGGTAAATTACACTGACACTCCTGAGATTTATGTTTATTACAGTTCCCCCTCATATTTGGAAAATTGCACTGACCCCTCTTATTAATTTAATTTTATGTATGATGATCATTACGGTGAGGGGGGAACTGTTATGAAATTTTAAACCTCAGGGAGCAATCTGTAATGAAACTTTACACCTCAGGGAGGGGATGTAATTTTCAAAAGGTGAGGGGGAACTGTAATAAATATAAACCTCAAGGGGTGTCAATGTAATTTACCCTTTATTTATTTGGCAAACTCTTCTTCAGTTTTTGAGTTTAATATGAACATAATTCATTTAAAAAAAATGATGAATGTAAATTTTAATTTTTTTATGATGTAGGGAAAGACTAAACCATTGGTTTTGTTGATTAAAAATGCCGGTGATTTATTCGTTTGGTTTGAGTGATTTGGAGAGAAAATAAGTGAAATTGAGATAAATAAATTCCAATCACTTGTTTGGATTACCAAATAGGAGAGAAATGAAGAAAAATAGGAAGAAATTAAGAAAAACACATTTATCTCATAACTCCTACTTTGAATGTCTCAAAAAATGGAGAGATTGGGAAAGAAATTATAATATCAAAATTGCCCTTTATATATAGAACAAATAAAATGACTAATACTCGTAAAAGATTAATTTAGTAATATAACATTATATCATTTCTTCTTTTTTTTTTTCTTTTCTTTTTATGTAGCTTAACCAAACAAAATAAGAGATAAATCAGTATCTTTTATTTTCTTTAGGAAATTCTATTTACACACTATGAATCCTCTCAGTACACACCATTTAACCATTAAATTTATATGGTAATAATACTTTCAAGTAAAATGACTATTAAGGACAATATGGGTGTATATGTACTCATTCAAGTAATTCACATATGAAGACACAAATCTCGCTTTACACACTATCACCTATACACTATCTTTTGGAACATATCTCTCTTCCAACATTGTTCATCTTCACCATTATAATCTAACACATTACACTCATCATCTTCGCCATTATAATCTAACACATTACACTCATCATTTTCACCATTATAATCTTCACCGTTATTTTTCAAACTTAAAACATTATTGCCTTTGAAGATTTAGGCTTTTAAGAACATTGATATCATTTAGTTTTGAAGATTTGAATACAATGGATGACACTCAGATTGTTGATTCGAAACAATACAACAATAAAAAGGTTAGTTTACCTTTTTGTTTGTCTCATTTGTATAGAAGATCGCTTATTTGGTTATCACGTATTCGGATAATCAGAGTTAAACATTTGTAAAATGTTCAATTTTTTTATATTTGAACAAGATTATTTTGTTCAAATTATTAAGGTTGATCAAATATTAAATGTTCGTACATAAAAAAATTGCACATTTTAGTTGTGGTGTGTACCAATTTATTAGCTTAGGATAAAAAAGGGAAAGTTATGGTGTGAACTAAGTTATTTTCACAATCTAAAAATTATTATGTTTGTGTACTAAGTAATGGCGTATACTGAGAGGATTGATAGTATATAAATAGAATTACCCATTTTCTTTCCTCTCTTATCTATCCAAACAAAAAAGAAAGAAACCACAATCTTTTTCTCTCTTATTTGTAATAGTTAGACATGGAAGAATTAGGATTTGAAAGATTTTGGGTGTAAAGGGAAGAGAAGAGATTAAAGATTGTTGGTATTTTTTCATAATAATACAAGAAAAATATATACAATAAATTAAATAGAAATGACAAAATAATTTTTTTTATTAAAGGATGAAATACAGAATAAACGATACAACTAAATACAGAAATAAATTATATTACAATACTAAAAGAACAAATTATTAACATGGATAACTAAAGATTAGAACTCGTCGAGATAAACTAACTTCTGAAAAATTAAAGAACAAATAATAAGAAAAGAAACAAACCGAAATCTATGTGATACCATAGTTTTCTTAAAACAGATTCCTCGCCTCCCGATGGATGCTAGAGGTACACCAGCGTCTGTCTCCTAAGATACGACGGTCGAAACCAGCTAATACAGAAGCACCTTCCGAATAGCTTCGGCGAACTTGACAATGGCTACACTCTCTCTAACAAGAACCAAAGAAGATGCTAACAAAAGAAGTTAGGAAAAATTTTCTTTGGTGTAAAAAAATCATCTCCAACTTTTCGTTTCAAAACATCATCTCCTTTCAAAACATCGTCTCCTTTTCATTTCAAAACATCATCTCTTTTCATCACAAAACCTCTCTAAAAAAAATTGCTAAGTTGGAGGAGAAAGATCTCTATTTATACTAGTAGGGGAGAGCCTTAACCATGAAGGCTAATATCAATGAGGTTATCAAATATCATCGACTTTAGCCATTAGGGTTAGAGTTGCAAAGGTTCAAAACTCCAAAACCATTATATAAATCATAATGTGTATATAATGTATAAGTTTTGAGAGTTACATTAGATGGGTTGCAAAATGGATACGGGTGTTGGGTCACAATCCGATCCAAGCCTAATCTGAAACACATGCACAAACTGAGCCCAACATAGCTCAGCCCAAAGCTCAAGATTAGGTCCAAGTCCAAGTCCAAGTCCAAGTCTAAGACCAAACCCAACACATGCACAAGTACAAGTCTAGGCCCAGTCCAAACTAAGACTAAGTCCAAATCTAAACCTAACTTCATTAATACCCACTTCATGAGACAATTCTTATTCACAACTCAATGGTTTCGGCGCATTATTTTTGTATTGCAATCTTCTCACTTAAAAGAATACAAAATTACTCAGACCCACCTCAACCGGTGGTTAGGTCCTACTTTAATTTCGAATTAAAGTTGTCGAAAATCCATTATTTTCCAACAATCCCCCACATGAATAAAATTGGCCG
The DNA here is from genome assembly GCA_036172215.1 of Camellia granthamiana. Taxonomy (NCBI): domain Eukaryota; kingdom Viridiplantae; phylum Streptophyta; class Magnoliopsida; order Ericales; family Theaceae; genus Camellia; species Camellia granthamiana. Next base: position 27,958,824 of record CM069905.1, on the reverse strand, counting down.
AATAAAGAAAAACAAACAACGCTTAACAACAAAGACTCTGAAAGAGAGCACACAGAATAACCCTGCATCAAAAAAGGTAGCTTTGGCCTTGAACCTTTCGTAATGAAAGCATATCGAATTTACTGGCTGACCAATGAACGTAATGTCTTGAACTGTTCTAACGTTTGTGCAAACTGAGACAATAGACCTTACACAGGAGTTACTCCAACCATTGTTCTTGTTCTCACTGGTGTGTCCGGTTTGGCCTTGGAACACTAGCCTGGTTCAGAGAGTGTTTTTAAAGAATTCGGCCTCATCAATTCTTAAAGAAGCAGCCCCACTTCGCACTCACATAGGTGACCTACATAAGGTATCTCGCTATACCACAGTTGACTATTCACAACACTTAGGTCATTAAAAGTATCAACTTAACCTTCTATCCCACAGGGTACCACTATATTAAGGAATGGGTAGGAGAATTTACCTCCACAATGACTCACCCGTTACACGCAATTAGGTTGTCCCTTTGAACCTAGATCTTGGCATCTTCAGTCAACTAGATTGGGTTTTCCATTCCGGTAACATTCACTAAAGGCCTTAACCCTATTCCTTTTGACGACTTTCCTACTAACTCTCGATTTAACCCTTTGGTTAACAGATCCTTAATATTGTCCTTAGACTGTATATAGTCTATAGTGACAACACACGAGAGTAGTCGTCGTATGAAACTATGTTTTTGACAAAAATGTCTAAACTTTCCATCTGTACCCTACCAATACTTGATTGGTTGTCGTAAAATATACAAAATTGCTAGCACAAGTTTTGATCAACACGGAATATCCTCAATAAAACAACAAAGCCATTTAGTTACTTTAGTAGCTTTATCTAAAGCACTTAATTCCAATTCCATCATTGATCTCGTGATACATATTTCCTTGGAAGATCTCCAAGACACTGTTACAGCTCCAATTAGAGAAAACATATCCACTAATGGATTCGTAGTCTTTGTATCAGATATCTAGTAGGCACCTTTGTACCCTTCTAGTACAACTAGATATCAAGTGTTATGCAACCCACAATCCCGGGTGTAGTATAAATAATCCAACACCCGCATAATGCCCTTCCAATGAGTAGCATTAGGACTACTCGTGTATCTACTAAGCCTGCCACCTGAGTAGGCTGTACCTAGCCTTGTACAACTCATCAGATACTTTAAACTTCCAATGACCCTAGAATATACTAGTTGAAATACACTTTCACTATTATTCTCGACCAAATGTAGACATAAGTCTACCAATGTCCTCGACACACTTATATTTGATTTACTAAATTTCTCAAGTATTTTATCAACAGAATAAGATTGAGAAAGTACAATACTACCAGATATTTTAGTAATCTTAATACCTAGAATCATATCTACAAGGCACATATCTTTCATATCATACTTAGAATACAACATCCACTTGGTAGTATTGAATAGCCTCTCAAGTATTCAAACCTTAAAGATTTATTCAACTAAATCTTTATATAGGAAAGCTATCTGAACATCTATCTTGATGTATTTCCATATGTTGCACAATTGCAATCACACTGACTATAACTGGTGATCACATATCAAAGTAATCTAGGCCTTCTCTTTGTCAGTATCCTTTGATAACAAGCCTATCTCATCGGCTTTCGTTCACTTGTATCCCAAGGCTTACTATCTATGCATGATAAAGCTAAATTTTCAAGAGAAATCACAGTTTCAAAGAAGCTTTTAGCCTCATTAGCCACCATATAGGTTTAAGAAGATTTAGATAGAAGAACTGTAAAGTCCTAGCATATTAACATCTTCTAGGCTCATCTCTTTTATCATGAAAATCACTTCCTCAAATTCATGATAATATTCTTGTGTAAATCTGAATATCAAATTTGTCCACACAAAAACCCGATATGAGCTACTATATTGTGCATAACCGTTGAATACAAAGTCAACGGATTTTAAGGCTTATCCTAACCATCTTGGGTTTAGGTATTGCCACATTTTGCATGACACCCCCACATTTGTAGAATTTATACGAAGGCTCCTGGCCTCTCCAAAAATTCATACAGTGTCTTTAAACAATTCCATATGTCACAGTGATTATGAAACTCTCAAAATCATATCATAGAAAACATATTACCAGACCGTCATTAACCGAATTAGGTCTTTCTCGAATTCAAGGCACCAAAACAAGTTTAGTCCAACATGTCACTTTGAAGCCAATAGTCTTACTATTAGGAAACACAAATCCAGTGTTCAATAGTCTACTATTCGGAACTTCATAACATGGCCAGTAGTCTTATCACTAGGAATAACTAATTTCTCAACATGTGGTCGGTAGACTTTCTACTACTAGGAATCACAATGTTTTTTACCTATGATCAGTAGTCACTTTATTACTAGGAATCACAATGTCCTGAGATAGGATCAATAGACTCTTATATTACTAGGAATCATTATGTCTTGACATATGATCAGCAGCCTCTCCACTACTAGGAACCATCATGTCTTGCAATGTGATCAGTAATCTGTTTACTACTAGGAACCACAATCTCATAACTGTGTAGTCAATGGTCTAACACCTCCTAGGAACCACTAGGTTTCTATCTCTATGATCAGTGATCTTGTACTCACTAGGAGCCACCAATATAAGAATATATTTGGAATTTAAAAAATTCAAAAATATATTTACCCTCCCTAACGGGTTGTCTCATCTTTGCTTTCAAGCAAAGTCACATAGCAATCATACATGCTATGATTGACACAAGGATAACATACTAATTGTCTCTGATCAATTCAGAGATATTATCATGCAATCTTATGATTTCTTTTAATCACACTTGATCTCTCTAGATCTTCCTTTAAGAACCTCGTATGGCTTAAGGTTGTCAGGTGGAACAATATTTTCTGTTGTCACCTCTTGAATCCATTTCTGAAAAATCACAACATAATTTCACTATTCTGTTTTTCTAGAAACTAAGCTTAACACTAGAAAATCCAAATTTTGAAATTTAATTTAAAACTGATCTCACCATTTACCCTAAAACCAAACATGGTCAAGAAAGTTTCCAAGAAGACTGGAGGGGTCACTGTAATAACCCTCGTCACTGCGTACCGATTAATTACTGATTACCGCTAAACTGAGACTGATTATGAGAAGTAATTGAACTGATTAAAATACTGAACTGACTGACTGAAATCTGAAACTGATTGATTGACTGTATCTGTTTAAATGCATTTTCTATCTGTTGATTGTTAATTGATCTGTTCATGTCTTTGTGTTTAAATCGCTAATTGAAGGCCTTATCGGCGGCCGAACCGGAAATTGATTAGTGTTTTATGATCGTCATAATTTATGTGATTTTATGGTGTAATTATCTGAAAATTGATTTGGTATATTTTAATTAGATTAAAATAAGCTAAACCATTGAGTTAGGTTTATTTACAACTTTGCCATTGTTAGTGGGCCCTTTATTATAACATATTTGAGCCTACACTTGATCTCATAACACATTTCCTCAGCCACATTCCTTGTTATAGCCGACCAAGAGGGATGAGAGGGAGAGTGTGAGAGAATTGAGTTGTTCTTGATAGTTTTACTTGGTGACTTAAAGAAATTGTAGAGGATTTGGGCAGTTGAGCTTCCATACTTGTAATCAAGGAACCTAGGTATGAATTTCATCCTTTTGATTGTGTCTTTAAGTTGATTCTTGCATGATTCATGTCAAATTGAAGAGCTAAGTCATGTTTTGGTTCAATCATGTTGAATTGGAGCTTAATTCATGCATGCATGTTTACATCCTTGAGTTTTGATGTTGTTCTTCATGAAAGTGTACATGCATGTTCATATCTTTACAATGGACCATGATTTCATCTTGATTTTGTAAGGTTTAGCTCATTAGAGCATGAAGTTGGAGCTTTGAATTGGTTCAAACTCTTGCATGTTACACATTTACCATGTCCTTGAAATATTGTTTGAAATCATGTTAAATTGATCTTTCCTTGGGCCTTGATTTTACAAATTGAGCTTTGAATCATGTTATTCTATGTATCTACAAGTGTTTTCCAAGAAATGGGCCCAAAGGAATTGATTTTGATGGATTTGTGCTTGAATTTGAGCTTGGAGGTGCAATCTGGGTTTTCCAGATTTTGCACTCCCGCTCAAGCGGGAAAAGTGGCGCTCGAGCGGGGAATTCGAGCATCCAGTACTTTGCACTGTTTTGATGTCCGCTCGAGCGGGGTATTGGACGCTCGAGTGGGACCTTGTGTCTTACGCTCGAGCGGCTATCGAGCGCCCTATCGAGCGTGATTTTCACCCATCCAGTACTTTTGACTGTTTTGTAGACCGCTCGAGCGGGGTAAGTGACGCTCGAGAGGGAACCTTTGTCTGCATATCCGCTCGAGCAGAGTGACCTTCGCTCGAGCAGGATTCCTGTTTTCTGGAAATGCTTTTAAAGTGCATCTTTGCATCCTCATCCCATCCTAGGCATTCTTTGGCCTAGTTTAAGACATCTTAATGAGGATATAGACGTAGCACACACCGAGGCAAATTAGGGATTAAGTTATTATCTTTCCCAACTGTGTAGCTTAGTGTGTGTTCAATCTGTAAACTGTGTAGGGTTGGCTTTTCGAGGAGACGCTCTAGCCTACCGTAGCCCAGAACTCTGTGAGTAACAATTGTGTAAAGATATGTTCAACTGTGAATATTTCTGACTGTTTAACTGAACTGCTTTCTGAACTGAAACTGTTAATTGAATGAATGTATGTCCTATATTCTGAATTGTATTGTGGCATCCTTAGCAACTACTGTTACTGACTGTTACTGTTACAGAGATCTCTGTCGGTTCCCTCGTTGGAACCACTACTGTTTACTGATGATGGCCATCATTGACTGTTCGGTCTTTAAGACTTACTGTTTACTGTACTGCTATGCTAATGGATGTACCACATATGACTGAATGACTGAAATACTGAATGACTAAAATACTGTTTAATGAACTGTTTTCATTACTGTAAGGACATTCATTCTAAACCTCTTTACGCATTGTGTTATTCATTGGGCTTTAGCTCACTACTCATATATATATGTCGGTGTATAGGCACCAGACCGCGGCTAGAAGCGTCGGGGTAAACTCCAATTTTGTCAAGCCAACCTATGTGCCTCACTGCGAGGTTCCGAGCCTGTCAAGCTTTGGCTTAGGGGTGTTTTAACTTCCCCCGTCTGTCTCCGTATCTGTTTTGTATAATTGTATAGACTGAATGTTTTGTACTGTACTGTTTAATAGGGATTTAGTCCCCGCTCTGAATGATTGCATATAATGTACATACCGTTTTGTCACTGACTGTATATATGTGCATGAAAGTCTTTTTGCATTCAGACTGTCACAGCTCATTAGACATTGTTTATTTACTGTTTAGGCTTCCGCCAGCCCCTGTACTCTGTATTACTGTTAAGCAGGCCTTCGGTAATCTCGGATTACTGGCCGGTTATGGTGCTAAACCATAGGGGCGGGTTTGGGTCGTGACAGTCACACCGGTGCCACTTAAAACCAAATTAACCTTAGACAAAACTTTCAAGAGCATGTTGACTCCTAGTCCATGGGAAACAAATTTAGAATTAAGTTTTTCAGGGGATAAACTAGGTTAAAATAAATAAAATTTACAAAACTTACAAGCAATTAAAAATTGCTATCAGAATTACTCCACTCATAAAAATTAATCGGTACTCCCGGTGTCACGACCCAACCCCAAGGGATTAGGGTTGGAGTCGTAACTTATTAACTTATTTTATTTGTAGCAAATTAAACTGCGCAAGCGGAAATAAAAATAAGTAAACAAAAATTTTACTTCATTTTACTATTTTAAAAAAAAAAGAAAATACATCTATAGGGCTTTAGTTATTTTATTAATCAGTGACCGGCCCCGAGTAGCACAAAAAGGAAGCAAAAAAAAAAAAAAAAAAAGAAAGAAAAGAAAGATAAAAAAAAAAAAAAATGGTTCAACAGCAATCCATGTGCGGGTTCCATTTTGTGGGGTTATGAGTTTCCCCTACATCTCGTTACCAGAAAGGGTAACAGCTATAAGCACACAACAAAGTGAGAAATATTATGCCAAGAGTATAGGGAATACAAAATAACCATGGATAGTTAGTTAAGCCAAACCATTTACATAACTCAATTTGGTAAATAAATTATTTAAGTGGCAGAAACTGAAATACCGACGTTATGTAAATAAATAACCATAACCACGGTACAGAAAAGAACAGAACAGAAATCAATGGATTCATGACAAACAGAGAATTACGAAGTGGTCAAACAGAGGTCAATGGTTATTTAAGTCCCCCAAGACGTGGGACTCCCCTGGTGGTACTTACAAAACATAATTGTTTATAAGGTCTTAGTCAAATATTCTTTAAAATATAAACAAATATATCCATGGGTTTCATTTTCACAAATAGGGTTTAGAAATTAAATCATGTAACTGAAATATTTATATAATTTATAAAACATAACTTGTATAAAATACATTATGGTAAGTCAAAACATACGTAAAATATATTATGGTGACTCAAGATATAATATAACTCACCTTACTATTGACCCTTAACATTACTCCACTATCACAACCTTTTTACTATAGGCTCCTTGCTTTCAGTATTCACGTACATCCCTTTCGTTTTTCTTTCTTTCTTTCTTTCTTTTTTTCGTTTTTCCTTCCTTCATTCACAAACACTCTTACTTCTTTTATACTACTAACTAAGCCTTGGTTGGGTGACACGTAACCTCTCTATGGAGGGCCATTATTATGCTAATAGATTTGAATTTTAATTATAGATTTGAATCAGAGATTTGAATCTTTTAGGATAAGTATAGATGCCTCTTAAATACATATTCTTGGGCCAGCATTATTAAGGCATTGTTTGGGCCAACATTACTAAGAATTTGCTGGGCCAACAATAGTTCACTAATTTTCTTTTCTTTTTATTTATTTATTTATTTTGGTGCTAAATTTTCAATGTTCCTATTGTAAATTAAATTACACTTTATCATAAAATTATTTATTTTATTTTACTTTACAGATTATTATTATTATTATTGTTATCAATATCATTATTTATTTACTATTTTTAACTCTAATTTGACTCATCTAGTATTATAATTCCATAAATGTGTTAATTTAGCCTCAAATAATAATTTCTAATTAATCCCATATTTGATAACCCAAAGCCAAATTAGATTTCTATATTTATTTATTATTTATTTATTTAATAATATATCATCACATACAACCATAATTATATTAACTATAAATATTTATGTAGTATTTAATTAAACGTTCAGGGTGCACATTTCTCCCCTTCTAAATAGAAGTTTGTTCCCAAACTTGTCGTACCTTAATTTTCGAAGAGGTGTGGGTATTTGGTTCGCATTTGACTCTCCGTTTCCCACGTAGCTTTTTCAATACAATGATTTCGCCATAAGACCTTTACCAATGGTATGGTCTTGTTTCGGAGAATTTAATCACGATGATCGAGAATCTGCACTGGTTGCTCTTCATAAGAGAGATCTTCTTGAACTTCCAGGTTTTCATAGTTGACGATATGCTCTAGACTCGGAGGTACCGTCGAAGCATTGAAACGTGAAACACATTGTGGACATTGGATAGTTCAGGAGGTAGTGCAAGGCGATAGGCTATAGGACCAAACCTTTCCAGTATCTCGAATGGCCCGATGTAACGTGGGTTTAGCTTTCCTCGCTTCCCGAATTGGATCACTCCTCTTGTTGGTGAGATTTTGAGGAACACATGATCCCCTATTTGAAATTTCAAGTCCCGTCTCCGAGTATCTGCATAACTTTTTTGGCGGCTCTGAGCAATGCGAATTCGCTGTTAGATGAGTAGGATTTTCTCACTTATGACTTGCACGATCTCGGGGCCTAACAATTTCCTGTCCCCATCCTCCGTCCAGCACAGAGGTGATCGATATCTCTTTTCATACAGAGCTTCGTACGACGCCATTCCAATGCTTGCCTGATAGCTGTTGTTATAGGCGAATCCCACTAAAGGTAGGTGCTCATCCCAGTTACCTTTGAGGTCCAACACGCATACACGTAACATATCTTCCAATGTCTGGATTGTTCTTTCGGATTGTCCATCGGTTTGTGGATGATAAGCCGTGCTGAACTTCAGTGTAGTTCCCAAAGCTTCTTGCAATTTATTCCAGAGGTGAAACACGAAGCGAGGGTCTCAGTCAGATACGATCGAAACTGGGATACCATGCAAACGAATAATCTCCTTGATATATAAAGTGGCAAACTTATTCAGATGGCACATGATTGGTAGAAAATGCGCTGACTTCGTTAATCGGTCTACTATGACCCATATTGCATCATTCTTCGAAAAGGACTGTGGTAGCCCAACCACGAAGTCCATAGTAATGTGCTCCCATTTCCATTCAGGAATAGGGAGTGGTTGCAACAGTCCTGCAGGTCTCTGATGTTCCGTTTTAACACGCTGACAATGCAGACATTTGGAAACATGGTTTGCTATATCTCTTTTCATTTCGGTCCACCAGTAGTGTTCCTTCAGATCATGGTACATCTTTGTGTTGCCAGGGTGGACTGCAAATCTCGAGTTATGAGCTTTCTCCAATATCTCCTTCTTGAGTTCCGGGATGTCGGGTACGCAAATTCGATTATGAAATTTCAATATCTCATTGCTTGTAATGAAATCAGGATCAGGCGTGTTTCCTTGTTCCTTGTACTTTTTCTTCAAAAGTTTATCTTCCCATTGGCGCGCTTTAATTTCTTCAATCAATGTAGGCTCCACGGTTACATTGGCGAGCAACCCATTGATCTTGCGGGAAACGAGAGTACATGCCAAACTTCTCGTCGTCTTTCGGCTCAGTGAGTCTGCCACCACGTTAGCTTTGCCCGGATGGTGATGGATCTCTACATCATAGTCTTTTATAAATTCTAGCCACCGTCGTTGCCTCATGTTCAATTCCTTCTGTGTGAACAGATATTTAAGACTCTTGTGATCAGTGTAAATCTCGTAGGTTGCACCATAGAGATAATGACGCCAGATTTTGAAAGCAAAGATCACCGCAGCCAATTCTAAATCATGAGTCGGGTAGTTCTTCTCATGAGTCTTTAGTTGTCGCGACGCATAAGCAATGACTTTTCTGTTTTGCATGAGAACGCAACCCAAACCATTGTATGAGGCATCACTATAGATTACGAACCCATTTGCTCCGGTAAGGAGTGCTAGTATAGGGGCTGACACAAGTCGACTTTTTAATTCTTGAAAGCAACACTCCTGTTTATCAGTCCATTCAAAGGGTGTGTTCTTCTGAGTAAGCTAAGTCAAGGGCGATGCTAGTTTTGAGAAATCTTGCACGAAACGTCGATAATAGCTAGCTAGACCCAAGAAACTTCGGATTTCTGACACATTAGTATGTCGTGGCCAATCCACGATTGCTGCAACTTTTTGGGGGTCAACCGAGATGCCATATTTGTTAATGACATGACCGAGAAAGTGTACACTAGTGATTCAAAATTCACATTTCTTTAACTTGGCATAAAGTTTGTGATTACGTAGTGTTGTAGAACCGTTCGCAAGTGCTGCTCATGGGCCTCTAGTGACTTGGAGTATATGAGGATGTCGTCAATGAAAACGATGACGAACTCGTCAAGATAGGGTTTGAACACTCGGTTCATGAGGTCCATGAAGACTGCTGGGGCATTTGTGACGCCAAAAGGCATGACAAAAAACTCGTAGTGCCCGTAACGGGTTCTGAGGGTAGTCTTTTCGATGCTTTTCGCTTTGACTTTTAGCTGATGGTAGCCAGAACGCAAATCGATTTTGGAGAATACTTGGGCGCCTTGAAGTTGATCGAACAAGTCATCGATTCGCGGCAAAAGATATCGGTTCTTGATGGTGACCTTGTTCAGCTCCCGGTAATTGATGCACAATCTCATCGTGCCATCCTTCTTCTTTACGAACAATACTGGAGCTCCCCAAGGTGAGGTACTAGGTCGAATAAAACCTTTGTCCAATAGTTCCTGGAGTTGAGTCTTCAGCTCTTTCAATTCTGTCATCGACATACGATAAGGAGCTTTTGATATTGATTGTGTGCCAGGTTGGGTTTCAATGGTGAATTCGATCTCCCGATCAACTGGAATACCGGGTAGATCTTCAAGAAAAACATCCAGGAATTCTCGAACCACGGGAATTGCATCAACGGTGGGGGCCTCTTTTTGTGTATCAATCACATGACAAATATAACTACCACAATCCTTTCTTAGAAGTCGTTGAGCCGTCATTGAGGATATAATACAGGGAGGGTTAGAAAGTCCAGCCCCATTAAAGACAAGTTCAGGTTGGTTTGGTAATCTGAGGGAGACCTTTTTGGCTTTACAATCGATAGAGGCGTGGTTGGCAGCCAGCTAATCCATACCTATGATTACATCAAAGTTCCCAATGCGGAGGGGAATCAAGTCTACATATAAGGTTTTGCCTTTTAAGAATATAGCACAAGACCTGTACACATCGGCACTGCAAGAAGACTTACCGGAAAGAAAAGACACAAACAATATATATCCTAATGGTTTGAGTGTTGACGCCAACTTGGCAGCATAGTGTGGTGCAACAAAAGAATGAGTTGACCCATAGTCAATGAGGACATGAGCTAAATGACCATGGATAGAAAGTAAACCTGACACAACGTTTTCGGTAACTTCTGGTTTTCCAAGTACCAAGGCGAAATCCCGACCTTGGCATTTTTGGTCCTTCTTCTCTCCTCCAGGTCCTGAGGGTCTCCTGACTGGGCCAGAGGGGCTGGTTGTAGGATTAGTCAACTTTGGACAATCCCTCAGCAAGTGGCCAACTTGTTCGCATTTAAAACATGCTCCCGTGTCTCGATAGCATTGTCCCCAATGAGCCCTCTCACAAGTGAGGCAAATTGGAATAGTGCCACCTTGGGGGTTGGTAGGACCTTGATGGCCTAAGCGGGTTGTGCCCATATTCACCTTTTTGGGAGACGCAACACTGGATCTTCTGTTATCTTTTTCCCAGAATTGCTTCTTGTGGCTTGGTTTCCCAGAACACGAGGTTTTAATCCCCTTTTCTGCAATGTACGTCCGGTCCACCACTTTTGCATAGGTTAGCAGTTTCAAGACCTCGAGCCTGTCTTTAATTCCAGCATCCAATCCTGCTTCAAATTTTCTTGCTTTTCGAGTTTCGATGGGGATGACGTATGTTGCAAACCGAGCGAGTTGTGTGAACTTGCTCTCATATTCGGCCACCGTCATGGTTCATTGTTTTAGATGTATGAATTCGGATGCCTTCTGTTCCCGCAATGAATTTGGAAAGTATTTTTCGTAGAATACTTCCAAGAATCTTGCCCAAGTCATAATTTCTTCTTTGGCCAGAGTGAGAAGCCACTATTCCTATGCATTGTCTTTGAAAGTGAAAGTGGCGAAAGTTACCTTTTGTCTTTCGGTGCAGGGTAGGGCGCGAAAAATCTTTTCCATGTCTTTAACCCAAGCGTCTGCTACCATTGGGTCTGGGCCACCGGTAAATGTGGTAGGCTTCAAATCCTGGAACTGTTTTATGGTAGCTGGCTCTTCTTGCCGTTCCGGCATCCCATTGTTGATGTTAGTCTGCAAGGCTTGCAAAAAGCTAGTAACCGCTCTTTCCATTATTCTTTCCATCGATTCAGTGCCACTAACTGATGACTCACTTCTATTACCATTATTAGCCATTCTACAAAGTAATAAACGAGGCGTTACATTCACAACGCAGCATATATATAAGCATGTGTAGCGCAATCTATATTTGTGCCTGTTTAGTGCAGCTTAAAAGCTGCTTATTTCAGCTTTCAGCTTAATTTAAGCTATTTTGATGTGTTTGGTTTAACTTATAGCTTATAGCTTATAACTTTTTGGAAGTCAGAAATCAGCTTATATTTATAGTTATAAGCTATAAGTTGTTTAGGCATAAGCTATAAGTACTTTCCCACAGCTCTACCCAATAGGGCCTTTATATAAAATGCCAACTTTACATTTTTTTTTTTTTTTTTACAATTCATATTACATTATTCAAATATGTTAGTGTCCCATCCCTGTGGTACACAAAAACAAAAAGTCAACAAAAAAGAGAATAAAAAACATCATGGTCAGCGTACAAAAGATTTTCTGCTACCCAAATTTAGAGTGGTGGGTCAAATGGGAAGAAAAATCATGGGAAATAGTGCTGCATAAAAAGCTCAAATTCCCTCCTCAACTGGACTACTCCAAAACAGATCCATGCTACTTGGATTGTGAAAATAGGGATAGGCTGTATGTGTCCCAAAAATGCTCGATCAACAATCCAGCCAAGTGTCTCAACATATGACAGGTCATTATTAAAGTCAACATTTTGAACATTAATTATTTCTAGCGGGTTAGGGACTGTGGTGAAAATATAATCCTCAGGGTACACATTCCTCCTTCTGGCCACAAACTCTAAGGGTAGAGGGCCTATAATATAATGTGGGCAATCATGTCCCAGGGCGACGCAAAGGACACGAGATGGTCCAAGAAAACGTCTGCGTGTATCGACAAGGCTATGTCTCCATAATAAATGTGGGACGTCGGTGGGATTAGCCTGGATATAAACTGGCCAACCCATCAACCGGGCAAGGCCTGGGTGCAGTCCCTTGACTATGTCCTCTGAGTCTCCCAAACCTTCAGGTGAGGCAGGGACGGGAGCGGGGGCAGAGTGCTCAGCTAAGATTTCATCTAAATTGATGGCCTGGAGCTCATCCCAAAATGCATCATCATGATAAATCTCTGACATTCCTACAACACCAGAATAAACGTGAGATTTTACACAGAAAACTAACGTCGCAGGTAAATATTTATTATTATTTTATTTTTATTTTACTATATTTTCTTAGTTATATAGTTTTATTTATAGATTTATTTATAGCCTTTTAAACTTCCTGATCAAATTAAAATATTTTTTCTTTTTTTTGTTTGAACCGTTGCTCTGATACCACCTTTGTCACGACTCAACCCCAAGGGCTTAGGGTTGGAGTTGCAACTTAATAACTTATTTTATTTGTAGCAAATTAAACTGCGCAAGTGGAAATAAAAATAAGTAAACAGGAAATTTACTTCATTTTACTATTTTAAAAAAAAAATACATCTATAGGGCTTTAGTTATTTTATTAATCAGTGACCGCCCCCGACCAAAAAAAAAAAAAAAGAAAGATAAAAAAAAAATGGTTCAACAGCAATTCATGTGCGGGTTCCATTTTGTGGGGTTATGAGTTTCCCTTACATCTCGTCACCTGAAAGAGTAACAGCTATAAGCACACAGCAGAGTGAGAAATATTATGCCAATAGTATAGGGAATACAAAATAATCATGGATAGTTAGTTAAGCCAAACCATTTACATAACTCAATTTGGTAAATAAATTATTTAAGTGGCAGAAACTGAAATACTGACGTTATGTACATAAATAACCATAACCACGGTACAGAAAAGAACAGAACAGAGGTCAATGGATCCATGACAAACTGAGAATCACGAAGTGGTCAAACAGAGGTCAATGGTTATTTAAGTCCCCCAAGGCGTGGGACTCCCGTGGTGATACTTACAAAACATAATTGTTTATAAGGTCTTAGTCAAATATTCTTTAAAATATAAACAAACATATCCATGGGTTTTATTTTCACAAATAGGGTTCATAAATTAAACCACGTAACTGAAATATTTATATAATTTATAATAATTTATAAAACATAACTCGTATGAAATATATTATGGTAAGTCAAAACATACGTAAAATATATTATGGTGACTCAAGGTATAATATAACTCACCTTACTATTGACCTTTAACCTTACTCTACTATCACAACCTTTTTACTATAGGCTCCTTACTTTCAGTATTCACGTGCCTCCCTCTCGTTTTTCTTTCTTTCTTTCTTTCTTTCGTTTTTCCTTTCTTCATTCACAAACACTCTTACTTCTTTTATACTACTAACTAAGCCTTGGTTGGGTGACACGTAACCTCTCTACGAAGGGCCATTATTATGCTAATAGATTTGAATTTTAATTATAGATTTGAATCTTTTAGGATAAGTATAGATGCCTCTTAAATACATATACTTGGGCCAGCATTATTAAGGCATTGTTTGGGCCAACATTACTAAGAATTTGCTGGGCCAACAGTAGTTCACTAATTTTCTTTTCTTTTTATTTATTTATTTATTTTGGTGCTAAATTTTCAGTGTTCTTATTGTAAATTAAATTACACTTTATCATAAAATTATTTATTTTATTTTACTTTACAGATTATTATTATTATTCTTGTTATCAATATCATTATTTATTTACTATTTTTAACTCTAATTTAACCCATCTAGTATTATAATTCCATAAATGTGTTAATTTGGCCTCAAATAATAATTTCTAATTAATCTCATATTTGATAATCCAAAGCCAAATTAGATTTCTATATTTATTTATTATTTATTTAATAATATATCATCACATACAACCATAATTATATTAACTATAAATATTTATGTATTATTTAATTAAACGTTCAAGCTGTCACACCCGGAACTAAGCCCATTATTTCTGACTAATGCTAAAATTTGGTTTCTTCTCCCAAACCCAAAACACTTTGGAAATAATCAGATTATAACCAAAGACTTTCTCTAAACTTGGTTTTCCAACACTTTGGAAATAAAATGATTAAACCCAAAAACTTCCTCGAACCACAAAGGTTTGAAACCAAATCCAGCTTAGATGTCATTTCTAAATAAACCAGAAATACTCTTTAGCCAAGGCTAAACTTTGGTTTCTATTACTCTTTAGCCAAGGTTAAACTTTGGTTTCTATTACAAAAAATCAAAACACTTTGGGAATAATAAAATTAATTCCAAAGGCTTTCTTTAAATCTGAAGGTTTATAATTTCTTTCCTTCTCCCTTTCCTTTCATTTTGGTGAAACTATTACAAATTAGAAATTAAAACTACTACAAATGGAAATGGAAATGGAAATGCAACTACAACTATTACAATTAAAAATTGTCTAAATCTACAAAACGGAGTTCATGGTTACATCTGGAATCGTCTGTTTAGCCAAGAACACACTTCTCCACTTGTAATGCTTATCTTTGTATAAAGTACATTACAAAACTCTATCCTTGTTGCCACTAAATCTCCATACTCACTGTCTATGTACACACTTGGATACAAGATGAGTTAATGAACTAATAAAGTGAATATTACACAAGTAATTTCAACTATAACTCGCAATGTGTAATTCAAAGGCCATAGATGCATTGCAGTTACAAGAATGTCATGAGTTGCATGGCTATAAATCAATTATACATAAAGGAATATTATGGTCATAATGTTAGCAATCCAACCATGCAATTATGAGCAAACATATATAAAAATAGAGTTAAATTTCAATTTACCATTCCATGAATATAAAAATATTTTGGAGTAATTTCCTTGATTACACATCAAGACATGAAAGAACCCATAATTGTAACAACCCAAATTTTTAATTATTCTGTAGAATTTATACTAATATTATTTAATCTCAGTTCAGAAAATATATAATTTATTATATGTTATTATGTGTAATTTTGTAAAATAATATAATTATTAAAAATTTAGGGGTCAAAGTATAATTAAATTAAGTTGGGATAAACTTGAATTAATGAAGACAAATAGGAGAGTGACACGTGGCAATTTCTTGGGCACCACGAATTGAAATTGTATAAATAGAAGGAGAAGTTGACTCAGTAAAGAAAAGAAAAGACCAAAGAAAAGGAAAAAAAAGAAGAAAAGAAAAGAGAACGAAAGAAAAGAAAGAGAGGAGAGAAAAAAGGAAAGAATTAGTGGAAGGTGAAAGGGTCTTTGATAGTGGAAAGGAAGAGTAAGGTATTAAAGTTAAGGTGAGTTATATTATACCTTGAGTCACCAAAATGTATTTTACGTATGTTTGTACTTACCAAAATCTATTTTATACAAGTTATATTTTATTAGTATATTAATAAAAGTTATGTTTTATAAACATTTCAGTTACGTGGTTTTATTTGTGAACTCTATTTGCTTAAAAGGAAACCCATGGATATGTTTGTTTTACTTTTAAAGAATATTTGGCTATGACCTTATATACAATTATGGTTTGTAAGTACCACCACGGGAGTCCCACGCTTTGGAGGACTTAAATAACTATTGGCTTCTGTTTGGTTACTTCGTGGCCAATCTGCACGTGGCCCTCGCCTAGGGGTAACAATACTGTGGCATATGTTCATGTGGCCCTCGCCCAGGGGTAACAATACTGTGGCTTATGTTCATGTGGCCCTCGCCCAGGGGTAACAATACTGTGGCTTATATTCACGTGGCCCTTGCCTGGGGGGTAACAATACCATGGCTACTTGTGCGCCAGATGTTGACCTTTATGGTTGTCGGTACCGTGGTTGTGGTTACATAACTTCTGTATTTCAATTCTGCTACTTAAATGATTTGGTTACCAATTGCTACTTAAATGATTGTTACCAATGATTTATTTACCGAACTGAATTATGTAAATGTTTTGGCCTAACTAACGATCCATGGTTATTTCGTGTCCCTTATACTCTTGGTATAATATTTCTCACTCTGCCATGTGCTTATAGTTGTTTACCAATTTTCAGGAAGCATGCAATGCAGAAATAGCTTCTGGAAAGTTTTAGATGCGGGGCTGCGGAATAGACACACACACCGCATTTTTATGATATTTTTACATGTAAATATCGGTATTTTTGGCCAATACATTTTGTAATAAAAATAGAAGCTCCAATGATTATTTTGGTACCCTTACTCAAATATTTCTTCCGCTTGCGTTTATTGTTTTGTTTTGAATTGGCCGGAGGTAACTTCAGTTACTGGCCATCACGATGCTTAACCCTTGAGTACGGGGAGCGGGTCGTGACAATAATTGATACAACTAAAAATAAATAGAATAAATAAGAGTTAATATCACTACAATACCAAGTTATACCACCATGCGATAATGCAACACAATCATAAACAAGCTTATAAATAAGACCATTATATCGAAAAATTGAAACTATTTTACTAAATTTTCTCCCAAAACAAACCTATTTAGAGATATTCTATACCATCCAAAACTTCTCGACTAGCTGAATCTCTTAACATTCTCAAAATTCAGCTCTTTGTTTTTTTTTTCCAGAATTTAATTAATCAAATTAAATTGAAATTGTTACTAAACTTTCAAAACAACTCACGGAATAAATCCGAAATTAAACTGAACTCTAAAGTGAATAATTAAATTTCACTAAAATTTTGAAGGTCCAATATTATTTTTTATTCCATGTAAAGGTAATCCTGTTCAAATAAACAATTATTAGTCCAATTTACTAATTCTAATGTATTTTATTTGTTCGTATTATGTATCATCTTTTCTCTCTTAGGTAAACCTGTAAAGAAAGTTAGTTACAAAAGAAAACAATCAAACAAATTAAATAAAATAGTAAGAATCTTACATAATAAAATTTTTATTTTTATAAACTCCTACCAACTTAAACACTAACAATCAAATAACTCATGCAATAACAACTAATTAACAAAAAATAAATTGTATGAATAAATTATTATGAATAAACAACTCAAAACAATTCAATAACTTTAGGCAATTAAATTAATTTTAATTCTAAGAGTTACTAGAATAAATTAAAATAAAAGCTAAATTATTTTTTCAAAAACTATTTATAAAAAATTTGTTTTAAGATTGTTGGTATTTTTTCATAATAATACAAGAAAAATATATAAAATAAATTAAATAGAAATGGTAAAACAATTTTTTTATTTATTAAAAGATGAAATACAAAATAAACGATACAACCAAATACAGAAATAAATTAGATTACAATACTAAAAGAACAAATTATTAACATAGATAACTAAATATTAGAACTCATCGAGGTAAACTAAATTCTAAAAAATTAAAGAACAAATAATAAGAAAAGAAACAAATCGAAACCTGTGTGATACCATAGTTTCCTTAAAACAGATTTATCGCCTCCCGATGGATGCTGAAGGTACGCCGGCGTCTGTCTCCTAATATACGACGGTCGAAACCAACTAATACAGAAGCCCCTTCTGAATAACTTCGGCGAACTTGACAATGGTTGCACTTTCTCTAACAAGAACCAAAAAAGATGCTAACAAAAGAAGATAGGAAAAATTTTCTTTGGTTAAAAAAAATCATCTCCAACTTTTCGTTTTAAAATATCATCTCATTTCATCACAAAACCTCTCTAAAAAAAAACTATTAAGTTGGAGGAGAAAGGCCTCTATTTATACTAGTAGGGGAGAGTGTTAGCCATGAAAGCTAACATCAATGAGATCATCAAATGTCATCAACTCTAGCCATTAGGGCTAGAGTTACAAAGGTTCAAAACTCTAAAACCATTATATAAATTATAATGTGTATATAACGTATAAGTTTTGAGAATTAAATTAAATGGGTTGCAAAATGGATATAGGTGTTAGGTTACAACCCGGTCTAAGCCCAATCTCAAACACATGCACAAACTAAGCCCAGCACAACTCCGCCCAAAGCTCAAGACTAGGTCCAAGTCTAAGTCTAAGACCAAATTCAACACATGCACAAGTACAGGTCTAGGCCCAATCCAAACCAAGACTAAGTCCAAATCTAAACCCAACTTTATTGATGCCTACTTTATGACGCAATTCTCATTCATAACTCAATGGTTTTAGCTCATTATTTTTTTATTGCAATCTTCTCACTTAAAATAATACAAAACCGCTCAGACCCACCTCAACAGGCGGTTTGGTCCCACTTTAATTTCAAATTAAAGTTTCCGAAAACCCATTATTTTCCAACAAAGATGAGGGTGTGGAATAAATGAGTGCAAATAGATGAAATAAGTTTTTTAAATTTTTAAGCGAGTTGTAATTAGAAAAATAGTGTAATGAGGTAAAACTCGGAAAATTCTATTTTCAGACACATTTTAGTCTATGTGCACACACTTAATGAAAGAAATTTTTATTACAATTTTATCATAAAATAAAATGACCATAATGGACATTAATATACATACTAAATATTAAAACTAAGTTTTTTTTGTACACATTTTGGAAATAATAATTCTCAGTGCACATCTTTTGGAAAAACAAAAAACTAAAACCTATATTGTTCCTCCATTGTTTTTCACTTTTTCCATTACTACACTCTATTCTCCTCCATTACAATTAATGCAGCGATGAAAATGTGAGTTTTATGTGCAAAAATTTAAAAAAAAATTTCAATTTGTGATTCTCATTCGACAAACTAGTACCAAAAATTTTCATTATGTCCAGAAATCAACCGCCGAGATAATTTCATGATTCAGGAAATTAACTTACAAAAAAAATCGGGTTTCAATTGCTGAAATTTATTCGAAAATACAGAATCGAACGAATACAAAAATTCTGGAAGTACAAAACCGAATAAACCCATTTGATTCGGAAAACCAGTACCGAATGGATTATTTTCGTCTCATCGCCAACCACTATCGAACTATTATCGAAAATGGTACATTTATAACTTATTTTTGCAATTTTATTCTAATAACTACAAAATGGGAAAATGGGATAGAGATACACATTCTTTACCTTCAAAATGCGGTGGCGCTCAATGTAGGTCTTTCGTAGAGTCATGTTTTGCTGGAAAGTGCTAGATTGCCGAAAGATGTCTGAGATCACTAGAGTTGGTCTTTAAGAAATGTTGTGCACAATGAATGATTTAGGGGTTTAAAGGCGTAGTGTGTGGAAAAACTTGAGTGGGGTGTGTATATATGATGAGTTAGGGTTACAGTTGGAACATTTGATATGTAGAATAAAACTACTAATATATAATCAAATTCATAAGTGTGTGAACTAAGATATAATATACACAGAGATTAAATAAGGTGTAAAAATATAATTTCTTGTAAAATTGTGGTATAAATAAAATTACCCATTTAACACATTTGTGCCTCCATCTTTTTGAGAATTGCGGCCAATTCCGTCAATGCCACCTCACTACTACATAATATTTTGATTTTTGTTTTTTGGATATAATGATGTTATGGTGTAAGTATTTTTTTTATTTATTTAAAATTTATAATTAATAGAAATAAATGAGAAACATAAATCAGTATTATTTAACCCATAAAATTTCCAATGAAGTCATTAGTTGGTAACATCAAGTGGACTCAAATACTATTTCAAAACTACTAAAAAAACATGAAGTAAAAAAAATGCTTTATTAGAAATGAAAATTATTTAGTGTTCATGAGACACCTTATTGCCATGCCAAAATCATCCACCGTCATGCTCATTGTAGTCACCCCAATCCCTAACATAAATCGTTAATCTCATCTTCTTCACCAACTACAATCTCTATAAAATACCACTTAGCCATGACAATGGGAGTGTGGGAAAAGTAGAAGAAAAAGACTTCTAATATACATTGAAAGAATCAAAGAATTGATCTCAATTTGAGCCAGGATCCTCTAATCTCTTGTTACCCGTTTCCAAAAGCAGCAGGGGAAAAAAAAAAATTACAATAAATTCTCATAAATTATGACATATTTTTATTTTACTTCATTTAATTTCAAAACCTTATAATTAACCGTTCAAACGATTATCTTGTTACAGTTAACCCTTTTTGCCAGGATTCAATTAGAGATTTGTACAAAATTAGATCATATGTGCATATGTAAAACACAAGACGTATTTACTGAACTTTTAAAACAATAATGCCCTTATCTAGTAACCTCATTTGCATTTTGCCACTACGATAAAAGAGAAAATACAAATGAGATCACTAGATAATGATATTATTGTCCTAAAAAAATCAATAACAAGTATTATTGTCCTAAAAAATCAATAAGTGTGTTATGTGCTTCACATGTGATTTAATTTCGTTTAAATCTCAGGACAAAATCCTAACGGAAGGTAACAAGATAATAGTTCGAGGTGGTTAACTGTAATTTTACCCCAAACAAATTCAAAAAAAACAAATCAGTTTCCCACTACATATAAATGTTCAAAGTCACTATATATGTCACTATACAGATTACAAAAACACTCAACAGCAGGTCCAGATTTTGACATTTTGTCATACATATCAAAATAATCATAACAAATTTTAGGACCCAAAAAAAAGAGAGCAGAAGAAACCTAACTGAGCGGCTTACCGAAATATAAGCCCCCATCAAATCTGAGGCCGGCTATTTTACCCCAACTAGAAGTGCCTTTATCATGGGCATCAGTTACTCCATCAGCATAAGGGAACATATGCCCAGCCCCCATCAAATCTGATGCTGGCTATTTATCCCCAACTAGAAGTGCCTTTATCATGGCATCAGTTATTCCATCAGCATAAGGGAACATATGCCCAGAACCCGGAAGTTCGTGATATTTAATCCATGGGAGTCGTTGGACAATGTAACGCTGCAATGTAACGGGCACAATACGATCTTCATCTCCATGCCATAGTTGGACTGAACCTTCGTTGTTTGGAAATGGGTTTTCCAAATCCATAGGCTCAAATTCCCAAGTTCCAAAAGCAAACATCAGGTCACGGTGGAGGGACTCGAATTCTCCTTGCTGTCTTACCTGTGCCTGAGACCCAAGAAAGATAACATACGGAAAATGAAACCCTAGGTTAATTATCCATTAAGTATATTAGAATTAGCTATTAAGAATAATAGGAAAATGTATTAATACTCACCATTCATAGGGCAGAGGCAGATCTATAATCTAACCATGCCAATTTCACTCTTCTTCAGTAAGAATTTTCAATCAGTGATGAAATATTGGTCAGAGATGAAATATTGGTCACAGCTCACAGATCGAGTTTACAAAATAGAGCTACGGCCAATTCAAGACATTACTAAACCGAGGAAACTAAAGTCACTGGGCAACTTAACGTTCCTCTGCAACTGCTAAGAAATTCAATTTTCTTAACTTAACCAAACCAAACTAAGCCCCGTCTCCCTCGTCTCCCAATCAAATGGGTTTGGCCACGTAAATCATTTTTCGCCATTCTGCTCTATTTTTCACTACTGTACCCATGTCAGCTTAGGTCTTTGCCTCCTAGCAGATTCATTTATGAAATTCAATTTGTAAAAGGAAAAAGAAAAAAAGAATGTCGCTTGGGATTGTTCAGTCAAAGATTATGCCAACATCAAGGGTTTCCACAAGAAGGAGCGGGAAAAGCAATGTCCCAGTCTTTGAAGTCAGCCACTTTAAAGGTCCTCAACTTGTATCACATAGGTCTACTCAAATTTGTGTTACAAAGGCCTCCTCTAATATATATGACCATATATCCAATGAAACACTCGAAGCTATGAGATTTGATGCTCTTAAAATCCGGTGCGAAGTTGAAGCTATAAGATTCTTAGTCCTTCCATCATAATACATCACAGAACCGGAAGAACATTTGGAAAGCATCCAAACTTCCACTAGGAAGGCACCTTAACAACACTATTGGTATATCCAAAAGATGCGATTGTGACATCTCACGTGAGGTGCTTCAAATCATTTTCTCATGCAACTGTTCCCAAAGTCTATTCAGCTCTTTCAGGTACTTCTATTATTGACTAGTAAAGTTCCCATACCACTTCAAGCATATACAAACTGGTTTTCTCTCTCATGTACAAAGAGAATTCCCTTAAAGAGGAATTCCATGTGGCATCCATTTCATTCAAAATTACTACAAGGCTCCTTTTGGATTTATAGATGTGAAATGAATGGATTTGACATCAATAATTTGAAGGTTATAGCCTTTAAACGTATGTAATATTTTAGATGTAGATATCAAGAATAGATTTGAGAGAGCTTTATAATGATAGATTTTAACTAACTTTGTAAAAATAATTATTTGAAATCCTTCCATGAAAGATTCAATTGTGCAAGGATCTTAACAAAATACATCAAACATACCCCTATTCAATTCTCCACTTTAGAGCCATCATCTACCTATAATAACTAAACTTCTTATAATTTTATAAAATTCAACCTCAAATCGCTTTATTTGAAATCCACTCATCCAAAGACAGCCCTACTGTTTACAAAGTTCAATAACTAAAGATCTGCACAAAGATGGAATCTAAAGATATTTGATGACGCCTTAAATGCTTTAAGGCCTGCACAAGAGCACAAGCTTCCAATTCAGAAGTTGACCACTTTCTACTGGTGTCACTTCTCACCATTGACTAACTTGCTCTCCCGGCTTCAGAAACAATGGGATCAATCAATATCCATTCCAACAAAAATTTCACAGTAGTTGGTAAGGGAAGGACTAGACTGAATCACAATCTCTCATTTCTTTTGCTTTTTGGATAAACTAATAAAATTTGTTAAGATCAAAGAGAGAGTATGCACAATTTGATCGTGAGAGAGAGAGACAGAGAGACAGATTTTGAATAAGGCGAGTCTCCCATTCCACTTTAAAAAGCTTTAAAGGAAAAGATATATTGACAACTTCAATTACGACTTGGAAGGTAACTTTACACCTTTGGACTTGTACTTTTCTCTCCGCAGACAATGTTGGGTATCACATTGCTCTGTCAATAATCTCAAGCATCGCCTGTAACTAGGTAGAACAAATCTAAAACTACAAAATCTCTTGTTCACTGCAAGAATAGATAGTAACCATTGCTATAATCATGTGAATTGTAATTGTTACAATCTCACAACAATACTAATAAGAGGTATCTTCAGATTCTTCCCACCTTCAACCTAAAAAATAACAAATAAATATAAGAAGGAAAAGAATTAAAATAAGTAACAGCCCAAACTGTGGTCATCTTTTCTCCGAATGAACTAGAACGTTGACAATATTTATCTTTGACCAGTGATTAATACTTGAATTCATTAGGAACCTTGAACCTGACGAATGGACTTAGACTAGAAGTATTATTGATCAAAGGCAAAATAGAAGTTCATTATGTTGCATTCTTCAACTTCAGCTTTCACCTGAATATCAATTTACTTATCAAAACTATTAGTATGTTGCATTCTAACAAGCCTAATCACCAATACGATGTAGACAAGCAATGATATCTAAGCAGATGCTCAATGAATCAAAACTATTATAAATACTCAAGGAGTCGAAGCAAAACCAATGACAATTATCAAGAAGTCAAACCCTCATGTGTTGATCGCCCTCATGAATGTGTATTTTTATGAGGGAGTGATGGTTTGGAACTTAGGATCTGGCTGCTCTTGTACCATGTTAAATAACCATCTCATCTAAAAGGTCATAGGTGTCACTTATTATCAAAACTAAGCCAGTAATAACCCAATTCCAAGTTGGCATATTGTGCTGGAAGGCTTAGCTCTGCACATTCAGTCTACGGGATGAATTTTGTTAGAATATTTATTCATATATTTGTAATTATCTGTTTCCTGATTTCATGCCTTAAGGCTTCCCTTGTAAGTCATGTTTACTTAATTAATATAAAAGGGAATGAATTGATATTCATTCACTAAGTTTTTATTTTACCTAAACAAACATGGTATCAAAGCCTAAACCCTAAACCCAGCTTCTTCCGCTACCATCCATCACCACTCTGGCAAAACCCATCTCCAGCCAACCCACCACCACCATTTTTCGGTCCCTCATTTAGCTATCTAGGGCTTGCGCACGCAGCAACAGGTCTTCCAGGCTCAATCGACAGTCGTCGGAGGCGATCCAGGCCAGGACGACACTAGTCGAAGGTTACCCAGGACCAGATGACTTCCACTAGGGCTTGCACACGCAGCAGCAGGCCTTCCAGGCTCAGCCGACAGCCGTCGGAGGCCATCCAGGCCAGGACGACGCCAGTCGGAGGTCCCCAGGACCAGACGACACCATTCGGCAGTTCGACTGGCTGTTTGCTTCTAGTCGGCAGTCCCTTTGCTCCTCTGTGGCTCTCGCATGTCTCTTGATAGTCGGCAATCCCTTTGTTCGACTGGCTATTTGCTTCTATTTCAGGTTTGGTACTGAAATATTGATATCGTTTCACATTTAAAAAAATAAATAAATAATAATAATAATTTTGATCGAGGTTCTAGTTGCAGTATTATTTTTTGATTTATTTTTTGGTCAATAGATGGCCCCAATAATTTGATTTTCATGCTCCCATAGTGGTCTGTTATTGTCATTATTTGGTTGTTCTCTTCCTCCCATTGTTGTGATTCCTGCTGGTTGTGGTTTAGATAAGTAGTATACTCAGATGGTCGAAATTACTAGTGAATCCACCACTCGTATCCAGCCACCTCAAGTGGAGAGCCTCATTATGCCTACTCAATCCAAAAACTACAATCCTAGCCTCAAAATTACCACCTCGCTGTTTAATGGTCAGAATTATCTAGCCTGGTCGCAGAGTCTGACGCTTTTTTTGAAAAGCAAAGGGAAGATGGGTTATATTGATGGAAGGGTTCAACCACCAGGTTCCAATGAT
The DNA here is from genome assembly GCA_036172215.1 of Camellia granthamiana. Taxonomy (NCBI): domain Eukaryota; kingdom Viridiplantae; phylum Streptophyta; class Magnoliopsida; order Ericales; family Theaceae; genus Camellia; species Camellia granthamiana. The sequence continues at coordinate 27,933,304 of CM069905.1, read as the reverse complement.
CCTGGTTATGACCAATGGGAGATTACTAACTCCTTGATTATAGGGTGATTTATTCATTCTATGGTTCCAGATATTGGTGAAGGCTACTTGTCCATGGAGACTGCCCGAGATGTTTGGGAAGCTGTGGCTGCCACCTATTCTCGCAAGGGTAATTTTTCGCAGACTTTTGAGTTGCATCATTCCATTGAGCACTCAGTATAGGGGGAGCAAACTGTTCTTCAGTACTTCACATTTCTTAACAATGGGTGAAAACGTCTTGATCACCTGCAGGACTATAAACCGGTCTGCACTACTGATTCCGTTGGCTACATGAAGTTTATTGCCCAGGAGAGGGTCTTCAAGTTTCTGGAAGGTCTTAATCTGGAATTTGATCCGGTTCGGAGTCATGTCTTTGGCATGGATACTCTTCCCTCTCTTCAAGAGGCCTTTGCATACGTACAGAATGAGGAGAGTCGTCATTCTGCTATGATGCCAGCTGCTTCTCTAGAACGCTCTGCCGTACTTTCTGTTCCTCCTAGGGATGGGACCAGTCTGCTCCGTACTTCTCTTAATCCTTCTACAAAGGATACTCTGTTCTGTAATTACTGCCACAAGCCACGACATACTCGTGAAACCTATTAGAAGCTTCATGGGGCTCCATCTGGAGGTCGAGGTGATCGGTCTGGTTCTCGCGGAGGCCATTTCGGCCAGTCTAGAGGACCTGGCTTTAATCCACGGGCCCATCAGTCCAGTGCAGTTGGCATACTTGATTCCACTTCAGCCCCGGTTGGCCTGTCCTCTGATGGGGTATCTGGCCTGTCTTCTTCTGAGTTTGAGAATGTTCTGCGTCACTTGTTGGACCGCCGGTCTTCTACCACTTCTCCAGATGCCTCATCTTCTTCATTTGCCCGATTAGGTAACTTAGCCTCTCTCCGTAGTGCTTTCCTACCCCATAAGTCTGTCCCATGGATTATTGATTCTGGTGCCTCAAATCATATGTCTGGATCTTCTGATTTTTTCTCCGACTATAAGCCCTCTTTAGGACACGACAAAGTTCGCATTGCAGATGGTATTATTTCTTCTATCTCTGGGAAAGGTTTAATTCGTGTCACTCCTACCCTTCCTCTCTCTTCAGTTTTACATGTTCCTAATTTCTCTGTTAATCTTTTATCATTGAATCGTATTACTCAGGATTTGAATTGTAGTGTGACTTTTTTTTCCTGATCATTGTCTTTTTCAAGACCTTATCACAAGGAGGACGATTGGCAGTGGTAGAGCAGAACATGGTCTCTATATCCTGGATCAGGCCAACAAGGTTGCTCATCATTCTATCCAGTCTCCACCCACCAAGGACGATTTATGGCTGTGGCATTGACGTCTTGGTCATCCCTCTTTTTCCCTGCTTCAACATTTATTTCCTTCTGTTTTTACCAAAAATAATGGACGTGTTTGGTTTGTGTTTGTAGAGTAATTTTTGAGATACAAAGTACAAAAACTTATTTGGTTTGCCTTTTTTTAGAAATGGTTTTGAAAATTTATTTTGGAAAGAGAGTTTTAAAAAAAAGTGATTGATTTGATGTGTATGAGAGAATGTGATTTTGGAAAGTAGGTAACCAAACAAAATTTTGAAATATTTTTTGGAAAAATTTGTTTGGTTTGATTACCCTTGAAAATTTGTTTGTAAAGAATTTTTCCTAAAAAATTTTCTGAAAAACAAACCAAACAAGGCCAATGTGTTTGACTTTCAATGTGAGTCTTGTCAACTCGGTAAACAAACACGAGCTTCTTTTGCTCCCCGTCTTAATAAAAGCGTAGTTTCTTTTTCTTTAATACATTCTGATGTTTGAGGTCCATCTCGTGTTGTGTCATTGAAAGGCCATAGATGGTTTGTCACGTTTATCAATGATTTTTCCCGTACTACTTGTGTGTATCTCATGAAAGAAAAGAGTGAGGTTTTCTCTGTGTTTCAAAATTTTCATAAAATGCTTTGTACTCAAGTTGGGGCTGTTGTCCAAATCTTGCGTTCTGATAATAGGGGTGAATACATTGATTCGGGGTTAGAGAGATATTTTTCCACTCATGGCATTATCCATTAAACTTCTTGCACCGACACCCCATAAGAAAATGGGATCGCGGAGCGCAAGAATCATCATTTTCTTGACATGGCTCGGTGTATGTATTTTTCTATAGGTGTGCCTCGGTCCCATTGGGGCGAGACCGTTTTCACCGCCGCCTATCTCATTAATCGTCTTCCTACCCTAATATTGCATAAAAAGGCTCCTCTCTAAGTTCTCTTAGGGTCCGAGTCTTTATTTTCCATTTCTCCTAAAATCGTTGTGTGTGTCTGTTTTGTTCACAATCATTCCCTTACTTGTGGTAAGTTGGACCCTCGCTCTCTCAAGTGTATTTTTCTTGGCTACTCCCCTACTCAAAAGAGATATAAGTGTTATCATCCTCCTTCTTGTGAGTGGTTTGTGTCCATGGATGTCACCTTTTTTGAGTCCCAATCTTACTACTTGTCTTCTCCAATGTCCCAGTTATCCCTTCAGGGGGAGCCTTGGTGTGAAGAGATTCCTATTGTTCCTATTGTTCCTATGGTGGAATCAGTTGTTCCTCCACCACCTATTGCTGAGACTATAGAATTTAATGCCACCAAGGACAGGGAATGGCAAGTTTATGGTCAGGGACAGAGACAAACAGAAAGTTACTTGGATACAAGAGACCACTTCTGCTCACCCACTGCCATCTCCTACTTCTGATAAGAGTCCAGGTAACTTTGAACCTGTTGTTTCTCTTGAGTCTACTAATATTGCTATTCTTGACACTACTAATCTTGATATTCCTATTGCCAAGAGAAAGGGTGTGAGATATTATACTCAACATTCCATCTCTAATTTTGTGTCCTACTCTCATTTGTCATTCTTATATAGAACCTTTGTGTCCAACATTTCTTCTGTGAGTATACCTAATCATTTTCAGAATGCTCTCACTGCCTCTGAGTGGAAACTTGCCATGATTGAGTAAATGAAAGCACTTCGTAAGAATGGCACTTGGGAATTGACTAAGTTATCTAGGGGCAAACGAACAGTGGGATGCAAATGGGTATATACTGTATACAGTAAAGCATAAGGCAGATGGTTCAGTTGAGCGTTATAAGGCTCGACTTATGGCAAAGGGTTTTACTCAGACATATGGGGTGGACTATCAAGAGGACATTTGCTCCAATTGCGAAGATGAATTCTGTTAGGGTACTCCTTTCTCTTGCAACTAATTTGGATTGGCCACTTCACCAATTGGATATGAAAAATGCTTTCCTCCGTGGTGACCTAGAAGAAGAAGTGTATATGAACATTCCCCTTGGTTTTGAAGATCTTCAAACAAAGGGGAAGGTATGTCGACTTTGAAAGTCACTCTACGGTCTCAAACAATCTCCAAGGGCTTGGTTTAAGAGATTTACTCAAGCCATGGTGAAGTATGGTTTCGAACAAAGCCAGGCTGATCATGCTCTGTTTGTTAAACATTCCTCCCATGGTAAGATGACGGCTCTCATTGTGTATGTGGATGACATAGTGATTACAGGGGATGATGTTGAGGAAATTCCTTTGCTAAAGAAGTATTTAGCAAGTGAGTTTAAGATCAAAGACTTGGGAAATCTGAAGTATATTTTGGGTATTGAAATTGACAGATCCAAGGATGGGATTTTCATTTGTTAGAGAAAATATGTCCTTGACCTGTTGAAAGAAACAAGAATGCTTGGAAGCAAAACTTGTGATACTCCTCTAGAGCCTAACCAGAAATTGAGTGATGATATTGGAGG